>WHYT01017240.1:0-24469 GCA_009806455.1 Tetrax tetrax
TTTTTTTTTTTTTTTTTTTTTTTTTTTTTTTAATTGGATGATTTTTTTAATACAGATTGAGTGCTTTTGAGTTCTAATATAATATAAATTCCTTTGGTTCCATGCTCCCAAAAGAGTCCCAAAATATTTCTTGACAAGTCCCTTTTGTGAGTCTCATTACATTTTGAATATTTAGTATTGAAGAATCTTTAAGTATTTCAATGTTTAATGTAATTTAATATTAAAAATGTGAATATTTTTCTCTTTTTGTTCACATGTCCAGTGTAATTGTGCTATGGATTAAGCTTAATTGAATTTGTCTCTCTTCATGGTATTGGTCTCCAGCTGCAGCTAAAATTCTCACACTGACAAATAAAAGGCCAGCTGTTACTGAGTTGCACGTTAGAACTTCAGCAACATGAAGATGAGATGCGTATAAGTTGCCTCGGGTTTTTTTTGCGTGACATCCACATCTCATCTCACTATGTGGAATGAGGACTATAGGAACTTGAACAGTAAAGATGCCGATGTTGATGTTTATCTTGTGTTTGAGAGTTTCATGAAGTAATTAAAGAGTTCTTTACTAGTAAACTTTGTATGAAGTCTGCTATGCCTGGGAAAAAAACCTCAAAACCCCAAAGGTTTTTCTATAACTTTGCTTGCTGATGTTAACTGAAGAGGCGCAAATAACCATTAAACCTTAATGCCTGAATTTTTACTGTGACAATTGACTTTTTTTTTCTTTCCCTCCAACAGGAACAGGAAATACTGTGGTGATAATGGTTGGCTATCCAAAAGGAATAGAGATACTGGAGCCAGTTCGAAGAGGGATTCCAGTAAAAATGACTATTGTTGTTGGCACGCGACATGTGCAGGAGTATATTAGTGGTCAGTCCGTTGTGTTTGTAGCTATTGCCTTCATCACCATGATGATTATATCACTTGCTTGGCTCATATTTTACTATATACAACGTTTCCTGTATACAGGATCACAGTTTGGAAACCAGGTAATTGGAAATGATGATGCCTTAGAGTGTTTACCATCTTCTCTTGTCAAATCAGTTCCCTAACTTTGCTTGTTTATTGAAGTGTTCTTGAAGATCTGTGCCTTCTTGCTACTTCACTATCTGTGAATGATAGTTAATAATGGCTAGTGAGGCTAATAAGCAGTGTGCTAATTGTCATCACAAGTTTGGCTAGTTGTAATTATTAGATGCCCGTATGAAGTCGTGGGAAATGTATTTAGCCACGTGTCAACAACTGAGTAAAGGAGCTTCGTGTGTAATTTGTCACCTGACTTAACTTCTTTCCTTTTGACATTAAAAATTATTTTAATTCTTCAGTAATTTTTGTTCTGAAAGTACTAATTTCCCTAACAAGAGTTTTTTTCTAATGGAGAGAGACCATGGTATTTTTTTTTTTCTTAACACCCAAAAGTAATTAGGTCTAAAATCTTAATTCTAAAATCTTAGTATCTTTGATACTTGTAATCCTACTACTCCACTGTAGAGTGCTGAATGGCAGCAGACTTGAAGGAACATGCATTGTGCAATTCAGCTTCTTTGGACTGTGTGAAGTGCTGAGAGTGGTGCGAGTACTGGGAAGACCAGGGAGGAATAACTTTGATCCTTAATTTGCTCCTTCCAAATGCCTCTTGTACCTGGATAGGTTAAAAAAAAAATGAAGTCAGCTTTACTTTTTTTTCTCCTGAGAGAAGTACTTCATCATAGAATAATTTAGGTTGGAAGGGACCTCTGGAAGCTATCTGCTTCAAACCCCACGCTCAAGAGAGCAACTTACGTGGAGTTGTTGAGGGCCTAGTCCATCTGAGTTTTTAAAATATCTTAGGATGGCACTTCCTTGTGCTTTTCAACTCTTGCAGATAGGTTAGGTTCCTTCCATGGTTGTCATCAGCTCTACCACAGTTCTCTACTAACAGTAAAAAAGAAAGTTACACTTATTTTTCTTTGCAAGTAGTTATCTTTTTTTTTCCTATCCCCAGTTCAGAACAACAACGAAAAAATATTTCAAATGACTGCTTCTCATGTGGACTTCCCCCGCCTTCTGTTTGAACATGTAGATTCTAGCTTTGCGGGGGGAGGGAAGGGAATCTTTGTTTGCCTTTAGGAGACTAAGCTCTGATTAGGACTTAGAGGACTCTTCTAAGACAAAAAAAGTTCTCCTTTTGGTAGCTGAGGATAACAGATGGAACCTCTGTATTAATTCAACTTGCCGTCTACTTGAAACGTTGCTTCTCTAGACTCTTTTTTTTGTTAATTTTTTAACTCTTAGAACTTAACATTCTGATAATATTTTTAAGAAAACAAACATTTTGAGAAGTATTTCTAGAAAAGGGAGTGTATTTTTGAATTGTAATAGTTGTTTGGTGAAGAAAGTTGCTTCTTCCTGTTACCTTGGCATTTGGATCGTTCACACTAAGGGAAGTTAAAATGCTTTATAAATAGTTTTAAGAGCGTTTTTTAGGTTGAATGCAATGTTTCCCAGAAATACATACCACAAACTCTTAATATATTTTGCCATTGGGCTTGTAATCAATGCTTCTTAAATGAGACTGTGTAGTATTAGAAGGTTATGCCTCTTTCTTCAGTTCTCCTTTTAAAACAGCCATTGAAAACAAAAATTTATAAAACTATGCAAAGTTTGAAAATGCTGTGAATGTCTTGGTAAAGATATATCATTAGAAGTCCAAAGAATTTTGGAAACGAAAAGTCACTTTTCTAGCGCAAATGTTAGCTTGGCTTACTGACTCCAGTATAATTAAAACTCGGGAGTTAAGCATACCGTTCTCTAAAGCAGGTTACTGTATAGCAGCTAAGTGAAGGTGATGACAGTTATCTTAGGATTTATCCTAACATCAGTTTAGCAGTAAATCTTGAGAAGATCTTCTTGCTACTGGAGATGGAACAGGACTGTGCAAAAAAAACCCTGAGCTGATACAGAAGGTGGAATAGACTGCTGCTGCTGGTTGTCTCTTTCTGGGAGGACTTTCAGACTAACTTCTTTAAACATCATAAAAAAAAAAAAATTCCCAAATTTCAATACTATAAGTTTGTAAAAAGGATATAAGTCATTGTAATTGTCATTGCAGAGAAAAGCTACCATTACTTTTTTTTTATTCCTTTATGATATTTCATCAGTGAGAATTGCTGCTGGACAGATGAACATCTGTTAATGGGGAATGTTTAGTTTCTCAATTTCTAGCAGTAGCTAGCACTTTGTCTTGGGATACAGTACTGCTTTCTTTTCTTGCCTCCCCTCTAAGCATGATTAGGACTGTTACTGTACAGAAGTCCAGTATGTTTCATGTCTGTTAAGCCTTTCTTGTCATCTCCTTTGTATAATGTGTCCTTTCAGCGCAAAGCTTTGTATAATGTGTGAGACAGTGTTTAGCTGAGGGGAAGCGTTAATAGCTGCGCGCAGCCTTTTGACCTGGTGGCCAGCTGTAGGCTGCCCGGCAGGATTCCACCTTCTCTCAAGCTTGTGCAAAACCTTCTGCTTGCTTATGGACTTGCTGAACTAGAAGGTCTGGTTATATGACTGTTGTTTCAGCTCCGATTGCCTCTAAAGCCTACATTAGTTTCAATTTTCCTGTGCGGGAAGGCTCTTAATGCAGGCGGTCACGATACGAGTCTGCGTATGTCAACTTGGTCTGCATAGTTCTGCACCGCTTGAGTTCATTGTAAGAGCACTGGGCTTACAGATAATGTTTGCCACTGTGCCCCAAGAATGTGAAACTTGCAGTTCTTCAACATCTGCTGGCTGGAAGTATTTTGTAAACAAATTAGCTAGCCAGAGATTAATTTTTTTTTAGATGCATTCGGAAGACTTAGTAATCCACATGGAAAGTATTTAAAAGCTTTGAAGTGGAACTCTTAAAACTAACTTGTGTACTAATACTTGGAATCTTTATTCAAGGGACATAGGAAAGAAACCAAGAAAGCAATCAGCCAGCTTCAGCTGCATACTGTGAAACGTGGTGAAAAGGTAATTCAGTGGCTCTGGTTATTGCTGTATGATTTAAAAACTGTTGTAATGTCTTTATAGAATTTAAGCTAAAATTCTCACAACGTAATTGCAGTGTGACTTCAATTTTTAGGCTCATTTTAGGACCTTTGCTTAGAAGGCAGAATTCAAATTTGACTCTTCAATTTTGAACTACTTATGTAATGTAAGGCTGTTTTGTTGCAAGTAATATCTAGTTATACAGAACGTTGCAGGAGACTAAAGGGCTGATACTGTGAAGATGAGTAAACACTAATTCAGCACTTGAAAACATCAACAAGTGGATTGCAAGATACTTCTTAGGACCTATTGATTGTGCAGTTCTTGCAGCTGATGTAATGCTTTTGTTTTCTTAAAAGAACATCCATCTTTTTTATTGATCATAAGACCTTAGAAATCTAAAATGCTTTAAAAAATGAAACACTTGTTTCATCTTTTGACATACAGTACATGAAGGAGCTATATAGACTTAGCTGAAGCATAATTTTATTTAAAAGTACACTTCTTTTACATTTACATTAGTACGTTAAAATAAAGCTATTTAAAAAATTAAAACAGCTTTCGAAAGTTAGCTTAAACAGCATACAGCCTAAACTCATATCTTTATTAAAATAACTGAAGGAGAAATAGCCAAGGTTTTGAGAGAAAGTATATTTTAGTCAGAGTTTCGGGCAGTTCTGCTCCTAGGTGCTAAATTACCTTCTGACTAGACTTCTGCTACTACATAGGCATTTTTCCCCCAACCCTTATTTGTCTTATTTGATTAGTTTTTACTTAAGGCCTGATCTCTTCAGAGATTAAAAACAAGGATTAGTTTTTTAATCCATGAATAAGGTGAGAAAGGACATTTATGTGTTAGAACTTTAAAAGCTGTGGTTCAACAGAAGATGTTCAACTCAGATCATGTGTTACAGAGTATGTCCTTCACTTAGTAAATTGGTTTTGAAATGAAAAAAAACCAACCCAAAACTCTTTGAAGTTGCCTCTTTTCCTCTTATGCATTCAGCGTGTTTAAGTAGCATTTTAAGGGTATTTGTAACTTTTAATTTATAATATAAATTCCATCAAAAAGTAATCTACTTCAAGGTGTGAACAGAGGGCTGTTCATACTTCCGCTCATACAATGGTGAGATCAGAGATCAAGAAAGATGGAATTGAACCAAAACTTGCGTAAAGCAATATCACAGTGTAACATCAGCACAGGAAGGAATGGATGTAAAAGGGTCATGATGAAACCTATGGTGAGAACCACAAGGAAGCTGTTTACTGCTTTTAAGCTGATGTTCAGTAAACCTCTAAAGAGATTTGTATTATGAGATTTTTACAGTGTACCAGGTACTTCCTTCCCATTGATATACTCAAAATAACAGCTGAAATTCCCCCATTTTATTTATGCAGTATGCTGGTTGTAACTATGAATGCCATGTTAGTTAAGCAAAGTAGAATGAGATTAGGTTAAAATCTCTCTATTAAAATAGTTTTTCTGCTTGGTAGATCATGTCTTCTAATTTGATTTGAATCAGCCTGCCATCAGCAAATTTATGTAACTTACTGATGCAGAAGTACTTTGAACAAATGTAAATTTATCTGGAAATACTGTCCCATGTACTCTGTAAATGTACATTTTTCTTTAAATATTTCCTATCAGCCATCATGATTAAAAGAGTATATTTCTTTTATTGCGACACAGTACAGTCTTTCATTTTCACTTCAATTGGGGTTGAGGTATTTAACTAAAAATAGGTCAATATTTTAAAACTGTATTTGCTATCATGTAGATCTTTCCTGAGAAGCTTATGCGATTATAGTAAAATGGACACTCATTTGAGTATGTGCTACATATGGTGTGGTTAGGTTTTGCTTCTTGTACAGAATAAAAAATATTTATTATAGAATAAGTACTTAACTTTGCTTATGTAAAAAAAGCTTTAATTTGATTTACTTGGGAATTTAAGGCATTAATTATGTAAACTGATAACATAAAAGGTGGGAAAAACTTGCCTTGAACTTGAAAGTTTGTTTACAGTACTAATTCATTTGAGTGCTTGTGGTAATGAAATTGAAGTACTTCAGTAAGCAGTAAACACAAAATACTTATTTTGTGGGAGATGAAAGGGAAGAAGAGTTGCCCACTGTCTGTTCTTCTAATACTTATGTTTTATACAACCCCATTAACATTGAAATATTTCTCTTGCATCTGGAGATATCCACCATATTTGCACTGCAACCTTGACTTTGTGAAGATATAAAGACCTGTTAGGAAAGATATTTAACCCTTGGAGGGAAACAAATTGAGATGGGGAAATACTGCATTTTGACTCTTTCTCTGGTGTGAGCTTGAAGAGGAGTTTTAAAAACCATCCCAAGTTTCATACTTCCATTCTCTTCGAGCTACCAAGGGATATCTGCTAGGATGTGGTAGGAAAAAAAAGTGAGGAAAGGGGTTTGCAGTGTTCAACCTCAAGAATCTCTTCCTGCTTAAGCACTTGAAAGTCTTTGGGACCATCAGTTAAGAATTAGATTGTGCACTGTCATCTGTGATTATTTCAAAATTTCTTCATTTTATAGTTATTTAAAACTGGAATTCTACTGTGCTCCAATGAGCAAAGCCAATGTTTAAGGCTTAACAAATTACTTAAGGTACCATGGTAGCTATTTAAATTAGAAAATCCAAGTTTGGCTGCTTTTAGCGTTTGGTATCATTCAATCAAATCACCTCTGTTGGAATCTTGAATTAAACGAGGGAGATATTTTTATTTGCTAAACCATTCTACACATCTTACGTTCTGTGAAGCTAGCTGTTACACAAAGCTTGTACTGTAATGAACTATGGATGTAATGCATTTAAATGTGTTGTCATCTTTAGGGTTTAGATGTTGATGTGGAAAACTGTGCTGTGTGCATTGAGAACTATAAACTGAAAGACACTGTCCGAATTCTGCCATGCAAGTAAGTTGTCATCGTTATTTTTTCCTCTTTAGCATGTCTTCACTAAGAAATATGTGCTGAGCTTTCTGGAAACTTTTGAAAGTCTGGCAGAGCTGGAGCTGTGCAGTTTTGTACGGCCTGTGACATGTTGAAAGGCACTGGGAGACCATGTAGGACTTCATATCTATGCAGGAAAAAGGAGCAATTGAGAGAAGTGTAGGAGTGAAGTAAGAACTGTATGCTGTTAACCGGTAACTCTGTGGTGTCCTTGGGTTTAGTAAGATCTCTTATTTCAGAAAGCTAGAGTGAAAGAAGATGCTTCTGGAACTATCTCTGTCCTAGTAAATTAAGCAGTACCTAATTGTCAAGATTATAAAGGAACAGGTTTATTTTTTTAAATGTAGTAACTTGCACGTTCTTTGAAGGAACGGTGTGTGGCTTTCACGATAAGTTCTAAAGGGCATTTCTTTTCTTTAGGCACATCTTCCATAGGACATGCATTGACCCTTGGCTTTTGGACCACCGAACTTGTCCAATGTGTAAACTAGACGTTATCAAAGCTCTGGGATACTGGGTATGTTGCACATTTACTTTAATCTTTAAGGTAAAAGTATGATGCAGGAGGCAAGACTTCATGTAACCGTTCAGAATGAAAACAGTTATAATTTGACGAGACTGAAGAAGCTGGGCAAAGATGCAAGAGTAATTGAATGAGAACCAGGAAAATAAGGGAATTTTATGGGTAGGAGCTTAAACAGTGTATAGAGTAGCTTATGAATCCTCTGTGTACTCTTCTGTGATAACCAATTTTTTCTGTCTCCAACTGATGATAGTAAGGAAGTTGAAACTTGAGGTGAGGCAGTTTGCCTAAGCTGCAAAAATATAACTTAATTCAATAGATCTAGAGCATATATTTATCTTGAGAACTGAAATTCAAAGGAAGAAATTACAGTTTTTCCATATTGAGTGTTTGTATACTTCCACATATGCCCAGTGTTTTATCCCTGTAAATGAGCCAGTACTTAGAAACGTCCTAAAGACATTCACCAGAAATTGGTTAAGTAGAGAAAATGATGTGCTCTCATTTCTTTCTGACAGCACCAGAAAAGAGAGATGAAGACACATGCGGTAGGTTACTTGGTCACTGTTGATAAGTAGTCTTGAGTTCTGCTAAAATGCCATAGGCATGAATGTACTTCTTTTCTCTTCTATTGATCTACAGAGATCTTCAGAAAATAGGGGTGTTCCTTGGTTTCAGGGACCTTCCTTTCATAGACTAGCATCTTGAGTAGCTTTTCTCTTATTTAATGGCAGAGACTTAGAATATCTACGGAAGACTTTCATTAATTACTTTTTTGTTTTGTCAAAGGTGACAATGCTCTTGCTGTGTAATATATATACCAGATTGTGGCACTTCTGTGCATTAAGTCAGACTTCACCCAAGAGTTGCAATCTTTTTGTCATGTGAAATAGCTATTATTACTTTAATATGGTTATGCTGGCAGCTTATTTTTTGCTCACTTTCAATTCTTGGAGTTGATGTAACTTGTGTTATATGTGGAAGGATATATTCTTTGTACACAGCCTGAAAACTGAAATACTAGAACCTTCAGAACACTTCTATTCCTTGAATTCATGCTGTTGCAGAGGATACTGATACCAAGCCTAATCAGGAGGAGTAGTACCTCTGCTACTTGTTAGGCAAAATTAATGTTGGGAAGCAGGTTGAATGGGATTATATTAAATACAGAAGCCCAGTTCTTTTTTCTAATGGAATGAGGGAAATGTCCTTCTTATGCATCAGTCCCTGAAGTCCCACTGAAACTAGTAATGTGAGAAATCATTCAGTATTTTTTTTCCCTAGCTTAGTTTTCAGCCTGATACAGGTTACCCAATCTAGTTTGTAGAGTGCGTGATTTTTTTTTACTGATGTGAGGGGAAAAAAGGGTGAACAGCAAGGCAGCTTCTTTCAGCAGTGCGCTCGTTGAGTAACATAACTGCAGACAAGAATGTGTAGCCTTATAGAAATCCACCGAACCTTCTGCAAAGAGGTTGAAGGCTCAGTTCAGTTTTGTGGAAAACATACTTCAGATGTTTCAAAATTTTTAAAGGCTTGAAGTAGAAAGAAGGCACTAAGTTGTATTACTTGGCTTTTCTTTTGTAAAGAGCAGATTTCAGAGGTCTAGTTCTGCATTATGCTACTTCTTAGGAGAAAAAGAACAGCAGTTTAACATGTCTGACTGATTTAGTAGAGCATTGTTGAATCTTGTAGTTTCGGTGCTTATTTAACTGCCTAATAAGTTTTGGAAACCAAATCATGCCCACACACACAGCGATTGGTACCACATGTGTCTTAACTTCTGTTCAACTGTAGCAGTTCTATAGCTTATTAAAGTGCAGTACATTGTACAATATGCTGGTGCTAAAGAAAGAATCAGCTTAGAATTTCTTGAATCTTAAGACTGGCTTTTGTTAATTGTTTGAGGGGGGGGGAAGTACTCATCATGAAGCCCACAGAATAGCTACTTGTACTGCAGTATACTTGCTATGTATAAATAATGTCAGCGTATCAATGGCAGTGGCTTAGTGAAGGTAGTCTGTTTAATTTCGGGAACAGAATTGTGCACGTAGGACTTCTAATTAACTTTCAGAATGGATCAGAAATAGCTCATGCTCTACAATAGGTGAAATAAATTCCTTTGCCAGTGCTGCAGATATTTTGTTCCTGCAAAGTGACAAGCCATATTTGCATTTTTGGAACAGACTTAAGGTTAAGCTGGAGGCAGAGGAGAAGACAAGTTTGTTCTGATGTCAAATGTTTGCTCACCCTAGTAAAAAAAAAAAAAGAAAAGTCTAAGCTTGGCCAGCTACTGTTGTGAAAAACAGATTTCCACAAACTCATACAGGATCAATAGGTTTACTCAGTGGAGACTCTGTATGTGATGAGCCTGCTTCCAGCCAGACTGCAGCAATACTGCTGCTACAGTGTTGAAACATTCCATTGGAAGGGCTGGCTGGGTTGACTCCTCCTGTTGCTGCTCATGGCTTTGGGATGGCTTTGAAAAAGTGGCTTTTCTTTGTCTTGGCTTTGTTTCTTTGTAGTCAGACTGTAATGTTGAAAGTAGATGCTGCTCAACACTGTACCCATGAGTGCATAGATAACGGGCAAAAAAAAAAAGGGTTTGTTTCCAAAAAGGTGAGGTTACAAAGTGGTAACATGGAGGAATGTTGATGCCTCATGGTAGACAAAAGTGTCAGTTAAATGTATTTAATTTTGAAGGGGGACCCTGAAGATGTACTTGAAGTTCCAATACCTGAATCGATAAGTGGCAGCGTTTCAGTCGGAAGTCTGAGTATCGCTTTACAAGATGATGACAGAAATGAAGTAAGCGAATTGTCAGCTTCTTCCACTAATGAATCCGTATTGCAGTGTACGAGTTTAAAAGAGGACGCAGGTGAAACCACAGCATTACTTGGTAAGTAATAATTTACTTTGTCTCTTGACAATCCTTAGTGCCAGTCACTGCGTTAGAAGAAGCCATTTTCTACGTGATGTTAGCAATGTTAGTATTGCAGTGCAGACCAGACTGAGTAGTGCCACTTACTACTGATGTTCCAAAAATACAAGCAGATAGATTTTGAGAGAATTCTACTCAGCTGGGGAAAACTGGTCTTGAGGGGGGGGAGGAGGGAGAAGATGTAAACAGTGTCTTAAGAGGATTACTTACACAGAGAATCTTGAGAACCTTAGGTATAAATGAATAAGACGTTTGTTGCCAAAGTTTGGATTATTGTCACAGATAAAATGTATTAAAATGGTAAACCAACAATTTTTCTTCTAATTCCTGGCTTCTAGATGTGGATGTCAGTAATAACCGGCATGGAGAACATCTATCTAATGGAAATTCCCACTAAACTGCTTCATGGAAGATATCTTGAATAGACTGTTGAAGAACTATTATTTTTTATTTAATTAGTATGGACTTTTGTCTAGTTAATGGAAAAAATAACAATGTAAATTATTTTACCTTCCAAACTTTTCTAGCTGGCGTTCCAAAAGGGCTAATAACTAAGAATTTTATACACAGGAGGATTTTATAAAATCTCCTCTGGATGTCTCATCCTAAAACAAGATGCAATAACCCTTTTTCTGTAAGCGTTGTTACAATGTCATTGTGTTCCAGAGGGCTGTAACAAAGATGAAGACTAGGCAGTGAAAACAATGTAGGGTGTCTAATGGATAAATATTTTGGATGCACTATTTACATTCAGTATGTACACATGAGAACACTTACAAGACTACAACTATTAAAATGTTCTGAAAGTTCTGATCTGTTGTAATTGGAGATGGATATTCTTAGAAAAGACACAATCTAACCTTGAAGGAATGAAATAACTTCATGGATACGTTGCATATCCTTATTTGTGATGGAAAAAATTGCTAGTTGCAACTTTTCCTGACACATAACATACTAATTTGATCTTGTAATGTGTTCTACTGGGAGTGGATGCTGAGAGAAAAGGAGACTTTCTCCATCTTGCTAGCTTTTATACTGAATTTGGCAGTAATAGCTTGTGCTAGGTGGTCTTCTCGTGCTGAGCATGTAGACTTATTTAGGTATATGCACACTGGTTACCTCTTTCAGTCTTAAACTCAGTAGAACAGAGGTAAAGGGCTAATTATGGCTAAACTATATTTATTAGTCTATTTATAAGAGTTTACTTAATTCCTTCTTAGTCCTGCTCTCATCCTGTCCCACTTTGTTATGTACAATGAAACTGTTTCTTGGGATCTACAAAGTTTGGTTTTTGTTTCTTTCTTTTCCTTTGCATAGAGATGCTGGAATTCTTCTTTTGGATATTCCAGCTTAGCAGTTTTGACTGGGTTTGCCATCAGCTTTTATTCCTTTCTTTTAGATTAGCAGTATTGTGCCTTATAGTACAACACTTAAGAAACCTGAAGCATCTGAGAGTAAATATAAACCCTGGCATCTCCCATTATGACCTCTTATTCAAATATTTATATACTGTAAGTGGTATAAGGAATTGCTAAACTGTTTTGTAAAGAAATATGTATATTTAAAACACTACTTATTAAGAGTGTTAAGTGAATTGCTTAGGATTTTAGCATTGTCATGTTATAAATAATATGATACATTCCTCCGTTTTTGTTTGTAAAGCTGTTACTACAGGTTGCTTAAAACAGTGTCTCGTATTAGACATTTGTTTTAGAATGCATTTTGTTTTTAAAATGTATATTTGGAATGTTTTTAAGAAAATATGCAATTCTTTTTCTAACTTATATTGAGCTTCAACAGAAGCAATAACTTTTTTGATTTTAGACTGAATGTTCCAGAAGCAACAGAGGTTTCAGATGGGGAAATATAATCTGACTTTCTCTTTTGCAGAGCAGATGTTTCACCCTAAATTTCCCTAAATATTCCTACTAATGCCTACTTTAAAAAAAAAAAAAAATCCGCCTCTTCCCTGTAGGAGTGTAACTTTTAAGTTTACTGGGAAATTGTCAGGTTGTAGTTCTGATGTCACCAGCAGGTGCAAGTTTTTGTGATGCCTTTATCTTACAAGAAGCACATAAGAATGGAATATGACTGACCAACCATCTCCAAAACCGAACAAATAAAAACAACCCACAACAAAACCAAACAACGTATAGGGACATTTATGTCCCCAAAAGAAGCTTATCAACATTTCCAGAACTGCCTTTTAAACTGTCTCTTCAATATTAAAATCTAAGTCTTCTCCCTCTTCCTTAACACAAAACTGAACATTGATGTAGTAAATGTTGAGAGGGTTTAAGCAATAGCTCAAGAAGGAACCAAAAGGCGTTGTCAAGAGAAGTCTCGTCAGTCTGTGGATTGTGTCTTGCTGATACCTACAGCGCAATATTCATGCTGGAGAGGAGAAGTGTGGTAAGTACTTCAGCTTTTATGTAATACCTGTAAAACCAAAAGCTTTTCTGAAGATCAGAGCTGAGATCTGGTAGAGGCTGGAGAAAAGATGAAGAACCTGCAAATTGAAAAGTGTGCTTATAAACTCGGAAGTGTAAGTAATACACTAATTTTTAGAAAAATGTCAGAGTAGGAAGATTCCTGGAGTATGTTTCTACTGCTGGCACTGTACCTGTTTTGTTTCAAGCTTTCACAAGAGTAGTTCCAGTTGTTTCAGTTGAATTGGTTTGTGCATAGTTGATCTTTGGTATAGTTAGGTCTGCTTAGGCCAGCTGTGCTGCTGAGGAATGATGACAATAAAAGGCCGAATTGCAGTGCCTCCACCAAGCAGTTTGCTCTCCTTGGAAGCACAATGACAAAAATCGTCCGAAGCGAATCATTAGTCTGACCTCAGTCAAAAAGCTGACATGCATTAGCAAAAATAGTGCTAGCATAAAAAGTACAGGAAAGATGCAATCTATGGAGTTTAAACAGTAGCAAGAGAGGATTTGAAACATGAAGCATATGACCTACTCTTACAGCTCTTCTAATATATAACTTTTAAACAGGTGTAGGCAACTATAGGTACCTGCAGGTTCCCAGACTTTGCTGATCTGGGCCTACCATGTTGGATCAAACTGGTATTTCTAGTTTCTAGCACTTTACCTACTAAAAGCTTATATGAAGGTCAGAAATAATGAGTCTTTTTTCCCCCTGCAATGAATGTTTTTGCAGGATAGGTGCCTTGTGACTCCCTTCCCTATCATTTGGAGAATCTTTAATCTGCCTCTTCTGCTTAGGCTAAGTCCTGCCTTATATGGGAGCTGATGCTATGTGTTGTGGGTTCCTTCTGCCCCCTGCCCTGATTTCTTTCTCTTCTTATCTACCCTGTTTTCATAAAACTTGCAGGAACTTGTTTCAGAGCCCTCTGCCCCTTCGTCAAATTTTGCTATCATCAGGTAGAGGATTTCTTACTAGAGGCATTCATATGTGGTGTGATTGTAAGCAGCTAAAGCACAGTGCCCACATGAAGTTGACAGCCCTCCAGTGGTGATGCTGAATAAATCCCTTGGCGGGGGGAATCCCTAGCAGGATTTGTAGACTAGGCTTGGTTAGTATTTTGTTCATTGGTATGGCTTCATTAGTTCTGTTATTACTGTTAGGGAGAAAATTTGTAAAGTTCAAGTGATTTTTAAGAAGGAGCTATGAACATGTCAAAATGGTCTGGTGTTTAAAGTGAAAACTGGAGGCCTCTTTTTCTTTAGAAATTTTAGTTTATTGATCATAGCCTACAGATGCCAAATTGGAAAAAAAAAAATTGAAAGTAAAGAACTGTTTAAACTAGCTTAAGCTTTCAGATTTGACAGCAAGCAAAAATGAACTGTAGATATTTCAGATCTAAATGCATGTTAATAGTGAGTTTAATTACCTGCAGTACCAATTTTACTAGAAAATTTGGTTTTTCTTTTATTGATGACCCCTAGACTGGATTCTTCTTTGGCTCTAAGCAGTGCTTGGAGGAGATTCTTTGCATGTACTGGGCAAGTTTGATTAGAGAGCAGTAACTCCTTCTCCCTGCCTCTCACCCCTCCCTGAGTATGTGAATATAGTCCAGTAACCTGTTGCCAGTGATTACTGCTAGATGCTGGAGGTATGCCAGGGGAGTTGTAGGATAACTTAACTACAGTGAGAATGCTTTTAATCCATGCCAACTTAATAAACTGGGCACCAGTATATTCCTGCCAAAGCTGGGCTGTTACACCTTGGGAATTCCAGTCCTGTGCCAGGGTGTAACTGGCACGGAGAAACCCCATTGCAACAACTCTGCCAAACGTGCAAAGACTTATTTTCCTATCACTTCTTGAGTCAGGAGTGGTTGTCCTGGTTTTCTGCCTGGCCTGTTAAGCTTTCTCTGAAACTCACCAGTAGTAGTTGTACAGAGAGGAGCCCAGCAAGCCTGTAGCGATGGTTACCCCACTTCTTGCGCCCTGTGGTTCTGAGGATGTCTGAGGCACAGGCAGTATCTACTCTTGCAGGTTCTGATAAGCTTGATCATGAGCAAAAGCTGGTGGTTTTACATAACGATGGCAACAGATAAGACACAACAGGCTGGGCTGATAATTTAGCTGCCCCATAAAAGCAGACTTCTCATGTCTAGACGTGTCACTACTGTTAGCAATACCCACTGTACTTTGTACTATACACCAGTAGGTTAAGAATGGCCTTCTGAAGCTGTGGAATATTTTTTCAGTTGTTGCCACAATGTGTAATAGATATGTTTGTTACGTGTCAGCATCCCAAGTGTTCAGTGAAACTGGGAACTCATGCTCAACAGAGCCTTTAGCACCCTGAATCAAGCCAGTAATGATGATATTGTGATGATAGTTTCCTGGGTGTTCGGGTGGGGTTTTTGTTTCTTTCTTTTTTTTTTATCCAGTTGTGGGGGTTGCACGTGTAGTTTTCATTTGTTTGACTTTCAGCACTTAGCATTGAATGCAGTGTTTCTGTGCTGGATGAAGAGGCAGAGATTAGCAAGAATGTCCTGACTCTGCAGCTCTACAAAGAGAGGTGGAACTGAAATCTAGTAGAGGTGTCAGCTAGCAAAATCTCCTTGGGTTAAGCTGGAGGGAATGGAGTTCTTGATGTTGGCTGCTGGGTGAATCAGATTGGCAGCTTGACAAGAATCTGTTCTTTGTGTGTCTCCCTTCAGCCACCCAGCTGGGTGGGACTTCCCACAGTGGCTTGGGCTCATTTAATAGCTTGCTGTTACAAGAAGAGATAAAAGTGGTCCTTTCTGGTTTCCTTTTCTGCTCTACTTTGCTCTATCTCACATTCAGATTAAGTGTGTGTGATAAACTAATTCAGCTTAAGTGGCAGAAACTAAATTTATCAGAGCTGCATTTTGACAAGCTAGGAAACTGAATGTCCTTACTGTGCAAGTGGCTGAGTTTTAGAGCTGGGCTAAGGGGATGAGGAGTTGGGGTGGAGGGGGGAAGAACAAGACTCTCCCCTTGGGTAAGATGAAGAGATGCAGTTTTATAATAGGGCCATGGTGAATTAAAATTCCTGAAATGGAAGATAGGGTGCTTTTTTTTTTTGCTTTTTTTTTTCTTTTAAGCCAGAGTGGCTGTAAAAATTGTAACATGTCTTCTGTCCTTGAAACTGATCCTTACTAGATATGTTCTTTTCTCTCATAGGTGATATGTGAAGATTTGGAAACTGGAATTGTAGATTAAACATGCACAAATCAAGCTGAAGGCTTTTGCTTTTGTTCAGTATGGGTCCTGATCTCTCTCCTCAGATATCCTGCTGTATTGCAAAACTCGATTGAGAAAGTTTTAAAAATAGAATGTCTCTATAATTGCATGTGTTTTTGTGAAGAATGCATTGCCTGGAAACTGTCCCTTATACTTCCATTGGACCTGAAGCTACTTTTCACCGTCTGAAACATGGTAATGATACTGCATTTTTAAATGACCATATCCTTCTTAATTCTGAAGAGCAAAATTATTAGAGTTTCCATCACTTTGTTAGTCTGAAGCTTAAGTCCAAAACTTTGGAGCCAGTTCCTTCTATAAATGTAACTGCAGAGAACTGTTTGAACTTGCTAGTCTGTCAACAACTATTCACAATTTACTGTCTTTTATGGCAACCTTGTACTAACTTGGTTGCATTGTTTGGATTAAGCACTGGGCTATGTCTTTTCCATTGTGTATGTACAACTGTAAGAATGTCAAGTTATGCATTGTTGTTGTAATTTAATGGCTAAAGGCTCAAATTCCGTAATAAATTACACAGGCCTTTTAAAAAGCAATCTGTGAGTGCTTTGTTTTCTTTGCTACACTTACGCTACATCTGAGACACTCTGCATGAGCAGAGCACAAGCTTAGCCTCAAGGGGGAGAACCTCTCAGCATGTTGTGGAGTTTTCCCCCTGTAACCAATACCTGGGTGGGGTGGGTTAACCTTGGCTGGCTGCTAGATGCCCACCCCCTCCTCCTCAGTAGGAGGGGATAACCCCTCTCCCCGGTTATCACAGAGGTGCCATGAGCCTGGGTGAGGGGCTCAGCTGTGCCAGCTTCTACTGGCTGGGTCTGGCAGCCCTGGCTTCTCACCCACCACAGCAACCTTGTCCTGTAAACCCAGTACAATTTTGGGTAAGTGTGGTTCACGTTCCTTCCTAACAAGCAAACAGCAAGTTTGCCTAAAATCTACAAAAAGTGGGTTTTTTAACTATCTTGTTAAGAGCAGTACTAGTACATAGAAGATAATGAAATTTTACTTTGACTTTAGGAAGTGTCAAGCATTAAGGTACAAGTTTAGAGCACATGCTGTTGCTGCTGACAATCATGTACAGTAAATGGCTTGGGTTGTAGAAGGAATGTCTGGAATAGGAACAGACCTTAATTAAATGCTACTTTAGTTGGCCTGAGGCATCTTAACGCTGGGAAGCTATACAAGTCTAACCCCCAATGACTAGAAAACACTTCTCACAGGACTTCCTACTAAAAGATTACACTGCATGAGATTGCTTGGCTTGAAAATCTTATCTATTTAGCAACTTACTTAAATTACTTCAAAAGAGAAAGCCAAAAGACAGTCTTGACCTTGCATTATCGATCTTGTACTTCATAAAATTTGAGAAGCAGATGCAGATTTAAAGCAGCTTTCATTTATTAAACCACAATAAATTAGAAGTAGCTAGCTTTTCAAGTTATTTACCTTTTCCCTCTGAGGGCTTAAATAACAGTAGCTATTCTACTGTCAGCTTAAAATAATACTTAAGCAGACTTCTTCCCCAGTTTACCCAACACCTGGCATTTAACAGCTGTCTGGTACTCTGAGTATATACTTCAGAAGGAAGAGACTAATTTAATTTTGGTAGCCACAGAGCAACTGCCTATGCAAGTTTTGAAACAAGAAGAGGCTCATGACTTGGATTTTTATGGAAGAAACAGGACCATCTTTCCTCAGTGAAACATTCTTCCAAGCATGAAATAGGCATGGTACTTTAACTACTGATGGTATGAGGCCACCTACAGCACCCAACGCTGAATTTCTGCCATGTAAAAATAAGCCTTTAGCTTTTTCTAGAGATCAAGACAGCCTCCCCCTTACTCATCAAAAACAGCACGCATGGTTAGAAATTGTATCCAGCTTCTAGAAGGTCATACACAGTAAAGAAAGGGCAGACAGGAACTGAATTTACTTGACACAAGTTGACTTTTGGACACAAAGACAGCAAGTGCTAGACAAATACTTACATTTGCTGTGAAATGGCAAGTATCATTTAGATTATGTCTGGAATTTGAGCCTGTAGTTCAGGATATGCGTATCACAGACAGAGTTCAACGCACCGTCAAAACCAGCGTTTTCACATTTCACAAACTCAAGCATGTGTATCAGAAAAAGCATTATTTATTGTTTAAATGCATAAAATGCTATTTATAATGTATCACATCATTAATCCAGTGATCTAAATTTAAAATAAACAGTTAATGGGTATAGAACACTGGCAGTAGGGTTTTTTGCCAGTGACACAGTGGTTTTATTTTGATGTTTTTGTCTCTGATGGATTTTCCCCAGTGTCTAGTGTCTTCAGCAATCTGAAGAGGCCAGCTGCTTCTCGTATCCGACTGAACTCAATGCAGAATGCTTGCACTTCTATAAACAAGTCCTGTACATTAATAATTTTGTTTCTGATCAAAGACTGAAGGAAGACACAAACAAGACGTACCAGTCGGTTCTGAAACAGAAGAGAGATGGTTTCATAATAATATGAAATAATAAATGTCTGCAACCAAGTCAGTTAAAGGACTGTTGACCTTCAGCAGTACAGCTGAGGCATTTCAAGAGCAATTTAGCTTCAGCAGTGGTCTTGTTCCCAAGTTTTGTACAGGCTGCCTCTACTTTTCTACCTCCCATACTGCTATGGTATTTAAAAAATTGACTCCTCTGCTTTATAGTACTGTGCTTCTGGATAGCGGAGCTTTCTCAAGATTAACCCTGTGCACAAATGAAGCACTAGATCTACCTCTGCGCTGTACTTAGTCTCTTTATGATGTCACCTCTGAATAAAGTCAGAGGGGATCACAGCTTAAGGTTATGTCATCACTAGGGTCTTGCTTAGTCTTACTTTCTACAGTAACACCATAAAGAGAAGTGAACAAGCTTCACATCTCAAAACTCCCCAGTCACCACCTGATTAAGGCACTCCAGATGGGAAGTGACAGCAGCAGAACTGTTCCCAGACTTGCTTTGCGGGAAGTGCTGTAACGCTGAATTAGCACATGACCCTCTTGCTCTGTCTTAGAAGGAAAGACAATACCAGGGACACCTAATCCAAGAAGACACTTCAGAGCTCATGGCTGTGAGCTGTGATTTTTCCACCTGCTCCAGTTAAAAGATAGGATCTCAGGAGTGTTTCTCCTTCCTAAGGGATGCTTAGGTAACACCTTGTAGAACACGCAGGGAGTTGAGAAGAAGAGACTTAGGAACGGGCACCTACAATTTGTCATACACAGATGCAGTCGCTAACCATCTGCTTTCTACAGAGGGCATTTTTCCTCAAGGACAAAAGCAGATCTGGTCTCATACTTCACACTGTGAGAAAGAGCTGAACCCAAACCTTTCTCTAAAAGCAACTGTATACATGACCGATGTCTATCAGGCAGAACTGATAGATTAAGTGTCCAAAGTATTTTCAATTATGTGACACTGAAAATAAACTACCAACTATTTTTACAGGAATTGAACTTCCTACTGCAAAATTTGCTACTTGTATTAAGAGAATTCAGAAACTGAACAAGTTATTCACTGCAATCAAAAGGCATCACATGTTTTCTCTCCAACACAAATGAGGTTACAAGAGTAACCTCAATAATTGAAGAACATGAAACTCAGAACAAAAGTACAAATGCAAGATGCTGGCTGACTCCCAATCTCTGAGGATCATGCTTCTTTCGCTTCTAATAGGAGTGGTTTTATACTGTGCTCTTCAAACAAAACATCTTGTGCCACAGTTGCTGTGAGGCCTCATACGCAGTATTAACAAATGTTAGATCTCACAAGCTTTGCGTGCTACTTGGTGATCAGTGCGTGTTCCTTGACCTTCTGTTCTTTTTTGTCCCCTGTGTGCCTGAAGCACAGCTGCTATCTGCTCTCAGCAGCCCCTCTGAGCACAGTGTGCCAATCTGTGGGCATATTCTCAGCTGCAGCCTGGCTCTGCTGCTATTTTCCTACTCTGCTCCCAAATGTAACAGGCACAGCTATTCAGCAGGTCACAGATCAAGCCACCCATGTGTATCTGGCAGAGTCCCAAAGCAGAGAAGCATCAGAAGTCACCAAAAGATAACAAATGTTTAGTCATCAACTGGAAGGGTACTGAGAGCAAGACAAGAGGGGGTTTTTGCTGCTACCTAAAAACACATTGTACCCATATCCTGTGTACTGCATGCAATTGTCATCTCTTAGTGTAAGGATATAGCAGAGTTACAGAAGGCACTAGAAAAGGACACCAAAAGCACTTAGGGGAAAGGAACAGCTGCCTTGTTGCAAGAGACTAAAGAAGCTGCAACCCTTCAGTATGGAAAGGAAAAAGTTGAGGCAGGACTTGGTTGGGATTCATAAAGCCTTGGGTAAACTGAACATGAAACTGTTTCTCACCAATGACGTATCCAAGAAAACAAGATCTACTGGGCACTTGGTGAAACCAACAGATCTGTTTAGGATAGAAGGAAGGACCTCACACAGCATGTAGACAACCTCGTCTGACAAAAGTGTGGAAACCTCCCCGGGGGGTAAAGATCCTTGAGGTGGCTACAACTTGCATGCTGGTACTGAGGAAGTATGGCAGGCTTGGGAAGCAGATAGTATGGTGTTAGGAAAATAAAAAAGAGAAGGTTTTTAGGTCGTTGACAAGATCTGCAAGCTGTTGTAGGTTAGTAATAGTCATGACTGAAGGGTAAGACTTCCACCTGAGTTTTGTAACATCACCTCAAAAGGTCTGGAAATGGTGGGCACACTTGTGCAGAAAAGAAACTTGAAGCTTAAAACTAAGCAGAAGGCAAACAGCTAATACTGGGGGTGAAGAAAAGGCACACATCTGTCAAACACTATACAGAACGGCATAGTGTGTTAGAAAAAAAAAAAGTGCCTTTGAAATAAAGAAGCAGGAAGACAGAATAATGCTATCAGCCTTGTAAAATTTCAGCACATATTACACAGAGCAATACGTGGGACCCTTTTTTCTAACCAATTTACTGAAATACTCGCCTGCATATATTTGTCTTTGATCTGTTCACAGGTGGAGATACAGTTGGAGATATAAAGATGAATAAATTCAGGCGGGAGATCAACTGCAGTAGTAAGCCTGTTCAAATTAAAAGTATGCAGTGGTTTATGAAGCCATATATCTAGTGATGCCATTGCAAACCAAATGAGCTAGACTTATGATAATAGTTTATTCCCCATCATGTCATACAGAGCTAATTTCTGACAGCTTCCACAGACATATTTCTGAACATTTTAAGTGTCTTCATTAAGAGTTCAATACTTTTTAAAACTCTGACACAGTACAGAAGCTGAGTTAGATTGGTTTCCAGTAAACACACCTACAAACACTTGATATATATTACACAAACGAGTCAATGATACTAGTTTCCAATGTAAGATGAAGCCCCCAAGGTGTCCGAGTACCAAGATTCTTCTGCAACAAGCACTGCCATACAATTTTGTCTAGTCATATTTTATTCACTTCAGGTACTGAATCTAGATGCTGAACTCCTTCCTCAAGTATAGAACCAAAACAACTCCTTTGTTGCGTTAAAAGATCAGTTTCCTTAGTTCCTCCAGATCAAAATTTTATTCCTAGGAATTGAAACAATATGAATATCTGGAGCTCAAATACAAGAGACCCTGACTAGATAAAAATGTTAACTAGAGATTAATGATGCACAATAATCTCAGAAGCTTCTTGCCACAGAAGAATTGGAGAACTATTGCATCAAAGAACGGTATTAATATATTTTTAAGAGTTAACAGCAGAGCTCATGAATTTGTGGTTTAATACTGACTACTAAGTTATTCGAGCTGCCACTGTTTTTTACCTGAAAAAGCTCTCAAGTTTTAGATAACAACATACACTAAATGTAGAACCGCCATAAAGTTACAACAGAATTTGACCAAAGTAACTCTAATGACAGACCTATCTCAAGCAGTGAAAGGGGGTGCAATAGAGAAAACTGCAAGCTTTAGACATTTCCGTTTCAAGTTTTTGTCTTATTTCACTTAAGAAAAAAAAATAAAATAAAATCAGTGTCTCCCTGTTTGCAATTGCAGTCCTTTTGCAGTTTAAGAAAAGCGTTCCTGTGGTAGTTAGGCTGTGGGAGAACCAGCATGACTGGTAGCACAGCTATCCTAGCCAGGAGTAAAAGCTCTTTTCTTACCACTGTTTCTCCACATCTTGATCATTAGCCCAACTTCAGGGCAGTAACTGCTGTCAGTCTACACCAGTAGAGGGGGACTGATTTCAAAAATACAGTGTTTCTTTCCTCAAACGATATTTAAGGTACAATTCGACTCTGCTGCAAAGGGACTGCTGAACACGGCTGATTTGGTAGTTCACATTCAGTAATTGCCAAGAAATGGAAGAAGCTACGTGGAAAAGATGTCCTTCTGTAGTTTGTGGGCATTAGCTCTCTGAGGAGTTTTCCCACTGAAGGCACTACCATACTGTTAAGAAAATGGGTTGTACCTATATGCAAGGAGTTATTCCCGATGAAGACAGGGCACTGAACATAAAGCAGGACGGCTACTTAACAACACCACCTTTTGTTCACTTAAGCTGCATCAAGAATGCAAGTCGCGTTTAAGCAGATTAGTTGTGTGGCAATAACTTTTTGTTGAGGATTCTCACAATACTCCTCTATCTTCCACACAAGCATACGTCCAGAGGATCAAAATTAACATTTCCAAACATCCTAATAAAACACAACTGCTACCTCAGTTGAAAGAGAAGACAAGCTAGAGATGAGGCTAATTTTTAGATACGCAAAAAGAACACGAATTCTTTACCAGGAATGACTGCATTGTGACCCATTAGAGCGAGTGACAGTCACTACAGTGACAAAACCATACACATCCAGTAACTGGTCGTCTTTGCAAGTCAGTGACTAAGCTTACAGCCTCCTGGGACGTGGGACATGTACTCCCCCAGTGAAATTCATACATTAACCAGGAATCTGGTGTTTGAATAGAACTTCAGACAGAGCATAGATTGCAGAGACAGACTGCCTTCAGTGATACCTATTTTAAATAGTTTTGAGCTGAACGTACCAAACGGTTCGATAAAATGGTTTTCTAGTAGTTACCAACTCCAGTTATCCACAACACAACAGTTATTTCCCCATTCTTTTCCAAGTAGAAACGCTTTGCCAATATTAACGAGTAACACAGTGTTTTCTTTGGATAAGCCTCTCCATTCTTGGAGCTGGGACCGAAAGATTAAGTAGCATAGTACTTGTGAAAGAAATGTGCTTTTTACCACACCTAATATGGTAAAACATGGTATGTTACCTACAATTTATATAAATTATATTAATTTTAATTAAAACAGAAAATATTTAATTATAATATAAAATGATACATAATTAATATAAACTAATATATATGCTTCCACCATCACATCTTTCTACTGGGAAACTGTGGGGTTTTTTCCTGTTAAGTTGCAGTTTTGCTGCTGCTAATAGGAAGCCGTTAACATTACAATAATATTTTAAAATAGTACTGCTGTAAAAAGGTACTTTAAAATTGGCAGCTTTCTCTGAACTTAGCACTGAAGATGTTTGAGGGGTTCAATCCTTTATAACCAACCCATAGCTAACTTTACAAATTTCATCTGGACTAAAATAAGAGTTTTTTCTGCAACTACAGGTACCACTAATAAGAAACTACACGAAAAGCAAGTAGAGCCTTTATGGAATAATCAGATTTAGATGGTCCAAAGCTACAAATCCTTAGCACACCCTTCATCTGCAGGGTGCTAAGAGCACACTAAGTTTAAGTCTTAATAAAAAAAAGAGTATTAAAAAAAAAAAAAAAAACCAAAACTAAAACCACACAAACAGCACAGAGAAATTTAAAAGGGAAGGACAGTTTGATACTCTTTTCCTTCACTGTAATCTGTCTAGTCATTTCTTCAATTCTGTTACTTTTGGTAGTCTTTGGAATGTATCCACATACAGGCCTGTGGCCAGCCTCACAATCAGCTAAAAACTGTTCAATTATTTTACATACTTAAGGAAACCTTAGACTTGGGATAGTACTCACCGATTTACAACTTCCATTGAATGTAAGGACATGTCCATGTTGACCAAGACAGAAAAATACTCTGTTATCTGACTCGACTGCATCAGTTTTAGCAACATTTCTATGGCCACTAAAGGATTGTTTTCAACCAGGTCTGGCAATTTGGCAGGAGTGAGACCAATATGGTAAACAAGCTTGGGGTCCTTTTCCAGTTCTCCAAGGAGCTGGAGGGAGAGAGAGAGAGAGAGGGAGAGGAAAAAAAAAAAAAAAAAAAAAAAAAAAGGG
>WHYT01017240.1:32027-55726 GCA_009806455.1 Tetrax tetrax
TACCGCCCGTTACCGCCCGTGATGGCGGGCGGGGCGTCGTCTCTGGGGAGGGGGGAGCTGGAAAAAAATGGGATTCCCTCTGGGAAGAAGCAGACGAGCTGGAGCAGAGTCCCGCCTCTAGGTCCCGCCGTGGCCGCCCCTCCCTGCCCAGGTGTGGGCCCTGCGGTTTTCTTCTGGCTGAGGAAGAGCTCATCACCGTTTTGCTGGAGAGCGGAACGGTTTGGTGACATGTCACTTTGGGATCATCCCATCGCTTTCTGAAAGAAGGGAAGCCTCCACCCCAGACATCTTCCCCTGTGGTTGCCCCGAATGGGAGCGACGGCGCGTTCCAGACACGGGTGGACCGGCAGACGGGCTGTGAGGGGCTGTGTGTCCCTGGGAGCCTGACGGAAAAGAAAAGCAATGCCACCGCTGTGCTTCGGTCAGCGATGATGGCAACCTTGCCTCACCTCTGGTGATAAAAGGGAAAGGCAGTGTTCCTCTCACTGCCTACCTCTGCCCTTCCTAAAGGCCGTTCTGGAGGGCAGTGCTCATCCGTTTCTTCCACAATCCAATTCAGTTACGAACTGTCTGCTTTGTTGATGGGCTTCTTGGCAGAGCTGAAGAACGGTGAGCTTCAGTAGTGTGTAGCTGGAAGTTGGGGCTGAGAGAACATCCCTCTTAAGTGCAGCCATCTGTTTCACCAGCTTATCTTGTGGATGTGCATCTTAAGGAAGAGCAACTCGCAGACGCGCCAGGCGTAGCCTGAAGAATGGCTCAGGACATGGCCTGGAGGAAGACCTTTCTGTGATACATGCTGAGAGAAGAAGGGCTGGGAAGTTCTTAGACACTTCTGCTGTCTGGTTCCCTCAGGAGTACTTCCAGGTCACCCAGCCCAGAAGACCTTGGCTTTCTAGTTAGCCATGCTGGCGTAAGAGATGGGATTCAGTTTCTAAAATGCTATCAACTGAAAGCTACTGCTCTGTATATAGACCAAGTACTAGAATAATTCACATCATTGATGGGAAAGAAGCCCAGATCTGAGAGGTGTACAGGCTTCATGTATAAACACAGACATAAAGAAACTATGACTTTGGGGAAAAAACAGGGTCTGCACCATGTGAGGTATGAGCTGAAAGCCTTGTTGATAGAGCAGCTGCTCACCGGCTGACTAGATCACAATGAGAGATCTACTTGCAAGATACACAGCTAGAATAGTAATGCAGATGGAAGAGGATGCCAGTGAGCTTCCTGCCATGGCCAGCGTATTCAAGAAAACACAGGAGTCCTTGGAAGTTTGGGCCAGTTTGGAATTTACTAACAACTGCAGCAAGGACTTTAACTAAGATTTTGGAAGAAGATCACAGGATTACAGACTTTTGAGGAAGTAACCTGTGTAGGTGTACAGCAGGGCTAGGTGGAGAAATTGGGAAAGCATGGACATAAACAAGAGCTGTCCACCCTTACTTGTGACACATAGAGAGAAGTTAAATATCTTCAGTCAAATAATGTGAAAGCTCAGTAGTTTAGAGAGGAAGACTTTGTGGGAGAAGAAGGTTCCTCATAACTCAAATGGATTTTTTTTTTATAAAAAGGTAGAAAGATGAACTTTGGCAGCTGACCCAAACGCTCAGTCTATGAGAGGAGCTGAAGATATGCAGAACAGTACAACGTTGTCTTCCCCTCCGTCTTGCTGACCGGTAGAGAAACTGTGGTTCTCTGTTCCTGTTAGAGAAAGAATTTTGGTTCTGTGGGATCGAAGAACCATTGCAGTAAATTGGGAAGGTGAAACCATGTCAGCGGTCTGCAGAGTGGAAAACACCCAGGTGGCTGTTGCTGGGTCTCTCTTAAACCTGCTAGAGACACCAGGAGATACAGTTCGATACAAGGGTTTAAAAGACTTGAGAAAGTGACAGCTTATTAAAAGTGAAACTAAGTTTTTTTTACTGATAAGAGTGACTGAAAGAAACTCTGTGAGTAGCTGTGGCTCTAAACATCCATAACTCTACACAAAAACACAGGATGTTTGTTGTTCGTCTAGCTCAGCGTCATGTCCATGACTGCAAGCAGCAGTGTCCAGTGAGGACAGCACAGTGATGCTTTCCCCGTGTGTGCACTTGGCCTCTGGCCAGCTGCTGCTCAGGTACTTCCTGAGTGGAGGGTTGAATGCTCATTGTTGTGATTCCCAGCCCCAAGGAAATTTTTTTCCTTGAGCTCATCTTAAGTGCTCTGTGAACTCATTTTTATTTCTGATGTGCATAAAACCCGTTCGCAATGAGTTCTGCAGTTTAAGAACCATGCTGTGCAAAACAGTACTTCCTTCTCCAGTCTGTTCATTGCTCATCGTTCCGTGCACGTCTTATCATGTCTTACCTCGGTTGTTCCTCTCTAAGGTCACGTCTCCTTCTGTGGCATGCTCATTCTGCCATCCTTGTTGTCCCTCTCTGTCTTTTCTACTTCTGCCGTATCCTTTTTGAGAAGGAGAGACCAAACTTGCATCCAGTGTTCAAGCTGTGAGTGTCCCGTAGATTTATACACCTTTATAGTATGAGTCTGGTTAATTTTTCTTTTCCTTTTCCATGTTGTTTGCTCTTTTGAGCTGTGAACCTGAAACTAGAAAACAACTGTCCTCGATGACTCCTTCAGCAGGTATAGGTAGGTAGCACCCACCACTACAAAAAGAGAGGATTCCTTCCCTTTGCGCCCCACCCTTATTGCAGTATTTTACTTTTTATTTTACTCAGTCATGCACCTTCCTGCCAATTTTTGTTTTTATGGTCTCGAATGATTTTTTTTCTCACCAGGAAACTTAGCATGTACCTGGGAAGAGTGCCCTGTCCATCCCTTTATGCACACACAGGAGGTTACTCCTCACTCTTACCTTTGTGCACGGAAGTTTTGGTCATTGCTGTAGTTTCATGCAATTTTCTCAGTACAGAAATTGGACTTGGTGATTTATAATTGAATTATCTCTGTGGCCTTTTTAAAGATCGATATCAGACTTGCCACCTTTATTTCTTTGATACTGCAACCATTTTGGTGAGCAGGTTGCACATCGCAGTTCATAGTTAAGCATCTTCATCCTTCAGCTGATAAAAATCTCTTGGGTGAATCCCATCTGATCCCAGTGAGGAACAGTGACTCATTTTATGCATTTAATTTCATATCCCTTACTAACATTTCACAGTGAGACCGTTCTTTTCACTTGTACCCCATCAGTAAAGGTTCTTGTCTGGGAACGTCTCCAAGATCCCATGTAGAGATGCAAAGAATTAATTTAGCTTTTCTCCTAATCCTTCCTTGAGGATTTTGTATGTTGTGCTCATCTGTTGACCTCAGACTGACCAGCAGATTTTCTGTTTCTGGTGTGCTGGCAAAAGTTGTATTTGTTTATTTTTGGGATGAAGTTTATGGTTAGAAATGATCACACCTAAAATTGTGCCTTAAATTGAGGGATAGTTTGCTGGGTGATAATCCACAGTCGAATAGACCTGTGATACTTCTGACCAGGTGGTCTTTTTTTGTACAGCCTGCTCCCAGCAACAAACTGCTGAAGACAGCAGAGCAAAAAGAAGAAACATGTTTAGAAAAAGAAAGCTGTCTCTTCTTTTCCTATAAATTTCAGAAATGTAAGCCACTCTTAGATAATGTACTTACTGGAATAATGGATGTACGATTGCAGAAATGGACTTCAGAGCAATAAAAAGTTTCCCCAATGACTGAGATAGCAAAAAAAATTGTGTGACTCGTACGTGGCTAATGCAGCCCTCTGAAACGGTTCAATCCAAATTAAAATGTTTCTGGTCAGAGCAGGAAAACTAACTGTTTAGAAGATTTAATACTTTATAGGAAGTGGGGTGGGCACAAGCATCAGCTGACAAAGAAGATTCAGAAGTCACAATAATTTTAAAACAGATGCCATTTCAGGATAGCAAAAAAACCCTCAATCTAAGAAAAAGATGAGGGTAAAATACTCCTGGGGCAGGAGGCACAGTAAATGTGCTGCAAAGAGTGTTTCTGTAACTGCACAGGATGCTATATTTTGTAGACATTTGTTGGATATTTTGGGGCTCAAAACTTGTGTAATGAAGAAGCGAGAGTATATGATCCTCATGCAGACTCGAATCCTTGGAGTTCTCAGCCAGATTTGGTTTCTGAAACGGATCACATTACGTTCAAGGAGGAAGGCTGGGGCCCAAGCTACTGCAGTGGGTTTTGGGGGGTCGGATTCGGCATCACTGCAGCACAGTCTCGCGGTGTAAAGGGAAGGGTTCAGTTTTCTGCCTCCGCAGAACAGCTCCTCTGGGACTAGGCTGAGGTATTCCATTTCTTTTAGATGGCTTATAGAAGAGCTATTAAACGGTCAATAAAAGCCTAAAATATACCTGTCATTCTTTATGTTTGGGTTTGAGTAAGAACCTCAGTAATGATCGTGCTTTGAGTTCTTAAAGAGGAATGAAGGGATTGGGCTATACTTAAATTACTCTCAGTCTCCTGCTCTAACTCTGTCCCATGGGCTCATAAATGCTCATACAGATACAGAGATTCCAGACTAAAAGTGACAAAGGCAATCTAGTTTGGCTTTGCAAATACAAATAAACCTTTGCAAATGATTTGACAGTTAGTATGCAATTGTTGTTGTATTTAAATGAACACTTTTAGCCTTTGATAAATTGTAATTGTTACTGGAAAATTAGACCCACAACCAAAGGAGTGCATTCAGTTTGATTTGATTTCCTAAGCTAAGGGAAAGGCTGTGTAATTTAGCTGTAGAGGTTGTTTTTCCTTCTTTCCTTATTAAAATTTATTAAGTTATTATTTGCTATTGTATTTTAGATGACAGCCAAGGAATGAGAACTGCATTCTGGGCACTAGGAAAAAAAAAAAAACTACTAATGAAGGAGCAATAGTAAAAGACAGCATTTGCAAGGAGAAAGAAAAACTGGCAAAGAAGGTGTATTAAATTGACTTGCTCTGCAGCAAGTATTTGAATTTCATCTCACAAAGAGGTTGAATACTTAGGAAAAAAACTCCCACCAGCGTATCTTTTATCCCACGTTTCATTTGGGAAGGACACAGTGGGAAGGAATTAAATCACTCCTTAAAGTCAAAGGGGAAATTAAAGCACTTCCAGATTGTTCTGTTTATTCTCATGACACTTCTGTCTTGTACACAAATTCCTTTCCATAATAATTGAAGTGACCCATCCCATCTACAGTGTATTTTAAATAGCAACAGATCAGAAAGAGGAAGGAGTAGGTGCCTTTTGTATGCATCTCTTCATGCGTATCTTCCTAGCCACCATTGCATGTTTTTCTTCCTACTTCATCTCTTCGATTTAAAACACAAGATGGGACCACCAATGCAGAAACAGATTTTGTTATTCCTGGAGTAATCAACAATATTGGCATGCTAACAATGCCTAAAAGCTTTCCTGAGTAACTGTATGAGAACACACCTTCACTTGTTAGTCAGACCTCAAAGATGCCAAGGGTTCTTGGTTACAGCTTGAAGAGCACTTAAGAAACACCAAAAATATCATAGCACGAATGGCTTCATAAGTGCTGAACAGTGGGTGGCTTAGAAATAAACATGTTTGTTGCTGAATTCTTTAACTACTGTGAGTTTTAGTGATACCTCTGCATTTTAAGCCAGTTTTTAAATGACGGATGCTCACACATGTAAATTAACGTTAGTCCACTCACTTGGTTCCTTGAGTGTTAGACACTTCCAGAAGAGACAGCGTTTTGGCCCCAGTTAAAATCAATGGCAAAACTCCAGCAGGGTCATATTGGCACGTAAAAGCAGCATACAGTATGGCTGTTTGCATATAGGTCTTTGCGTAGATCCTTCTTCTAACTAGGAAACCCTGCCCTGATAACTCAGAAACATCTTTTTCCTCAAGAAATTATTTGAAGCAAAATGATATTTTCATTTGTCCTTTTTTCTTACTGTTTAATCAAACAGGGATTTTTAAAAATCTGTCTGTAATTCTAAAATAGCTGAGCACCTGTTTTGTGTGAAAACAGTCAGTATGCGCACTGCTTGGGAACTCTTCACTGTGAACTTTAATTTGAGCACTCGGCATTTATAATTTGAGCTATGCAATTGCACATCTGACTCAAATGAGACTTTCTGTTCCCCAGCTCGATGGCTTGATTTATGCTTTAGGTTTCTGTTTTCATCCAAAATCAATTTCAGTTGAACCTTTACCTATACAGATAAAATTGCAGGAGGAAGGACTTTATGTTTAAGCTACAAATTTGAAATCCACCTTCTGAAAGAGTATTCAATAATTCAGAGCTGATTAGAGATCTTTTGTCTAGGAAATGGGAAATTCAGGTTCTCTTTCTTCCTCTGCCTGTAGGGTTTTAAACTCCAGCCCAGGCTTTGGCTATTAGGAGCAGGAGGGAGTGTTCATCTCCTCTGGCTGAAGTTACTTTGCTTTATTTACAAGGATTAAAGATTGACTACAAGGGAAAGGGAGCAAAAGCTGAATTTGATGGTTTTAGTGAGACTGTGCTTGGGGAGAGGCAGGGCAGTGGTCTGTGTTCTAGTCCTGCTCTGGGAAGAAGGGAAGCGTGTGCTCAATGACAATCAGGTATAAAAACATAAAAATACATGTGTGTAGGGACCGGAAATCTGCATCCCTCTTGCCCATTTACATTCACAGCCATTGGGAGAGTCACTTCTTCCCATTTTTTCCCTTTAGAAAGGAAATTTCACAAATTTAGGAAGGAAGCTATCTTCTCTCATATGTATATAATTGTATATGTACATACTTATTCATGTATAAACATATGGGCACACATATTGAAATATTAAACCAAAAGTTTCTCATTAGAAATCTATTTCAGATAGGAAAGAAGTAGGTTACAGTATCTGATGACGTGACACTTTTCCACATGACATTTAACCAGAAAGATGCTTGGAAAAGCTAATTTTTAAGTTTTAGTATAAGTATGTAGTATTTTTAGGGGCACTACTGAACATTGTGGTATAGTGGGTATATATATATATACCCAGCAAAGACAGAACCTCAAACTTCAAAGACCCATTTATTAAAGTATCTCTAAAAATAATTGATGATTTTGTTTTCCTCCAGCAGTGGGGCAGCTCCACTGACTTGTATCTTCCGAGTTCTGCGTCATTCGTTTTCTCATGTTCCCATATGTTTCAAACACCCAGCGAGCTCTTTGCTTTCCAGCTGCCTATAAAGTTTCTCTTATGCCTGACTCGTTATTGCCTTCTAAGTATGTATGCTGCACATCCTCAGAGTGTCTTGTTATTCATCCCATCTCCTGTTCTATGCTGAAAGCTTTTAAATACGTTTTAATGATGCATAACAGCGATATAATGAGCCTAATGGCATACTATTGATTTTCATTTGAAACATTGACATTTGAAGATTTCAGTAGCCTTTTAACAGTGTGTATATTTAATGTGATTCAAAGACAAGACAAATGCAACACAATATCTGTCTACTAAAAAACCTCCACAATCTCTGTCTACTGAACAACTCCCCAACCTTGCCCGCAATCTGTTTGTTGCAATCAGCTGCATTAGAAGTGTATTGTTTTCAGTGTCTTAAAATAAACAAGCCCTAATCCTTGGTACAAGGAAAGAAAAGGGAAAAACACAAAATTGCTGTATCCAGACACAGATTTGCTTGTCGGATCTGGTCACGATGAAGATATTAATGATCCAGATCCAGTCAGAGAATGCAACCTGTTCGCTCCATAGCAGAGTAAACTGTCCAGAATGCCCTCTAGATAGGAGATAGCTGAGTTATGGGACACCCTAACCCAGACAAAGTCAGTGGACCGAGAAGTAGAAAAAGAAAAATGAAATCAGCAAACGTACACATCAATAAGATTACGATAAGATACTGTTTCCCCTTTGATGAATAACTCAGTAGTTACATCCTATGAAGAGCTTTGTTTTCAGGAGAGGTTTCTGAGAAGTCAGTGGGAAATATGTGAAATAGCCACACAGTGCCCTGACTAGACTGTGTGTGTGGCTACTTGCACATAAAACTAACAAACAGCAGCATTGCCAGACTGCACCAGCTGTATATTTCCTTGTATTGTAAGTAAAGACCTTATTTTTCCAGTGCTGGAACATGTTTTTTTCAGGGATTGTTTATAATAAATGAATACAAGTCAAGTTTACAACTATTGACCTTACCCTTCTGGCTTTTCACAGCATCACTTATATTCTTTACACATCAGTTATCTGTACAGCAACAAAAATGTGCATGACACTATCACGATATTAGGAAATACATTTTCTACCCTATGAGTTGATTGAACATAAGGTAATATGGACAAAGAAAAAAAGCAAAGGACCAGGGAAACAAGGAAGATGTATGCTTTTGTAAGGTTTTCAGTTCACTTGCTTTCCCAATGTGCAGCTGTTGGTTTGTAACCACATCAACCAAGAGGATCATCTGACAAGTCATGACTCAGACTTCATTGCAGTTCAGTATAATTAGACAGAGTTTTTTCTTTTGAGCTTAAAAAAAAAAAAAACAGCTGCTCTGATTACCGTTGTGTTCATATTTTTTCCAATCTCCGTGCTTTGCTTTCAAGATGATGAGAATATTTCTGAGACTATGCAAGTGATTTTGAAGTCTAAGATGCTTTTTGAGTTAGTAGTAGTTCCCAGTGTACAAGTTAGGCTGAAATTAAGATACACGATTCTAAGAAGTCACTGGATAAATCAAAAACTATTTAACTAATAAGGTACCTAAGACAGGCATAGGCACAAGTTTTGTGATTAAAATGTAAGTAAAGTTCTATTTCTTCCCATACCAGAGACACTGACTTCTAACTAGTGACCGAGATGATCAAGACGACCATCTTCATTAGGTTGAAAAAATTGCAAATGGGAAAAATAGCCGATCTTGAATAGATGGTGGTAGTAATGAGTAACTCTGCTGCAAGCAGTAAAGTGGAGCATGCGTTTTTAATCAGTCTCAGAAGAAATCTCAGATATATATATAATTGTAGACAGAAGAAATGTCTGTTATCATTTTATTTAAGATAGGACACATGAACAATCTCCTGGAAGTACCTAATTCTCTTGACTGACTGCGGAGAGATTGTAGAATGATCAGCTCAGGTGTCTCATTTTTGACCTCTAAGTCCATCCCAGACCTCAATCCCATCTCTAAAGTCATGCTGAATCCCGTGGGGAAGCAAGATCAAGTTTGAAGCTGAGTTGAGGCTAAGTAAGAGCCTCAAGTTATATCTGCAGGCAAGATATATGTTCCTTTTTTTATCTTCCAAAAGTGTGTTGCATCCTTTTTTCCCCAGGCTGTGCTGGTCTTTCATATTTTAAACATAAATTCTTCCGGACAAGGACTGCCTCTAGCAACAGTCCTCAGTACAACATTTGCTGGGACTGCAGAGCATCCCTGTAATGGAAATTCTAGCACATCTCAGGAAGAAGGGTCCTCCATGCATAGGCCATTGAAGCAAAAACTAAAAGGCAGAGCAAAAGCAAAGGAGACGGACGATACAACCACTTCTGTGCTGCCAGCCCACCATGAGGGAAGTCCCCCTCGGCTCCTGCTGTATGAACCTTTCTCTTTTTTCCAATGTTGTGTCGGCACTCATGTCTCACAACAGTCTGAAGTTTCTAGAGGATGTGGAACTACTTTGTTCCCTGTCTGTTCCCTGACTTTGTTCCTATTCCAGTTCCCTGACTATAAGAGCCCAAGACCACAATGCCACCAGTTCAATGAAACTGAAAGGCAGTAAATTCAAATCTTGCAAACAAAGAGCATTTTATATACAGCATGCATAAAAAGAACTTACTGCCACAGACTATTGCTGAGGCCAAGGTTGTAAGAAGGCATATGACATTTTCAAACATAACAAAAATGTCTAGAGTTAATGCGGGGAAGGAGAAATTTAGAAGGTGTGTAAGTGCTTCTTCAGCTTACACAATCTATTAATGATGCATGAGACCTTTTGGGGGAGTATTCCCTCTGAAGTAGCTAGTCTTGGTCACTGTCACACAGGAATCTCTCAACCATAAATCTGATCAAATATAGCAATTTTGATGTCGCTCACTTACACCTGAGAGAGCCTGCTGCCTTCAAAGTACACGAAGGGTTTGGTCTAAAGCACATCATCCATCATCAGTGCAGAAAAAGTGTATTCATTTTGTGGTGGTGTGAAAAATTGCCAAGAGGCAGTTGGTTTGCAGGCCAACAATGTATACACATGGCTAACGTGACATTGCTGTACAACACCCTGCATCCATTGCTGTGCCGTCGTATGCTTAAAAGGATCCCAGGTTTTGAAATTCACGCACCTCCTGCTCTTCCTTTTAATTCTTTGCTCAAAATCCAGTGCAAACTTCCTCTCTTGTCCTGGCTATTTATAAGTATACATAGAAACAAATCTTTTGTAAAGATGTGAGAGACATTCTGCTTTATTCCCAGGGGCAAATAAAGCCTTTTATTTTTAGCCCAGTTTCCTAAGGAAATGAGACTGATGCAATCACATTGTCTATTTGTCTGTCTATCAAATCAGCCCCCCTCCCCCTTTCCCTCCCTCCATCAACTTCTCACCATTAATCTTTTCCATCCAGATCAGACAGGAAGGCAAAATTCTTTCAGAAGTGTTAAATGCATGTAAGTTTTATGAAAATCAGTGGCTGGGCCAGAGGAGAGACCTTACCAGTTCCCTCACTGGAGAAGTACGTACTGGTTGAATTCAGCAGGTAGGCAGTGACATGCTGGCAAGTCACCTTGTGCGTGGCTGTGACACTGCCGTGATGCGTGTTGTCACGCAAAGGTGGAAGAACAAGAGAGACAGGAGTGGCAGTTCAGGGGTACTTCTGGAGGGGCTCTCCTGGGTACATGGTGGTATTTCAGGGGTGGGGAGAGAGAGGTGGCACAGGAGAAGGGAAGGAGCGGGGTTGTTGGACATGTGAGAGGTAGGGGTTGGAGAACATTGGTATTTTTCTTTATATCTCAAAGGGGCAGATTGTGAAGGTCATGTTCTTGGGAGCTTCTCAGTGATGGCTCAAGAAACAGAGTGGAAATGAAATGCAAAGCCAGTGCTAGAAAAGCGGTCATCGCTGTCTTTGCCATTACCTGACAAATGTTTTCTGGGTAATTCCTGTAATGGAGAAAAATTATGCACTGAAGAAACGAGACAGGTTCACATCTGACCAGTCATATAAACCCTATGTGAGCACGTGTTGCTTCAAATGGAGAGTGCAGAATTGCCCACATATTAAGTTGTGGGCAGTCTCTGAGTTTTTTCCAGTGTTACTGTCGGGAGACTTTTACCCAGCGAACGTACCAAGAACATTCAGACCAAGGCAGAAGCCCAGCCTGTCCCCATGGCTGCCTGACCACCTGCCTGTTCCACTGTAAGGTATGGTCTTGAGCAGTGTGTATGTGTTGGAAGGAAGTATGTAACTCAAGTATTTATTTACTCTTCCTGTGTTTGCACTGATGTCTGCAAAACAGTCCAGATCCCTGGAAAACAGTCTGAAGATAAAGCTAAGATTATAAGCCAAGTGAACATGAGTTCATATTTCCATTGTGACAGATACATTCTCTTATATTTCAGCATCGTAGCATTGTCCCCAGTGACCTGTATTTTAAGTCTCAGTGGCAATGGAAGTGTGTAAACACCTTGGAGATGTGTAGCATGATGCCACGTTATGGGAGAAGGGCACACAGAAAAAAGGAAAAGCAATTTTGGTTTTTAAAAAGCTTCTCCAACTTAGTTCAGCATCTGCTACTGCCTTCCAAAGATCCTTATTGTGATTTTTGAGAATTCTTTTTATTATGGAGAAAGAGGTAAGATCGTTTAAGACACTAAGCTTCCTTTAGTTCTTCTCTATTCAGTAATATGCTGGTCAGCAGATAATGTTTAAACATCTTTTTAGCCAAAACATAAGGTCTCTTGACACAGCTCTGGGAAGCAGCTTCTTCTGTTAGGGAATTCCAAGAAGTGAGTACCTAAAGATCTATTGAAACCACTGTTGGTGACATGCCTTTTCTTCAATTGCCCTACCCTTTCTCACTAAACCTGAGCTACCTGTTTCCTAAATTCTTTCAGCCTAAATCTGAAGTATCCCTTGCCTTGCAAGGGATTCAGAACAAGCTAATGGGTAGAGGTGAGGTAAAAGAGATACCACAAAAGCAGTGACCCTGTTGAGATGAACAATGCAAATAAGAACATTCCTTTTTTTTTTCCCCCATTAACAACAACAACAAAAAAGAAGACTATAGTCATCTTAGATAAGATTATAAAGTGGGAATCTGATGGAGAGGGAATAAAAGTTCCCTGTTCTGCAGAAAATGCTTTGTGATCTTGGACACAGATCCAAATTATTTTGGCCGTGGTTGGCCTTGGAGTGCCTGTGAAAGGAAACAGAGTCAAGAAATACCTACAACATGAAAGTCTTCCTCTCACATACACAAAGTGTGATGCACAGAAGCACACAAGCATGCCACTTGCAGTACAGAGATAGGAGACCATATGGCAATCCCTGATCTCTCTTGTTGTCCCTGCCTGTCACAGAAGACTGACAGCTATAACTGACACCCTCACAGAAGCTGTGAAGGTAGAGAATGCTGTGTTAACACAAATGCACGGAGCAGACTGGCATCCAAACAAATTTGAAGGCTGGGCCATTTTGCCTTCAGCAACTGAAAGTATTTTATATGCAATTAAATGTTCTTTTTCCATCAGGTGCTCTGACCTCAGCATATAACTGCATGCCGGAACAGAAGATGGTGAGGTGGGTCAAATGTAATAATGGGCAGAAATATTATATTTGTTAAGTATATTATTGGAAATAAATGGAGTCCCTTCTCCAAAGGGGGAACCCTGGCTTTCCTCGGAATCCTTGTTTCATGCACTTCGCATCCCATGCTTGTGTCCATAAATGTTTCCCTGTGACCGGCCACCATCTGCAGATCTGTGTCCCTGACTGCCTTTCATTCCTGCATTTCTTGCAGAGATCACACCAAGGACACACGCATGCAGTCGGTGCCATTGGAAAAGTGCACTCTCCCTCAGCCAGCTACTATTTCATGCGTATTAGCCACCGGAGCCTGTGGTTTGGCATCAGCCACCACAGCACAAACACCTTACTATCACAGCATTAGAAGCTGTCTGATCAACACGTAAATGGTTACCTAAGCCCGGCGCAGCCGTTTCACGGTTAGTAGCGATGACCCATTTGCACACTGGCGGCATTCCCTGCTTTATTACAGTGCCTGTGGGTCAGAGCAAGCCCTTCACAGGGTTTTCCCTACAAAATAACTGTAGCTGCTGCTCATCACCCCTACTCTAGATCCTGATGCAATTTCACAGCCCTGCGGCACCAGAGACCTCAGCTGGCAAGGCCAGAGGCAAACAACAGCTGTCTCCCTTCTGCTATGCCAGCAGCCCCATTTCTTTGCCAGGAACTAGCACCGTCAAGTAAGGGTTAAAAAAACCACTGGCCCTTCATAGCCAGAGCCTTCTGCGTGCATCCTTCTGAAATAACATCACAGTCCAAAACAGGAACAGGTCATTCACTGGTGCAGGATCCATGCCTGGGCAGCAGCGGGAGAGAACAGAAGGGAGAAAATGCTGAATCAGAAGTATTTTATTTTTGGTAGTTTAATAGTGGACTAGGAAGGTCTGTGAGCAGGAGTTGAAGAAAGACAAACACAACTTTCCGCAGCATGCGGAGAAACAGTTCCTTAGGTAGTTCATACCAGTGACATTTTGAAGTCCTAGCTACCCTTCCAAAACTCCTCGCGTGGACTTGCATTAGACCTGTGAATCAAATGAGTGCTTTCGGGCAAGTTAGGTTCGTTTGGCTATCCACACCCACGTATGTAAGCCAGAGTAAATCCTACAGTGAGAAGCAGGCAGAGGTCTTGCTTGCCAGAGCTGTGAGTGTGTGGCAGAACTGAGTCAGGTCTCTCGAATCCTAGCACTGTTTCTCGGCCAAAAAAGGGCAAAGCGCTAACACAGCTAGCTTAATTTCAGTTCCCCCGGTAGCTCACTGCTTTCTCCGTGTAGGTACACGAAGTGCCTGTACGGATGTACGTGTTCCTGTATTTTTGCAGATATGTTCTTTGTCTTCAGAAGATGGCATGCCCCAGCAAGCTCCTCGGTTTACAACACCTTTCCTTTGGCCAGGAGTTACTGCAGTCTCCGCAGGCCGTGCCGGGGCAGAGTCAACTTTATGTCACATTGGCACAAGGTAGTTGTGCTGAGAGCTACTACAGGATAGTTTGATAGCATGGAAATGCTTCTGAAAATGCTTTTTTTTGTTAAGGTACTGAGTCTTGTTCCTGGAGAAAACAAGCGCTTCTGAGACAAGCCACCGTGTCCTTCAGAAGAGTTAATCTGTACCACGAATGGATCAATTCACATGTACCCACCACCTTGTAGAAAGGAGCCCAGAGAAAGGTCAATACTGTACTTAGATAAATGGTTTCAATGGGAAAAAGTGAGTTTGCTCAGTGTGGTTTATTTACTATCTGAACATTCAGAGCATTTCAAACGTCTGCTTGATCAACAAAGGAAGAATTCAACTCTGTATTTACACAGTCTTGTACCAGCCTTCCCGTTCCCAGTAACTCTTAAACCCGTGGCTAATTTCAACCAAAGGAGAGAGAGGGGCAGGGGCCTGGAAGTGATGGAGCTTTACACGCTCCATCAGCGTGAAGCGTGATGGAGAAAAGCTCTACTGTGGAGCCTGCCCTCATTTTTGCCTTTCAGTCCCTCAAATCTGACCAATTTTCATGCTCTCACTTCTTGGCCAATTTGCGGCTGGGTTGGACCAGCCCGCCTCAGCACAGAGGCCTTGGGAGGGAGTCCTGGACCACGCTGGAAGGAGGGGAGACAGGAGGCATTGCGGGAAGGGGGTTGATGTAAAGAAGATGTAAAGGCAACGTGGGGATCTGGGGAAGGAGGTGCAGGGAGACTGTTGCAGTGAGGGAAGGCAGAGGGGAGAGCGGAGGCTGTTACAGGTTTTGCTGGTTCTGCTGCCTGCAAAATCCTCTTCTTCAACATGTGAAGGGAATGCAAAGGTGCAAGACAATGGGAACTAATAAATAGTCAGTAGTACTCAATGATTTTCAATTCCAAGTGTTTTACAAACATTAGTGAACCTTCATGAGCTGTTGGAGATGTATTTAAGCTGTATTCCATTTTCAGACATAACAAGATGAAAGCTCTGGCTTAAGTCCAAAGTTTTCAAAAGCAGAAACTACTTTTAAGAGCTCCCCTTGACAGTCAGCACCAGAGCTCCAAAGGGATTGATTTCACAGTTGCCATCACTGTCAACCACACTTTTTTTTTGTCACCTATACAATTACTTCGGCAAAGCTAGGTCCAAACCTGTGTACTCAAAAGCCTCTGAAAGTTCAGGCTGTACTGGCTTGTTGGGTTTTCCCAAAGTGTATAAGGAGAAGCTGATTCATGAGAGAAATAGATATGTAAAAACATTATAATTTGTCACTATTGCACCATGACAAGAATGGAAATAAAGATTTTTGCAGGCTTACAAAAAGGACAAAGAAAAACAAAGATTAAAAGAAAAGACTTCCAAGTAAACCCATTCACCTGTGCAAATGGGAAGGGAAGCACAGCATGTTTTCAAATCTTTCTACATCTCCCATAAAGACTAGGCAGATGGTTTGGGTGCATTTCCGTAAGTGTATGATGAATATTTTATTCCTGAAAGGAATAGAAAACATGGATGTGTATGTAGTTATCAGCCTCACTGAACTGAGGGAGAAACAAGACAGAACTTCATTGGAAACCATGTGAACTGGTAGTCCAGAGGACTAAAAAAATATATATTTATAGCAGTATAATAAAAAAATGAAGAGAGAATTATAGTCATTTTCTTTGTAATAATGCATTCACAATTTTAATTGTTCTGTGGCCATGTTTGTTTCAAAGACTAATGTCTTGTTTGCCTACCTGCAAAAACAGGGGTGGTGAAAAAGCCTCCAAATTCTGTAGAAACAGAGGGTGTCACAATTAAATTAGCCAGCAGCTAGAACAGGAAGGAATCACAGAGTCCTCACACAGAATATAGTAATATCAGGTAGAATGCAGTACTGAAACCCAGTCCTGGGTGCATGTGCAGCACGGTTCCTACCCGGCAATATCAGCCATGTGCTGAGTAGAGTCTCAGCATGACCCTGCGTGTCATAGCAGATCAGTGGGAAGGTGTGAGAATGACAACAAAAATGCTCCTTTGGGGATCCTCGGTGCACAAAAATGAGTGATAAATTGCCAGAAAAAAAAAAAATCTTAAAGGGTACCTCAAAGGCACTTACATTACACGTTTTAAGTGTAATGTGCTGACACGTCTGTGACAATCAGGTCTGTGCTGAGACATAGTTTTGCCATTCTTGCTGCTGCTACTCCGCACAGGTGCTTTGAAATCCACAGGAGGTGAGAAGAAGTGATGGTTCCTCCCTGCGCCTTCCACCACACTGCCATGCCCAGCCCCAATACCACCAGCAGCACCAGCAGCACCAGCCCACTCACCCTGGCACTGCTCAGGTGGTAATACGGCGTTGAGCCCTGTGGTGGGAGATGCCAGCTCTCCACAGCTGCTAAACAGGTGGGCAGGATTTGAAAAAAATGGAAGTTTTATGAGGCTTTAACCTGGTCGTAGAGTCTCTGTGTTGGCAGGGTTATGAGAAATCCCGTAGAACAGGAGTGCAGCATCAGACCCCGCTGCGTGGAGGCAGGACGGAGACCCTAATAACTTTAAGGGAGACAGTGTTCTTTCATGTGTTTCTGTTCTGCAACTCTTGTGTGCCTTGAGTCATCTCTGACTGAGAAAAAGGCATGGTTATTTCCTGATTTCTAAAAGGTTTTACTGTCTACACGGATGATACTCCAGGGGATGGATGTTCAAAGGAAAAACAGGGTAAGCTCCTAAAGGAAATCTTTAAAACAACAAGAACCTCTGGTTTGAAGTGCAGCAAAGCAAAGGGGAAATTCTGCCAGCTTTCTAGGCCACACTTTTAGCTAAGGCAGATTGTACGCAGATCCAGCAAAAGACAGCTATGGTAGAAATACCACTGCCCATCTTCATATGGAAACAAGATGGGGCACTGTAAAGAATGCCTGCATACTTTTGGAGGTGGTTTGGGCTTGGGGTTTTTTTTTTTCCCAAAATCACTTGACTGTTGCTGAACTCCTGAAGACTTTTTTGATCTTGGAAGATGAATTAGTGTGGGGATTTTGGATCAGGAAACAGCCTTGGAGGAAGTCGCCACTAACACTGGCCACTCCACTTCAGGCTTCCTTTGAGACTGCCTAGCACGAGCGAACGCCAGCAGCTATGCTTCCAGTAGCGTGCTAGCGTGGCAATACCTTTTTCCTATCAAGGCCATTCGCTTTTCCTGCTGAAGGATCACTGCTTTACAGAAAATTGCAATTAGAAAATTGGCAGGTTGGAACCTCCATTTAGGAAGTTTCGTCCTCTCTGCTCTGGGCTTTTCACCTTGTCACAGGTTATGGAGCCTTTGCACCTTTACCTCTGATTCTGCCACCTTTGTTCCCAGCATCACTAATTTGCCCTACTGTTCAAGATCCCATATCAGCAAGTTTAATTCCTTACATTTCAAAAGGTATGAAAGCCACTCTCTGCTTGCTTCATTCTCCTTAAAGAGCGCCAATGCATTTTAGGAGGCCAGCTCTTCCATTCCTACTACACTGTAGTGACTATGCCTTGCCAAAAATAAATGGTATTCTTGGAATGCAGTTTCTTATATAGGGCTGGGCATTCCTCTCCTTTAGAACCAGAATAATTTTAGTGTCTTATTTCAATGTCAAACAGGGTAATACATACATACATCCTGAGAGGATGGAGTCTATCTACAGCTACATCTTTGAGAATGAAAATGCCTCTGAGATGAGGGGTCAGGCCCTTGGGGGATGGGCAGGGAGGGTATCCTGGCTGGTAACAGGAGAAGTACCTTCTTCTTTCCATCATACCAGAAGTCATCAACATCATCTCCTCTTGGCTTCCTAGGATCATTACCAACGGGGTTTGGAAGCGCTGATGAAGAGAGGTCTTCTGCACCTACTGAAGGTGGAGAGGAAAATAGGCATGGCTCAACTCTGAGCAGAGCACAAAAGCTTTATTAAGCACCGGTGGGGGGGTGTCAGGGGATTGGCAGGGCAAGTCATGGTCATGCTTCTCTGCTATCCTTTCCAGACACAGTGGCCATGGAGCAGCTGCCTGGGTTTCCCCTCTATCGCCTGCCTGCTCTGCCAGGATTTGCTGTATGTGAGTATGGGTCTAAGAGACTGGTTTTAACTCCAGTGTTTTGGAGAACTAGAAGTTGAGTGAGACAAGAAAAAAGTTGGAGAACTACTGCCTTAAACCACATGTATGTATTATTTTAATTACACGTCCTGAGAGGGGCTGTCTTCTCAGGACGTGTTTGTCAAACACCTTGAAATGTGATAGGCCTTTCAGTGTCACAGTAACTGTGTGGTTCCCAGAAGAGGTTTGGCAGTCCTAAATTGCAGAAGTGGGTTGTGCAACTGGAAGTCAGGGAGTGATGCTGGAAGTAAAACAAGAAGTGGAATCCACAGCACAAACATTGTGGACATTGCTGTCCTAAATAGTTCATCAAAAGACCTAGTACTTGAATGAGTTCAGCCGGTTGAAATATTAAAATGCACATTATAATGCTGTTGACAGGGAAAAAAGCTGTGAAATATTATTGCATAAAACTGTGAGTCAGGATCTCTAATGTGTTTTTACAGTGTTCCCTGTAGCTTAATTGCACTTGTTCCTGATAGTGTGTTATATTTTCTTATATAGTCATTATTACACAGGCATCAATTTAATCAGAGATAATAAATGAAACCTCTAGAATTAATTACAGGTCGTAACAGTTTTGTTACTTTACTAGAGCAGGTGGGAAGACAAAAACATGTGGACCCATATCATTAACTGGCTTTTGCAATCCAATCATTACAGGAGAAAAACAATGAAGATTAAATTACTTGGAAAAGTAGCTGAGAATGCTGGGGCATTCCCACAGCAGTTCTCGGTGCGGAAGACCTTGACTACCTTTGCCATCTCCTGGATCCTTTCAAATCCAAATGCATCTTGTGTTTGAATCTATTTAAGAGATTTAAGCTCAAAAACCCCTTTTGCAGATTCCCAGGATCTTTGGGGGTCTTTGCAGTGTGGTTTCCAGGGAGGCATGCTGCCAGGAGTTGGGAGCTGTGTGTGAATTACCATGATTTCCCTCTAGGCCCTCTCGTTTCTGCCAAATTTCAAGTGGACTTTCTGCAACTGAGAAGCAAACATGGCCCCTTTCCAACAGAACAATGTCTGGGAGGGTGTCTGACGTTAAAAACCTTGCAGAGGAGCCTTTTGAAAGCATCTTAAAAAATCCCCTCTTGTAGGGGATTTCTTGTAGTGAAGAAAGTCATTAGCTGCACATAGGAGGCAGAGGGCACCTTACTTGATTGCCAGATCAAGTTATCCTGAAGTTATATTAGAGCATAATCCTGAAGTTATATTAGAACGTAACTCCATCTTGTATAAAATGATCCATCTAGTCCCTCGATACACTATTTCGCACTGTAAGAAACTTCCCGGTCAGCAGGATTTGCTTAGTATTTAATCTAACCTTTCCTTTTTGAAAAAAAATCTCTCTTACTGCTTTTAGTGAATTGCTTTTTAAACACAATAAATACATCACCCTCTTTGTGTTTAACACACTGATACTTGTAGGCAGCTATTTTGTGCTCCACTTCAGTTGTCACTTCCAGCCAAGGTACACATATATCTGATCCATCCAATCTGAGCTTGCAAGTCAGCTTGAAACCCCTTAATCATTTCTGTTGTTCTTTTCTTAAACTGTCTCCACTAGATCTACATCATTCAAGCACCAAAGTACTCTGAAATTAATATGACACAGCAAGAATGGTCCCTTCGGACTTTTGTAGAGGAGTACTGTTATCTGCCTGGTCTGCGACAGGGCTTTTGGATTTGGATCTGCCTGGATTTGCAAGAGTAGTGGAGGATTTTGTATTTTGAGGGTCCTTTCAAAGGTGACCCTGCACCTGGGAGCAGTGTGCTGGGGGCTTAAGGCTGCTGCTGGGTGCTGACCAAGTGTGTCACCACATCTGCTCCTTAGTTTGGTGTAGGTGGGAGATAAGGTCATTTCAAAACCCAGCCACGTATCAATATGGAGAATCTGAAGACTTGTAGCTTCAGTTCTTCCGAAAAATCCCTTCCCTGCTGTCGGAGTGATCCATGGTTTTTAGCCAGGGCGCTGCAGACCTGCATGTTGGTGGGTGGCTTCAAAGGGACACGCCACTGAGAAAAGCAAATGTATTGATGCCTGCTGACAACTGGTCTACAGGAGGCTGAAGCTGTAGTGGAAAACTTTTTGGGTTGCAGAAAATAAAAGGCTGAAAACACCAGCTGTTGGTTAATCTCTGCGAGACTTTTTTTTTTTTTTTTGTTCCTTGGAATAAGTATATTTTAGTTATTTTTCCCTACATGTATTAGCCAGCAGCTTGAATTTCCAATGTTATATTTGCTAATGTTTATTATTTCCCTAGCACCCTACCCATTATTTCTCTGCACTCACTGCTACCTTTAGTATATCCAAATTTGGGATCATCTAGGAGTTTCATCAACTGTGTCTTGGGAACTGAATTAGCTCACTGATAGGAGCTTTTTCAGACACTAATAAAGACAAAAGGTAAAGACTCAAAACTGGAAACAGGGAGATGATTGGACTGTGAACCTGCAGGATGCTAGCCAAATTCCAGCTAATTTGTTGCTATAAGTATAAATAAATTAAGCTCCATCTTTAGGCTCTCATTTAATGATAAATGCAAATGAATCTCCCTACAGTCTCCTGCCTGAAAGATTAGCCTGTTTCTTCCCCCCACCCCAGCCCAGGACGTGCATTTTCAGCCTAGTTTTCCTACAGTCACAACATGACTTGAGAAATAACCCATCCAAAACACTTAAATAAATAAAAGTTTGTTTTCCACTAGTTTAATTAATGTAATTCACTACAGGAGGTCTGGTTGGAGGGGGAGCATGGACAACCTGTTTTGGTGGCAGCCCATACGTTGTCTCAGCTTCAACCATACAGCTGCAAGCCTCGGAGCTTGTCCTAGAGCATTGCACACCCTCTTAACTACATTCAAGTGTTGCCAGCCCCTCCTCGATGTTGGCTCGGAGGGTTGGGTCCCCTCCGCAGAGGGCCAGGCAGGCTGGAGGCCCAGACCACCGCGGCTGCCTGTTTCCTGACGGTGAAGGCATCATTCATTTTATGCACGCGAGGAATCCGCTTTTCCCGAGCATCTCGGTGACACCCGGAATAAAAATTATATCTGTGCTTGACGGATGAAAAAGATGAGGCCATAGGAAGTTAAAGGGATTGGGAGGGCAGCCACTGACAAAAGGAAGAAGGGAAAGCAAAGTTTTCCCTGAGCCTCCCCGCTGCGCCCTGTGCAGTCTGTACTCTGTCTCGGGGATGCTCAAGGTCTCCGCAGTTTACGACACTTTCCACGAAACTGCTGTTTATTCCGGGTACCATGGATGCTATGCTCTAGCTGAGTCTGAACGGCAGACTCCCTGCCTTGTGCTATTTGGGAATGAACATAAATAACCTAAAGAGAGCCGTTTCAGAGTGCTTGTTAAGGGTGGCATAAGGCCAGAAATGTCATTTTCTTTCAGTTCTTTCCTTTCAAATGCATCTTCATTTTTTCTAAAGCTATTTTTCTCCCGCCTACTAACCTTAAGTATCTTTAGGCAATTGAGTAAGATAGTCCTATCTATTGTAGACTGTATCAGAGAACATATAAAGGGGTGTATAACTTCTCACAGCACCCTGTTTTTTGTCTAATAATCTACTAGTTCAGGCCTAGCGGTGTGAGACATGCTGCATGCCAAACGGTTTCATGCTCAAAGTGGTTCCAGTGGGTTTGTGTGACTTGCTGACTTCTGTGGGAAAGGAGATCACTGGGGTGCTGGAGGGAGGGTGGTGGTACCCTAACACTCACGGGTGTTTTCGCAGCGAGCTCCTCTTTGCAGCCTCCTCAGGACCTCAGGGAACACTGTGTGCAATGCCACGTTGAGAAAGAAGCACGATCCTACTTTCAGTAGATTTGAAGTGTTTACTACAACATATGTTACAAAGTGCTTTGTTTTATTCTGTCGTCCTGGATCAGTTTTCCCTCTTCTCCTCCATCTCCTCAGTGAAGCCATTTCTCAGAGGTTCTTTGTTAACTACCTTCCACTGGTTCCGTGCGTTGGGGAAGTTGCTTATTTACAAAACCACGAATGATGCCATTTTGATTGAACAATTGTCGGGCTAGCTTGGATGCTGTTACAAAGCCCATGACTTTGCAGGAGCAACGTTGGTGGGGTTCAGCTAGAAGCATGTCTCCAGCTGTAAGTAACAGAGGAAAGCATGCGTGAACGCTGGTCCTGAAACCAACTGCTTTACTCTTCCGCTAACTCTCAAGCTCAAAAGCACCTCAACGGTCAGCAATCTGTTCGGTCCTCTTCTCAATTATGTCTGAAATCAATGTGCCCAAAAAACAGGGCTGCATGTAAAAAACGTTCCAGAAACAATAACAGAAATCAATACTCAAGTATCTGAAAAGGGAAGAAATATTTACCATCTCCCTTCACTGAGCATTTAAACTTTGAAGACTTACATGCTTTCAGGATTGTTTTGGGGGCAGGGGAAACCTCTGAGTTATTCTTATCCTGAAAGAGCATTTTAAATAACCCCTTCTTACGCTCTCATTAAGTTTTAAATACATTGTTATGTGGTGGTCCATCATCTCCTCCTTTGAACAGCTTTTATTTTTATATCAGACAAGCAGTATGCTCACAATGCTTGCTTGTGCTCTTCTATGTATGGAAATTAAATCATGGCTTTACACTGAAATTGTAAAGAACACAGATCACACAGTGTTTACTTGATTGCAGCCGAGTACAGAATTTTGCCTGCTAAATGTTCCCACTGGCAGCTGGAAACCAGTCCAGATGGGCACCTTCCAAATCCCAGTTAATAATTCCCGCTGGCTGCGTCAAGTAGCGCTGTGCAGCATCAGTCCCTCTCACAGAGTTGGGAAGTTCACAGCCCACACATCGATAGGTTGAGCTTGGTAAAGCTCAGCTCGGGCCTTTTTCCATGATCAACATTCTCTACTAAGAGGGTTCTTTGGCCAAATTATGAGTGTGTGATTTAAGCCAAAGGGGCGGGCTGGAGTCTTTAATTCCAAGGAAGAGCGTGTGAAGTTTAGCAGCCTGCTGCTGCGGTGGTTATAAATAAATTATTTAGTATTTGCTGTTAATTGGAAGTGGAATAATGGTGATCTGGCTTAATAAAAATATAAAATACGGTGTCAGAAGATGTAAGGTGCTGCAGCAGTAACCAACCATTTGTGCAGGTTCACAGACGATCCCACCGACGGCTCGACCACAAGCAGTCCCTGATTATTCCTTAAATTAAAATAAAACCCAAAAACCTGTAAAATTAAGATTCTGACTTTTCAGTTGAGATACGAAGTTTGAAGCACTGGCAGTCAAAGTAAGTAGCTGTGATCTAGAAGAAAACAGGAAAGCCCCCACCCCGCCCGCCGAGGCCGGGGGGCCGGGCCGTCAAGGCACGGACCCACGGGTGGCGGGTGTGCGCCCGTGGGGCGCAGGCC
>WHYT01017240.1:67652-84246 GCA_009806455.1 Tetrax tetrax
TTTTTTTTTTTTTTTTTTTTTTTCTGTGAAGAAATGCTCAACAAGTTCATTGTACGTGATGTCCTGTTTGCGTCTCGTTTGGTTACAGATTGTCCTCTCTGAAAGAGAGACGCTCCCTACCTGTTGCAGAATTTGAAGTGGTTCCTTGCTAATTTTTGTACGTCAGCTTATTTGTGGTGTATCTGTCATGTACATGTACATTTGATAAAAATGAGTTTGTAGTTAATTAGAAGTACGACACTCTTGCTTTACCTGGAGATAGTCCAATTTCCAGTATTGAAACAATAAAATATGCACAAAAGTAGATGTTTCAAATGTAGCAGTGAAATAGATACCAAGTAATGTGTGGGACTTGTAGTGAGTTTTCCAGTTTTGTTTTGTAGACTTAATTCTGAAAAAAATAGAGATAGATATTCCCTCTACCTGAAATCAACCTTACAGCTGAAGTAATAAGATTTATTGAGGAGAAGCATATAATTTCAGTAGAAGTGTGTCCTTTACCACCTCTTCTGTCCTCTCCTCCGTATTTATTAAAGGTATAGATTACATCTGAGACTTGCATATGAATTTTAGCCTGGGAACCTTCTTTCTTGCTGCAGAAACTTGTACCTTTTGAGGAACCTGGGATGTTCTGTCAGCAGTCTTTAGCAGAAAGCTTTGCAGACCTACGTCTGCATCTTTCCTTACTGCAGTTACTGTGCAGTTAACTGCTTTCCTGAAGTACTTCTGCGTCTTGGGAGGTCAAAAAGCAGACGAGAAGTTGGTGGAGTGGCTTGTTAAAGGGAAAGAGGTACTCTGGATTTTAAGTTCCTTGCAAAAATCTTGTCCCACATGAATAGAAAGAAGAAAAAAAAACCAGAAAACGATGAGGTTTTGGGAAGCAAACCAGTGTAACAGTTCTTTCTTTTCCCCCTCTGCTTTCTGTTTCCTTTTAATTTTTGACTGTCCTGTAGGTATTAATGGTTTCACTGTTGCATGTGATAGGGAAGAGGTCTGCTGCATCCTAACTGAAGGCATGCTAATGCATCCACGTGTGTGCCAGAGACCCTTTATATAATTTGTATGTACCTGTGAGCCAGAGACCCTTTCATTTTATAAAAAGGCCCTATTTTATAAGAGACCCTTCCATGGAACAAGCTGCTAGGACATTTTTTTAGAAAGGTACTTGCTTACAAGCTAGGTGTTTTTCAAAGCATGCTTCAAAATCAGTGTGTTGTGTAAAATTTCTTGTTTGTTTGTTCAGAGATTTTTAGGTTGTTTATTTTTTGGTGCTTCATTGAGAAGCCTAACACCAGTCTTAAGGTTCACAAGTTACCCCAAATGAGTATGAGGCAACTCACACTGGAAAAATTTAGCCTCTAGTTTTACTGATTTTCATGCTGTTCCAGTGTCATCTAAATTATTGTATTAAGCCTGGGTGTATTTAGTAGCATTGAATACTATTCGTGCTCCTGGAAATACACTGTTAGAAATTCCCTTCTTCTCTCCCTCTGCCAGCCTCTCCTTGATTTTTCGGCACTTCAGCATCAGCTTCACGTGCAGCTGAACCGCTGCAGAAGTAGAGGTACCAAACCACAGTCCTGGGGCCCTGCCGAACAAGGTTGCTGCTCTGTATTTGGCAGGCTTGGCTTTAGCGGTACTTGCTTTTATTCCCCCTTTCTGCTGTTTTTATGTTCTTTTTGGAGTGACCCCACCACCAGCCCCACCCCAGCAGAGGAGAGGATGGGGTTCCTGTCAGCGACAGCGCTGGCTCCGGGTGATGGAGGCGTGGGGTGCAGTGCCCTTGTGAAGCCCTTGCAGGGGTACGCGGCGCGTGGACAGGATGCTCAGGCTTTATTCTGGCAGGTATCTTGATGCCCACGCTCTTTTTTTCTTTTCCTTGGTTCTTAGTTCTGCTCCTCTTTGTCGTCCTTCGTTAATATTTTAGCTACAAGTAGTTTAGACAAGGGAGGTGATTTTTTTTTTTTCTTTGCACAATTGAAGGAGGAAACATTTTCAATTTAAGAGTTGGTAAGCAAAATGGAAATTGTAAGCAGAAGTAAACAGAAGAGGAATTAGTTTTTCTGGTCAGTTTTTCAGGAACAGAAAAGGGAATTAATTTTGCACAAGCTAAGAGGTAAAAATGAAATTTTGCAGCTACTTCTGTGTTTTCATGCTTTTTTTCATGATTTCTGGAGAAGAAGAAAGTATTTCACAAATCAAACATTCATTAAGCATTCCCTTGGGATTTTGGTAGCACTTACTGTTAGTTGACTTTTTTCCATGCCTTTATTGAAATGAAAAATAAATCTTTTCTAGATCTATCATCAGGGGAGAATGAGCACAGCACTTCGTAAGTTTCTTCTTTTTCTTTCTTGTAATGTCTCAAGTCTTTTGAAATTTGAAAGCTAAACCCTGGGGTTTTTTTTTTTTTTTTTTGCTACATCATTCGATGCTATCTTACTGGCTTTAATCCAGCTGTTTTGAAGACCACACGGAAGCTGGTGCTCTATTTTCTGTGAGCACAGATACTTTTATACTTGGGGGAATTTTTGTGTCTTTTTCTTGCAGTTACAGGAGAGCATTTAGCATTTTCTCATATTATATATACTATTGGTCTCCAAATTCAGGTCTCCTTTTTAAATAGATGGGTGTAATACCTTGACATAAGCAAACTGGGAGCAAACTGGTGCCGAATAATAGCTCACTGTACAGGTTTAAAACATATCGTGTCCAACTTCTGCTTGGCTTTGAAAGCATCATCAATGGTGTGTGTGAATGCAAGGAGGAAGTAGTTGATGTAATTTTCTTCGCTCTCGTAAGGTGTTTGATGCTGTTCCATGTGAGCCTCTTACACCTCCTAGAGCAGAAAGTGGTTCCACTGCTGCTTTGTTGTGCTGTACTCAAATTATTTAACCGTGGTTTGTTGTTCAAGTGATAAGGCATTTCAGATGAAGACTTTGTAGGTCTCGTTTTATTGTTGCCATCAGCCACTTAGCTGATGGACTGGAGAATGCAATTCTAAAAACTGCACGTGGTGCCAAGGGTTGACAAAACTTTTGGAGGCTGAGAGTATTTCCTTTTACGTTGGGTTAATGGTGAAGGAACAGAAATACAACTGTAAATTCGGCATTTAGGTTGGAAAAATTAAATGTGCAAAGGGAAAATGCAGAAGACTTGGGAACAAGGGAACGTTGCAGAAGACTTCCTAGGCACTCCAGTGGCTTAAGCAAACATGGTAAAGCCATTCCTTGCTATCTACCATCCCTCTCCGCAGAAGGTCATGTATCTACAGAACATATAGTGTGGGGAAACTGGGTATAAAGCTACCCTGAATTGCTATTTGTAGGTGACACAAACCAATCTGAGTTACTTTAATATGCCAGCTTGCAACTCATGGCATTTGAATAGCTTTTTCATGCATAGTTTGGTTCTGCCTGCTGGGAGGAGGTAGCAGGAAAGGCCAGCAGCTCCAGCTGGCCTCCAGACTGGAAAATCCTTTTTGGGGGACAGCAATTGTTCCAGCACTCCAAAATGAGTTTGCTTGTATTTATGTCAAGTGCCACTTTACAGTAGGATACTGCTGCAAGATTTCTTGGGTGTGGTCGTGTGTACACAAGGCATACAGGAGGTGATTTTGAACCCATCTTACGGCTGAGACCTTACTGGTAGTGAGCACGATGTCCGGTTTGGAGTGTCACGTTTAAACATTAGCTAGGGAGATTCCAGTTTAATCTCAAGAACAATGAGCTGTTTGAAAAATATGACCTATAAGGTGAGGCGATTGGGGGTTTCTTTAACGAAAGAGAAATCATTAAATGGAGAGCAACTATGATGATACCTTTTCAGTACGTCAAACATTAACATTAAAAATGTTTGTGGCCAATTACCGTCTGTCTTCCAGGGAGCAGGATTAATTTCCAGCAAGAAAGTTTAAGATTGCAGTGATTGGCTTGATTGTTTGGGTTTGGTTTTTTTTTTGTGTTGGTTTTTTTGTTTTGTTTTGTTGTTGTTGGTTTTTCCCCTGTAAGAATACTTAATGAAAATAGTGGAAGAGGCTAGTCGGGGAGACTGTTGCAACTTGGCTGTGGGAGGTTTTGAAGAACAGGTTGGACAAATACCACCTATGGCATAGGTGTATTTTTCCAGCCTCAGAGCTGGGCTGGAATGGTAAGTTCCCACGATGCCCTCAGGTCTTTCCACTTCAATTCTGTGATTATGTACATATATATGAGGCAAAACCGGAAACACAGAGAACTCTCTATGCTTTTCATCTTCTAATCTGTTTTGCCTTTTGCATTTTGAGCATCTGAAAATCACAGCATAAAATAGGGGTAGAATTGTTCTTGTTACATTCTGTATTTTAATTTTAGAGCTTTAGATGGGAAAAAACTTGCAGGCTACAGAAGTGAAAGTTGGTGCTAATTCTCTTTTCCTCCTTTTTTCTTTTCAGGTCGCTTGGTTGGTGCCCTGGACGCCGTGTTAGACTCTAACGCACGTGTCGCTCCGTTTCGAATTTTACTCCAAGTTCCCGGCTCACAGGTTTACTCTGCCATTGCATGTGGTGAGTTATTGAACGGATCGGAAGTTTACTGGGCCGTAGCTATTGGTGAGTCACAGATGAAAAACCCCAAACTGATTCTGAGCATGGTCAGTGTCTGCATGTCCAAGAAGCTCAAGGTAACCCCAGCTAGTAGTGTGTGTGTGGAAAGCTATTGCCTATAGCTTGTTTAACAACCAAATTAACCTCTGGTTAAAATCCCAGATAGGAATTATGAAGGAGTGTTAACTAGGAACATTAATTTTCTGTAGAAAGCTTGTTTAGCTGAGGATGTTTTACGTGAATTTTCTGCCTCTTGCAAAGTAGTGTGGTTCTGTTCATATGCGTATCTTCCTACAGTAGTAATAGTTCCTCATGGCAAGAAGCTATTTAGTCTAGGCTTTGACCAGTCTAGTCTTTCACTTGCTTACTCTGAAATGTCTTACTACACTTGGTTATGATGAAATACAACTGGAACATCTGGGAGATGCTATGTGATTTAGGAGGTAAAGTTGTTGGGGGAATGTCTAGTTGCCTGGTCTGTTGTGGACTAATCCCTTTTGCAGTGTTTCTGCAAAGTCTGAACATCGAGCTTGTCTTCGGGGAAGTGATGTCGGTGTGAACTGCAGGAACCTTGCCATGGCACAGTAAAGGCCATCTGAATTCATCCTGTTCTTGCTTGGCCAGTGTGCAGGGCTCTTCTCATGCCTTCTCCTCCAGTCTATAAAATCTTAGCATTGAAATTTACAGCAGATTTTTCTTTTGGGAATGGTTTCATGCTGCACCAAGAGAGGTCTAGACTGGACATTAGGAAGCATTTCTTTACTCAGAGGCTTCCTAGACAGGTGGTCGTTGCCCCAAGCCTGTCAGTGTTTGAGAGGCATTTGGACAACGCCCTTAATACCATGCTTTACTTTTTGGTCAGTGCTGAAGTGCTCAGGCAGTTGGACTGGATGATCACTGTAGGTCCCTTCCAACTGAAAATATTCTCTTCTATTCTACTCTGTTCTGTTCCGTTCCGTTCTGGATCAAGCCATGAAATAGTTAGCTAGTGTAAGCGTTAACATGACGTGTTGTTGATGGTGCTTGACATAGTAGTCCTTTAAATGGAAGGGGCAATCTCTGTATTCGCCCTCTTCCTCTGTACAGGGTCATTCAGCATTTCTTCCTTGGTTCAGCAGAGACCCCTCTGCATGTTCCCCGTTAATAATGGGAGTGTTTCCCTGTGCCAGATCTGTGTGAGGAAGCTTGCATAAAGTCTCTTTGTGCTATTTTTGTTGTGGCTAGGTTTTCTTCATTTTGCAATTGCTCTATGCTTTATATCCCTGCCCCCCTCCTTCTTATATTTAAGTAATGCCATCTCATGGAGAAATTTAAGAGCTTCATGTTGTTATAGTCCTCTAATGAGGCCAGGTAGCTTTCACTAGAAAAGCAAGCTCAGTTTTGCTGTCATGGGCTTCTTGATAATCTGAATATATATAATATGCCTTTCTGGGGCTGATCCTTGCCCTAACTTCACTCTTCTTGCCCATAGGTTTGTGTTTTTAAATATATATATTAAAGGAATTACAAATCAAAAACTTGCCTGGTTGGAGTGGTAAAGGATTTTGCTGAGATAAACTTATTTGATTAATGTTTTCTAAAATTATTTTTGGCTCTCCTGAATGGATGCTCGGCCCTGGGAAAATGAGATTTATAGTAACAGAGTGGAAAGTGGAGGGTTCTGTTTTGTATGCTGCGTGGGTAGGGCACACGCGGTTGCCAGAGCTGCACAGAAATGAAGAACCATGGTAGCAGAAATTGTTCCTGAATAATATCTCTGCTGTGAAACCCTGACGGGAGTGTCCAGGGGAAGGCTGGCACTGGCAATAGGACTCAGAGGAACAGTGTGACTCAACCCTTTCCTTAGAAAGCTGGAGCTCTACTTTCCCCGTGCAGAAACAACCATCACTGCTCACCCAGCTCTGCCCTGTCTGAGCGAGGTGCTTCACACAAACATGACGTTAGGAGTTTTGTTACTGGTTTTGGAAGGAGCAATGGGTCAAATTAGGGTTCCTGCTGTATAGCAAGGACAAGTAGCAGCTCCAGGAGCTCCTTCCAGTCTCCTGGTGTAACTTCATTAGGTATGCCATCATGTCGTTAGGCAGTTAATTAAAATGACATTTTCTAATTGTATGTTGGCAGTCCTCTGTTCCAGGAGCTTTAGGCTTAAATGATAATAGACGCGTAAGGGTCATATCAGCGTTACAGACTTCTGCAAATCTCTGAGGGCTGCTAGGAAGTCTGATTCCTGCCCAGCACAGCTGTTCTGGCAGAGATATTTTAATTCAGCTGGTTAATCATGTTATACCAGTGCAGAGGAAAAAAAAAAAAGCCTAACCTCAGCTCTCATATGATTTTCCTTTCAGAAGGCTTGTGGACAAAACCCAAGTCTCAGTTAAGTGAAGTAGCATTTGGGAGAGGGAGAGCAAAGGGATTGGTGAGAAGTGGGTTTAAAAAAAGAAATTATGAGGAGCGAGGCTGTGGTTAGGCTAAATATACATTTGGCACAGGCACACGAAGAGAGTGGGTAAAAGGTGGAATAAAATGCTGTGCAGAGCATCGGCACAGGAAGAGGAATAGGGAAGAGATTGGCAATGATGGGTCAAATCACTGGACGACTCTAAGCCATGAAATGGATATTACAAATAAAGAAGGGGCCCAGAAAGCTGAGGAGTTGGCCTGACCAAATGAAAAGGGCAAAGAGATCTTTCAGTATTTGAGCAGAATCCATGGAGATACCTAAAGGCAGGCAGGAAAGATTGCAATAGCCCTCATGGGAGATAGCTGCTGCCAGAGCCCAGGCTCAGAGCAGTCCGAGCAGTGTGCGTGCTACTGTGAAAGGCGTCTTGCTCACAATGTATTTCACAAGAGGCAGCTCGTCAGCTCTCCTGTGTTGTTGGTTTATTTTAGGTTACTGAGAAATAAAAATTCAACTCAGTATTTTCTTTGCACAGCCATTTAAATATAAAATGACTGTCTTTCTGGTATTCTTAACCATTGATATAATTTGTTTTATTTACCTAAAAGGTATTTAAGCGTCTCTTCTTCTGTGATTTTTTTTTTTTTTTTTAATTTAACCTTGATAAATGATATTTATGAAGTTCCATCACAAGACCTTCCTGACAAGGAAGTTAAAGCTTGGAAGGTTTCTCTGCCAGCTGGCATTCTGCATGGAAAATAGAGCAGAGGAAAGTGGAAAATCCTTAGCTAAATTTATCATTTTTTTTGTTGTGAGGCAATGTGATACATCTCTAATGTACACACAAACCAAATCTTGAGATAATGGGTCTTCTGTTTGAGATTCATTTTATCATTATATTCATCTGTGATTTGTATGTCTCTTACATCTGACTCCTTGTCTCCTTTCTTCCGCTAGCAGGGCATTAGGAAAAGCAACTTCTAGTGCTTTTACTTTCTTACCTATAGCATTTAATCACCGACCAGTAAGAGCTGGAGGGGCCAGATTTTCACCTCACTGCCCTGTATGTTGCCTGGCTTAGTCTGACTTTTCTGTCATCGTGCCATGCAGCAACAGTTCAATTTAAAGCAGAAACAGCCCAAGCAAGTAGGGGGTGATTGAAGTATTATTTCTGGAGTTAATGTGAACACATTACATTTAAAACAACAACAGCAAAAGCCTTAAATAAATCCTTAAATGAGGAAACTTTAAAGATTTGAAAATCTGTATTTGGCAGAGATTTTCTATTCACTGTATTTCTTCCTCAAACTGCAGAAATATGCTCTTGTAGTCCTTTTAGGTGTTGCTGAACCAAACTCCTTTATTTTTAGGTGTTTTATTATAGAAAACTTTTCAAATAGAATGCTAATTATGACTGTGTAAATTCTTCTCAAAAAGTATCTGCATGTATGTGTGTGTATGCATGCGCATACCAAGGGAGGGAGAAAGAAAGATCAGGGACTTTTGGGAACAGGACGTAAATCAAAGGTTTCCATCGGCCGTTTAATGAGTGTCCTGTCAAAATAAGCTGCAGTCTAGCAGCCCAGGATGAAGTTTTGCTGTTTTTTCTGCTTTGACTTTTAATGCAGCATTTGCTGGCTGAGAGTGTTTGAGAAGATAAAACTAAAAGCACTGAAACAATTCTCTAAAACAATGAGATTTTTGTTTTTCTCTAACTATACTGTTACAAGTGAGACCTTTTTGACCTGTTTGCTACCAAGAATTTTGAGGTTGAAAGTTGAGTTTCTCATAATGAATTTATGAAATAGTGCATTTTATGACTTTTTTTTTCTTCCTTGAAATTTTATTTTGTAGGATGAGTTTCAATACACTACTTTTTTGCTTTTCTAGGTGCCACTGCAGAGGAGATAAACCAGCACTGGGAATGGCTGGAACAAAATTTGCTCCATACTTTGTCTGTGTTTGACAATAAAGAAGATATTGTTAGTTTTGTCAAAGGGAAAGTGAAGGTAAAGAAACTGTCTTACTTTCACCCTTCCCTGCTCAATTACATGTGGCTAACTAGAAACAATGTCATGAAGTTGTTGTCACTCATATTTATTTTTCTCCACCTAAACATTCTTCATCAGTTTTCTGTGTGACTCTTGCACCTGATGTGGCTGGTATCTGTGCATCTCCACTCACATTTACTTGACAGCATCTCAAAACTGAAGTATCTCATTTAATCTTTATCCCACCTGTCCATTTCCAACTTCACTTTATTTCTGTTCCCTGTGATGTGCAGCTGAACTTTGTTCAGCGTCTGCTTTCAGTTCCTCTGCTTCTCCAAGACATTATGTTAAATACCTTCCCTTCCTATATCTTGGCTTTTCCTCCTTACTATGTTTCCTCTCCCATCTCCCATGCTTTTCCTAGCTTTAAGTCATGAGTTTATTCTGGCCGATTCCGTACTCCTGATCCTCTTGGTTGGGCTCAGAGTTGTCAGCAGGTGATCACCACAGCAGCTGAATCTGCTGGCAGCACACCCGTAGGGACAACGACACAGTCACCACAGCACAGGGACAGGGGACAAGGCCCTTGTACAATGTCACCTGCGTTGTGAGAATCCGGCATGGAAACTGCCAGTGGCTTTCTGGGATGCGAGGTTGTGGCTGGGCACTGCAGTGGAGCTGCTGGCTGGGCACAGGGCTGCAAAAACGAGCATCCTTTTGGAAGGCTAAAGAATTTTGAAAGTAAGGGAGTTTGGTGACTGAAGCACAGATTTAAAAGAATAACAGCACGTGTGGTAAAACTTAGAAAGCCTGATGAAAATACACGCTCGGTGACGGCTGGCGGGGGTGCGGGTCTGCTGGTGACTGCTGTACCTCAAGTCCTGCTGCAAGCTTTTCCTTGCTAAGAGTTTTAGCGAGGTGTTCTTCCCGTCATACCCCCTTTTTTGGTCTGGAAAGTTTGTAGGAACATCATGTTTTTAGTGAATTTCAACTCTGCTCCTGTGATCTCAGTGGGCTCTGAAGCTGGAGAAGAAGGGAACAGAGAGGCAAAAGGTCACTGTGTAAATCTTAGTTTTTATCCTGCTTTCTTAAAAAACAACTTTGTATAAGTGCGCTAAAAGGCTCAAATAGAATTAGTCTTTCATGATAATGCTGTGACAGCCTGCTACCTAGCACAGCACATATTTTAAATTCTTCTTAGTTAACATTAAGTCCAGGTTTTGGACCCTTGCCTCTGCAGTAGATTTTCGGCATATTAGGACTGCTTGGCAATTGCAAATTCTGCCAGGTGCTGTAACATAAAGAATATTTATCTGAATGGTGTAATACATACTTAACTCCTTTGTTGTAATACTGCTATTAAAATTCTCAACACTTAATTATATTTACATATATGTTCTTGAAACCATATTGTTAATGGTTAATGGTTATAACCACGCGTAAGTTACTGACGCATCTCACTGCGTTGCCTCTTTGAAGGAAAATGGTACTGGTCAGTGTACACAATTGTTACTCTGCCTTTGCTCTGTATACACAAATAACAGCAGTCATAAGCTATAGTGAATCAGTAAATATATGGTTTTGCCAGACTCATTGAAAAAATAATAATAAAAAAAGCCCCTAGAATCTTTGATTTGGAAGCATTCAAAATGTATGAGAGATGCAGACACCACAGCAATTTCTCCATTTATGGAAATTGCAAATCAACGTGACTTTTATTTGTGAGAAAGGGTTGCGTTATTAAAATTTGAATGGATAGCTTGTAGCAACTTGCTCGCCTGTGAATGCCACAGTTATCCTGATATGTTATCTCCTTATGGACTCAGGCGCTGATTGCGGAGGAAACGAGCAGCAAGCTCGTTGAGCAGGAGGAAGACCCTGAGAAGTTCCGAGAAGCCCTGGTGAAATTTGAATCCAGATTTAATTTTCCTGAAGCTGAGAAGTTGATCACCTATTATTCCTGTTGTTGTTGGAAAGGAAGAGTTCCTCGGCAGGGCTGGCTTTATTTGAGCATCAATCATCTCTGTTTTTATTCCTTCTTTCTGGGCAAAGAATGTAAGTGCAAATGTATAAGAAATCAGATGCTGGGGAGAGATAAAAATATAACTACTTGAAAGGCAAGAATAGCTAGAACTTCTATAATGAGCCTCATTCAGCTCTGAAGTTTAGTTTTTGAGTTTTTTTGTTGTTTAGCTGAAAGATCCTGTTTAATTTAGTTTTCACTTCAGCCTTTATGTTTATATTTTAGAATTAATCCGGTAATAAGAATGAGACTATAAGAATATGCAGACACAGCTGCTGTCTGGCTCTTTTTCTTACCATGGTGAAGCAGCCTTAAAATGTAACAGATCTGCAAATTCTGAAATAGAAACTTTTAGTGCCAAAAATGGTGAGTAAGGATGGGTCCCCCTCACAGGCAGGGATGCACAGTGATCGCTACCAAGCAGCAGAGCAAGGGTTGGTGGGGCCAGGAATGCCAGAGTCCAACTGCCTGCCTGAAAGTAGCCTGGGAAACATAACAAGGCTGTGTCCTGGAGAACCAGGTGAAAACTCAGTGTTTTTAAAGGAAAACAACAGCAATTTAGGAATTTCTTTGTTTCTGAACAGCAGTGCAGGAAGGTCACAAGAATTGTGTCCCTGGGTTTTTAGACCTTTAGATGGTTCAGCGAGTTGCAAGACTTTGGTCATTGTGTTCCTCTACAGTGGAAGGGTCGTGTGATTATGAAAAGCCTGTAAGTACAGATATTAGAAGGCAAAAATGAACTAATAGACATTAGATGGTTAAAAGGAATGTAGCAATTTAAACTCTATAGCATTTCTCTGTTTAATAAGATTGTGCATGAACTGATAACATTTTAAGTCCTCTTTATCCTGCTGGAACTTCAGCAAGGACAGTAATATAAACTTATGTTGCTATAAATATAGGAAGAATTATCAGTTATAAAAATTAGGAAAACCATTTACTCTTTGGATTTAATTTTGGGATGACTAGTCAAATAAAACTGTAGATTTAAAAATTAAGTACATTAATGTAAATGTAAGAAAGATGGTATTTTCTAAGGTTTAAAACTTACAAAGATCTTAATACATACAAAGAGCTTAGAGTTAGAGGTCCTTTTTGTCCTTATTATTTCAGTCCAATTATTTTGTCCTATCTGCCACTGGTGGCAGAGTTAGATTTAAAATGCTGGTAAGTTTATTATTTGTTATAAAAACGAAAGTTGAATTTTGCTGGGAAGACTAGAATGGAGTCTCTTGATACATGCTAGATAGCTGAGTTCTTCTTTAATTTCCTTGGTTTCTGTTTAGTATTAAATAATATCCTTTGTCAATCATTTCTTCTTGCTATCATTGCAGGCTTTTTCTCATTAAATCTGAGATATCCAGTCTGCCAAAGCACACAAAGCAAAAATGATACTTATTAATTACAGATTAAAGGGGGAAGGAGGAGGGAGAGAGAAAAACCCTTTTTATTGTTCCAAAAATACTGTTTATGTAGTACTACAAAATGTTAAGTGATACTGGAAGTACAACATCATGCTGTATTATTTAAGAAGAAATTGCTTCTTGTCTCTTCTAATAATAATTCATTAGGAAAATACAAGAAAAAACCCCCACAACTACACATTTGCTACTTTACATTTTGACCGTGGAAAATACACTGTTCCTTCACTGTTACAGTCGGTCTCATTGCCTTTGTGTTCCCATTCATTTGCATGGAAATGTGAAATAAAAACCTGAATTTTCTTTTGGTTAAACAAACTTCCCTAGCTCAGTGGGAAGCATTATATATTGAAATGCTTCCTACTTCCTTGATTCTGATAAAGCAGATTGCTTCTCTTTGAAAGCTAGTATTTTGTCATATTTATGAAACACTTGTATTACACTGAATAATCCAGATTTACTGTTGTTCTGGTTGTTACTATTTGAGAAGCTGATGCTGATTATATGTAGAACAAGTGATTCATTGTCTTTTTTTTTTTTTCAGGTAGCAGTCACAAACTAAATCTGGTTAAATCTGGTCTTGAAAATATTGCTAAGAAATCATATTTATTGCATTCTTCAATACAGCACAGGGGAACAAAACAGTATATGAGTTGCAATAAAAATAATTCTTAAATGTATTTTAACTCAATATAATTCCCCCCAAATTGTAGACTGAAATCTCTTTATAGGTAAAGCATTAAGTCTTCTGCTTCTGGCAAGTCTCTCCCCTTCCCCTTGTTTTATTTTATGTTGAAATGACCAGGAATGCAATATTGGAACCTGTTTTCAGCTTCTCATAAAATTAACTTACGGCTTATGCAAGCATAAACTCCGTGGAACATTTTTTTCCAGGACAAATCCCCTTTTATCTAAGCCTGGAAGTATTTGCAGAATTTCAGAGGCTTAGAACGTCAGATTTCTTGAAAGGACGTGCCAGGATTTCTTCACATTTTTTAATTAAACTTTTGTTTTCAGAAAACTTTGAAGACTGTACCTTTCATCAGCAGTTTGGGCCCCTTACAGTCTGCTCTGCGGTTTCTATAACCAACACTGTAGAGTCTGTGTGATTCTGACCTGCGCGAACAATAGTGCTATTGCTACGGCGCTATTTAATCTTTCTTCCCTTGGCTGTGCCCGTACAGATGATTTTATGACCATTCACAACAGTGTTGACGCAGCTGTGCTTTATTTAAGTAAGAAAAAATGTAATCTGCAAATAATCTTGACAGCTGTGGTTCGTGTAGTACAGAGAACTTGCTGAGGGTAGCTCCTCAGGTAATTAGTGATCATGGATAAGTGTCATATACATATGACAATGTTTGTTATTACTGCCTTTTTTATTGCTTTATTGGCATCAGGAGACCAGCTAGGGATGTTAGGGGGTGTGATCTTTATGTTACTGGCACAGAGAACTCTGGGAAGCTTCCAATGGTTGTTAAGTAGAAATTTAAATCTATTTTGAAGTCTTTTCCAGTCTAATTTCTACCCAGAGATTTGTGTGAGAGAGGCAAATAACATCCTGCAGTGGTTATAGAAAAGAAGCTGACTCTGTTTACCATTTGTATTTATATGATTCAGCAGTGTTTAAGTGTAGACAAGACTATCCTATACTTTTTCTTTTTTATAAACAAGCCTGACAATGGTTAGGGCAAGATTTGCCTGTGCACCTTTTAAGTGAGAAGTAACCAAAATGGGAAGATCCCAATGCCTAGGCGGTTTTTGGGGGTTTTTTTGAGCACCCTGTTTATAGTAACACTTAAACTTTATAAAAATGTCCATGTGCAAAAGCTTCCTTTTGTATGGGAGTTAGCTTTATTTTAAAAGTTAAAGTACTGTGCGTGTAATTGGGTTTCCACCTGCCTACAGTTTTTTTTCTGGAAGATTACAAAGCCTTTCCCTATTTTCTTCCTACTCTCAAAATGAACCATTTCTTCTGGTGGTAATGAAGAAGGCTGCAGAAGTTACTGTAAAGGAGTTAGGAGCACAGTGTATGGCAGGTGTTCTGCAAAGGCAGAATGCCCCAGTCCAACACTTCTTATGAAAATAGGTAAAGTTTCGAAGGAGAGATTCTGAAAAAGGCAGTCTTTTGGAGAGGAGGAGTATGAGTGTAGAGTAATAACAAGCATTTCAGCTTTTGCTTGGTCTTTGTAAAAATGAGCCTCTCTCCTCGGTTGTTTGCTTTTCATTCTGAATTTGCTTATTTCCCAAATCTGAAAAATGTAAGCAGAGTTTCCAACCCACTCTTGCTTTTTTTCTCCGTTGGCAGTGAAACTTATCATTCCTTGGGTTGAGGTCCAGAAGCTGGAAAGAACCTCCAACGTCTTCATGACTGACACGGTCCGCGTCACCACTCCAAATAAAGAGCGCGACTTCTCCACGTTCCTCAATATTTCCGAGGCTTTCAGGATCATGGAGCAACTGGCAGATGTGACGCTCCGAAGGCTGCTGGATAATGAGATCTTTGAACTGGATCCAGGCCTACAGGATCCTACTCAGATTACCAAGAGGTAAAAGCGAAATTGCTGTATGAGCAGAGGTTCGGTGGTGGCCTTCGTGGTTTGTTTTGTTAGCTGGGTGAAATTTCAAAGGTTTACTTGACTGGCCACAAAAGAGATTTTATGATGTATTATCATGTATTTAGTAGGTGCATTTTAACTTGTGTACCAGATACTTTTTTTCCATTTTATTTTCTTCCCTTAAATGTCACTGTAGTTTTTTGTTTGTTTGTTTTAAAAGGGGAGATTGCAGCAAGGGATATTTTCCGTATTCCCTGAAGAGCAACATTATTTTGTTGATAAGTCTGGCTATGTGTAGGCTTTCCTAGTGCCGTCAGTTCTGTAGAATTATTGCTTTCGATCTTATCTGAAACATGGAGTTTCCCACTAGCATGATTGCCACAGCCGATTTAGCAAGCAGTGGTAGGACTGAGAAACCCACAGGCAGTTGCAGCAGATTAATGCGCTGTTGTCTGCTCTGCCCCATGCATCCCTGAAATGCATCTCTGCATTCCTCTCCCACTACAGAAATGCATTGGGCTCTCGGGGAGAAGATTGATAACGATTTCTTCGCCAGTAGCACAACAGACAACTTTGTGTTTTATTTGCTGCTGTGGGAAAGGGGAAGGGAAACTGCCCAGAGGAATTTTAGGTGGGCAGGATGGAATAGCCCAAACTGGAATTTGCCTGGGGCATCATGGTTAAGGTGCTGGTTTGAAATACTTCTTTTCTGAATGGGCTGTGAGTAGTGCACAGGGAGAGCTCTTCCTTCCTCTCCCTGTGCCAGAGGTATGAAAGGAATTACCCAGGTGTTCCTTCCTGGCTAAATATAAGGAATGCACGGTATCATTTCCCAAAACACAGAGGCATGTCCAGTAGCCGTTTTCTTGTTTCTGAGGGGCATTTTCGCAATGGTGTTGGGTGTACATCTCAGCTAAACACTTCTGCAAAGTTCCGTAATGGAGTTTAAAACAATAAAACACACTATCTCTGCAATTTTATGTGCACACACTGACACCAGGATTTCAACCGTGATATCATCAAGGAATTCATTTGAGGTGACACAGTGATGAGCAGCCACAAACATCTTTGCAGACTTTTTTTTTTTTGATAGGCAGGGTGCTTTTAAACACAAGAGCTACTGTTGTTTTTGTGTGTGTAACTGGTTGTTGTTAACATTGTAGGCTTTTGGCCCAAGAATTGTAGGATATGTGCTTTGACTAATGTAGGATATGGCTTTGAGTGATAGGTTGTATCTAAGCCCCCTTCCACACTTTACCATTCCACCCTCCTCCCGCTTTTGGACTGAAAAGTCAGATACACGAAGCAAGGGAGGTAAATCCAGAGGAGGTGTAACAAAAAACTGAGGGGAGATATTTTCAGCATCTACTGATTTTTTTAACTCATCATAGTCACTTCCTAAAAGTATCTTTGAATCAGGGGTACTAACTGAATGGAAAATACAAAGAAATTAAAACTACAGTTGCAAATAAAAGTATAAGCTTAATAATATGCTGTAATAAGGAGGTTCTCAGGGTATCAACCTGTAAGTAGCTTGTGCTGTTTTTGAAAAGTAGTATGTTTATTAGCAAACAAGCAACAGAAACCGTCCCACACACTTATTCAAACAAGTTTTTTCCTC
>WHYT01017240.1:85071-120439 GCA_009806455.1 Tetrax tetrax
TTTTTTTTTTTTTTTTTTTTTTTTTTTTTTTTTTTTTTTTTTTTTTTTTTTTTTTTTTTTTTTTTTTTTTTTTTTTTTTTTTTTTTTTTTTTTTTTTTTGCAAGAAGCTTGTCTCAATGGCTTATTTTTTGAAAATGCATTTTTCATGTCGTCATGATCTGTATATTCTACGTTCTGAAAACCAGAAACTTTTGCTGCTGTTCCTGAGGCTCTTGGGGTCATCCTGCTGAGCCGTGGGGGGGGATGGGACTCAGAGAGGCTGTGGGTTTAGGCCTACAGTCTGTGACACAAATTACATCATGGCCAGAGTCAAACAAGTTAAAATACAAATTTCTGTGCTGCTTAATGAAAGGATAAGGCTTGGAACAATGGATTACAAAGGGATTAATGGCAATTAAGTTAATTGCCATAAAGAGCAAAATGAAGCTGAGGTGTTTGATAACTACAAATGCCGGGGTTTTTTGCGGATATTTTCAGGTGCCACACAATTGTACTGGAACATAGGGTAACTATTTCTCTTTGTGAACAAGAAGGTCACTAAAATCTCTGGTATAGATTTCTTGTACTTCTCACTTCCATCTCTTTCAGGATGCAAGGATACCCATTGCATTCCTCAAATGTAATGAGGAAATTGGCGAGAGCAGAACAGGTGATTTAAAAGCTTTAGCGCCAGTGTCAGTCAGATTTCAAAAGTATGATACGTTTCTCCAGGCTCTAACCAGCTTGGTTGCTTTTCTTCACGTCTAACTGTGAATTGCCAGTGAGGATGGCTTTGCTTCATCTGGAGGCAAAGGAAGTCTTTAACACTGGTCTAAGCCGAAAGAAACTGTTTGAAGTATCTTGAATCGTAAATGTCACTTCAGCTCGTATTAATTCCTTCAGAGAGGGAATCTGAGAATGCCATAAGCCTAGAAAGAACCTTCTTTTATTGCTTCTGCCTGGCAAAAGGCGGCGTTTGGATTATCTCTGTGTGTCATTCATGGCAGATGATTGCCTAACCTGTTTTTAAGGATTTCCGGTAATGGAAATACCAGGATCCATACCGGTACTTCACTGTCTTGTCATTGAAAAGTCTTTCTGAAGTCTAACTTGAATCATTCATGCTGCTTTTTGAGTCTGTTACTTCTTGTCCTGCCTAGTGCTATTGAAGAGATCAGATGTTCTCTCTTTCTTTAGTTTGTGTATTTGGAGGTTGGTATGCATATCTTTTCTCTTTTCTTCTTTAAACTGTACTACCCTAGTTTAGCCAGGTTTTTCTTTTCGGCCTTGACTTTAGCCTTTCTGGTTGCTCTTCTCTGGACATTTGTCACAGGTGTGGGGTGGTGAGATACAGGATTGGCTCTGACACCTTGCTGGTGCTGACCAGGGCAGGAGCAATATGACCATCTCTGTGGTAGGTCCGGGACTGCTGTGCTGCGTCTTGGTGACTGCGCACTTCTGCAGCCCGGCATGGTGCTCCTCTTCCTCCTGTGAACCTGAAGCCGTTGGCTCGTGTTCAGCTTGTGATCCCTTGTAAAGTTTAATAATGACAATCTCTGATGCATCATGCAGATTGCTGATGAAGACGTTGAACAGAAGCTAGTCCAGAACAGACCTCCAGGGAGGTCCTCTCTGTACCACCTTCCAATTTACCAGGGAGCCTTTAAGGGCTGCTTTTTGGGGTACTCTTTTTCAACTGGCATAGTACAATAGTTTTTCACTTTGCTCCAGTTTTATTAGTCCCATAAGTGAGGAAATTTTAAGACTTTCATAAAGTCTGTCTAAAACGGGCATCGCAGCTCCTCCATTTGCCAGTCCGGTGTTCCTGCTACATAAGGGAATGACGTTCAGTTTACATGTGTCCTGACAAGTCCATGTTGGCTCTTCTCAGATGACTTCTCCTAGCTTGCTTACAAGAAGCCTTTCTTGCCATGTGAATTTAGCAGTTCCTCCAGTATGCAAGACACATATAATTGGATGTGTTATTTCCAAAATCTGTAACTTTCTGGAGTCTGAGTAGAAAGAAGAGTCTGGTAACTGGTCTCTAAAAGCAAGAGGTCAGTGAGTTCTGTTTAGATGTTAGCTAGGCAGCAAGTGACTCAGCAGAGCTAAAATCTTGCCAAGTTGACTTCTGTTAGAATTAAAGCAGAGAAAAACATTTGACAGTGAGGATATAATTTTAAGTGTCATGATACTTTTAGGCATTTTGTTAGCTTTGTGTGTTATTTCCTTTAATTTAAAACTCTTGGAAGGTAACGTAGGGGTCACACACAAGGAGTTACGGCAGTTCAGACTTGCCGTTCGCTTTGAAGTGCTGGAATTGGAGGCAGTCCAGGATCCCGTAACGTGCAAGTCGAGAACTGCACTTGGAAAGAATTGCTGAGTTTTTTGAAAAGTAAGGAACAAGGCAATTGCATCTTCTTGCCTTTTATTCTTTTGATGCATTTGTAAACACTCAATAAATATTATTTTTACATAATGATAGCATTCCTTCTTTTTCTTAGGTACAGCTCAGTATGCTGCATTTGCTTGAAAACCAGGAAATTGTTAAGTCAGAAGAAAAAATTTCAAATGGATTGGGCTGCAGGTAGAAAGGTTGTGTTTCTGTTTGGCATTGGAGGTATTGTGAAACTCAAAATGGAAGCTGTGGGACCTAGTGACATGGGCCAGCCACCGCATCTTTGCTGTATCATGTTTAAACAGGTGCTTGTCTTGTTTTAGGAGCTAATTTTGTTTGTGGGTTTTTTGGAGTTATAGGGTTTGGGTTTTTTTTTTCAACCAGCTCTAATTTTGTTTGGCTGTATTTATGAAGGGAAGCAATTGCTTTAAGCCCTAGAATTTGCCTGCCTAACAGGAAATCTTTTCACGGTGTGCCACTTCTTTGAGCCCACAGTGGTAAGTGCTGACAGCATTTCATCGCTGTGCTACCATTTTCCTTTCCGGGATCCCTGCCGCCAGCAGGCTGGCCCCTGTTTCGGCACTTGTCTCTAGGGCAGCCCTGGCTGCGGTGTGGTCTCTGCGGTGCCCTGCGTGACCCCACGTCCTGAGTCATGGGGGACAGGCATTTCCACAGATGTTAGGGTTGGCAGCCTTCCCCTGGTATGGGGTGAAGGGGGCTGCATGCAGTGCTTGGTGAGTTTACTTAGTTTCAGATGCAGGAAATGTCGTTCTTCAGCTTAAAAACCTGTGGCTTCTTGTCTGAAAGGCCCCACACCTGGAGCCTGCAGCCCCAAGAGATGCAGCAAAATCCTGAATGCTCAGAAACAGCAGATTTTGGAGCATTAGAAGGAATCAGCTCTTCAATAACAGGCAATCTCTGCCTCAACAGAGGTCCCACTCTTCTATATAGTGCCTCTTTACACCTAAAGGTATAGCAGTTTTCATAACCGAGTAGATCCAGGGAGGGTCTTACCTTCTCAGCACAATAGCAGGAGAGCACAGCTCTGCCTGGACCTGGCTGCAGATGCTATCAGCAGCTTTCATCTGTGCTGTGCAGAAATGGAAAATATTTTAGCGGTGAGTTAACTAGGAGGCATATCCTGATCCAGCTTTGTCACAATAGCAGATCACTGTGGGCACTTATCAGAGCTGCTCTTGCTGTGGAATTTTAACTCGGGAGCAAACTTTTTGTCTTCCTTCACAAAGAGGGTTTCTCTTTCTTCTTTGTGAAAAAAAAAAAAACAGGAGATGATTTTTCTGTTTTCCTTGGATAATCTTATTAAGGAAGATAATGCTTGAGAAGGAAACAGCAGCCGAACACTGGTCGAGCGTATTCTGTCTTTTCTGTGGGTAGCAGATACAGATCCACCCTTCTCAGGTCTCGGTTTATTCTCTGTTGTCTTCCTCCCTGTTTCACATGGCTGTAGTTTTCTCTATGGATTAAACTGAAATAAAAAAACCCAGACAATTGATTTACTTACTAGAGCAGAGGCTTCATCTGTCTCAATTTATTTTTAAACATCAGGGATGTGGTAGGAGGTAGGTGTCTGCAGAAGGAGGAGGGTGGGTGAGGGCAGGAGCGGAGAGGGGACTTGCAGCACCAAGGTACCACTCCCTGTTATGTTTCAGCCCACGCTTTAAATTCTTTCAGTGGAACAAAGTCAAGCTTTTTTTTTTTTTTTTTTTTTTCCTCCTTCCCCTAAAGTGAATCATGTTTGGAAAAACTTACTCGTAGTAAAGAAAATGATAGAATTTAAGCCCTAATGTTTCTGGAGCTGCTGGTGGTGAGCTAATAGCCATGACCTGTTTATAATGTAATTGCATAGCTCTCTAAATTACTGCAGACTTCTTCATTAAAAAAAGGGGAGAAAAAAAAAATCTCCGAAACCGAATCTGTATAACCGTAGCTCAGTAATGAAAGCTTCATTTATTTAAACTTTTCTCACCACATAAATATGGATGAGCAACTGGAAGGAAGCCAAGTCCAAACTGAACGTAGCTGGTGCTGTTATTCCCAACCGAGTCTGTAAGTGACCTGAAACTGTTTTGCATCTTGCAACTGTTCTGAGGGCTCTCTGAGGCTGATACCTCTGCAGCTGAAGGATTTGATGATGTAAACTCCACCATCATTAACTCTTCTGTTACTGACCACTTCGGAAGTACTCATCGAGCAAATGCATTACTTTGGAGTGTAGGTGCAAACCCCTGGGGTGATGCTGGTAGTGCTACTGGGAGGGGAAACGGGAATGTAAAGCTAATCTCCATTGCTCTCTTCATCAGACAAAAGATTTAGTTATCTCCTGGGCATTGAATTCTGTAACTCTTTGAGGCTGCAAAGTGGTACAGCAGCTTAGAAAATGCATAGTTAAATAATAATTAAAAAAAAAAAAAACAACAACAAACCAGCTGATTTAAATTAGTGTCCTTTCCTTTCCTAGTCATTACAGTAGTTGCTTTTGATCATATTGTTAAACAAGCAAGTGTTGATGATTCTTTTTTGTATGTCAAAGTTGGTCTTTTGACAGTCTTTGACATACAGTGAACGTTGCTGTGCGTGGTGCTTTTAGTCTGTATCCCTCACTCTTGGTGAGGCTAACAAGAAAATGAACCTTGCGCTGGATGCCCTGGCTTTCAGGGTCTTGTGATTTCATCTTACTGCTTTCTCTTAAGGGATCTTGAAGCCAGAGCGCAGAATGAATTCTTTCGGGCCTTCTTCAGATTGCCCAGGAAGGAGAAGCTGCATGAAGTTGTAGACTGTTCTCTCTGGACGCCGTTTAGTCGCTGTCACACAGCGGGAAGGATGTATACTTCGGACAGTTATATCTGTTTTGCCAGCAAAGAAAATGGCTGCTGCAATGTTATCATCCCACTTAGAGAGGTAGAGTTGTTTGCTTGTTTCATTTCGAGTCGCTTTCTGCCTTTTTCTGCTGTAAGCATCCACTGTCACTTGACTTATCTGCAAACTGTTGTTTGATGAAAAAGAGTAGGATGTTTGTGTGTATCATGCCTACAGAATTGTTGAAAAGCTTGTTCTGAGGCTCATTAGGGCATAAGCTCCTAAAAATATGCATGGGTAGCTCAACGTGATCCCCAAAGTGAAGTATGGACAGGTAACGCAGAAGGACAGAGCAGCGCAAAAGCAGAGTCTGCTTGGTCCAAGACTTGGTCATGCTCCTCTCCCAGCTCCACAAATACATATGTCCAGTTTGATGTTGATGGAGACTTCAGCTTGGACCGTTCTACCAGTATAAAAGCATCCTTGTCTGGGATTGAGACTTAGAAGTGTTGAAGCTCTCCTTCCATAGACAGGTTTTAGCAAACCTTTGGATACTTTGCAAACCCGTAAGGCAGAGAGAAAAAGAAGATGTTCTGGAGGCAGTGACAAGCTGCCACGTTTCCAGGAAATCAGAGACTTATTTAAAGGGAATGGAGGATGCATGGGAAGATGGTGGGAGTGGAGGAGGAGTAGGAAGATGTCAGCAAACACCTGCCTGATCTGCTGTGGATACAGGGCTGTTACGATCTTTTAATTAAAGTTTTCCTTTCATCCTCGACTAATAACAGAGTAACATAGAAATAACTAAGTGTAGCAACTTACCTTCCGCTGTTACAGAAATGGAAAACAGTAAGAGAACAGTGCTATATACTTAATCAGAAACAACAAAATAACTGTTTTCCCCTATCCTCAGGAGAGTGAAAGTAAATTTCCTTCTCCGTCCTCCAGAACTTGATCAAGTTGATCCTTTACTAAATCTTGTTTTAATCATCACTCCCCTTTCTTTCTTTCCCTTCAGTCCACTCTCCAGAAGTGGGCCTCAAAGTCATTTTAAAAAAGAAAAAAAAAAAAAAGGCAGCTGGGATACTTTTTGATGCCTGCTTTGAGCTTCTGAAGAGACCGTAAACGTGTAGGATGTGTCTGACCAAGGAAAGTCAATATGAATAACCATGTTTAAAGCATGTGCGTAAATGAATGCTGTGTTTGTACATTTTGGTACATGTAGAATATTTGAAGATGTTTCTGTGGATGTGCTGCATAATATGTTTTCTGTAATGTTTCTGGAAAAGGTAATCAGTATAGAGAAGATGGAGGACACAAGCCTTCTCCCTAATCCCATCATCGTTAGCATAAGGAGTAAGATGGCCTTTCAGTTCATTGAGCTGAAGGAGCGGGATACTTTGGTGGACAACCTTCTCCAGAGGCTAAAAGAAGTGAACTGCAGCAATCCAGTGCACTGTAACAACTTGCAAAAAGAGAACCAGGTACTGAACTTCTGGGGTTTTTTTTGGATTATGAATTCAATGTGTTTGCCCATAAGTCAGCAGCATGCTCTTACAGTGAAGAGGGCCAACAGCATATGGGGCTGCACTAGCAGGAGTGTAACCAGCAGGTCAAGACATGTCGCTATTCCCTATTATTCAGTGCTTCTGAGGCTGATCAGGAGTACTGTGTCCAGTTTTGACTCTACCCCACCACACAAGAAGAGCATTGACAAATTGGAGTGAGTCTAGTGGAGGGCCACAAGATGGTCAGGGGATGGAGCACAGGCTTTATGAGGAGAGGTTGAGGAAGCAGGCCTTGTTCAGCCTGACTTCCACCACCTAATGGGGAGTTACAGAGAATGTGGAACCAGACTCTTCTTGGAGGTGCCAGCTGAAGGATAAGTGGCAACAGCCACAAGATGCAGCAAGGGAAAGTCTGAATAGATGAAGAGAGAGAGATTTCCTCTGAAGTGGGCAGAGCTGGGCCAGGCTGCCCAGAGAGGCTGTGGACTCCACTTCTTGGAGCTGCTCAACTCAACTGGACACAGCCTGCAGCAACATGGTCTGAGGGGCTGTGCTTTGAGCAAGGGATTGAAAAAGATGGTCTCCTCCATCCTAAATTATTTTCTGATTCTGTTTTTCAAACACTAACCAAAGTAAAATATTTTTTGTTAGTTTGTCATCAAGGACACTAAGAATTTACTAACAACTTATGTTTTAAAGTAACAACACTTTTTCTGACATACCAAGACTAATTTGAATAAAGTCTTGCATAAAGCCTTTCCTCCTGAAAGATGTGAAATGTTTTGACGCAGAAGACATTTGCATCTTGAAGACATTTGAGGACATAGTTCTTAGCCTCTTCTTGGTCATTACTGCTTTGATTCTGCGTTGCAGAACAGTCCTGGCTTTGGATCATCTTGTGCCCTCAGGGACGGTGAGCCTGTGCATCCAGGAACAGAGGCTTCACAAAGCAAGGAGAGAAGTGAATGTGGAAAGGAGAGCAATTATTTGCTCAATGCAGAAGCACTAAGGTCGGACTTCCATCAGTCAGGAATGGTGGGCCTTGATTTTGGAAAGGTATGTAAAATTTGGGGAAGTTTTAAGAGGTTTGTTTTTTTTTTTTTTTTTAATTTGGGGTGACACTCAGATACCCCTTTTTAGTAAAATGAACTGTATTGACTGGAGAAGTTAGATACAGGATAATGGCTTTTCTATTTGTGTGGAGTTTTTCCTTCTCCCTCTCCCCCATTTCTTTCTGGTGAATATTTATGATTTTTCTCCCTGTCTGATCAGTTATGCCTTCTCCTGTGGGGTGAATTGTATATGCAAAATACGGAAAGTTGTAGTCCTTAGAGCAGACTTCCCATATCCATTGCTAATGGAAATACCTTGCAGAATTCCTAATACGTAAAATGTTTCTGTTTACCAATTCTCACATGCACACGATTTGTTCTTTTAAAAGATATCTTCTTGTTCCCAGTCTAGGGAGCAAATCAAAGAGAGCCTGTGGGATGACCATTTTCTAGAATATGGCAGAACCGTGTGCATGTTTCGCACAGAGAAGATCAGAAAACTTGTTGCTATGGGAATCCCTGAATCCTTAAGGGGCAAACTCTGGCTGCTCTTCTCAGGTGGGCACACTTAGAAATACTGGCTGTAGGCATCATCTGATTCTGAACATGGCAAAACATTTAGGCAAGAAATCTCCCAAGGGCAATTAAATATCCTTTATGTGGAGCTTATGGTAGTTCTTAAAGAAGAGAGATGATCAGCTACTGAACTAATAAGTGCAAGAAAGTACTTGGGTAGATCTGTAAAAATTTCATCTCTGGATAATATAACATGATCTGCAGAAGAATTGAAATAACATCTACCTCATCTGTATAATTTAAAATTAATGTCATGTTTTGATAAAATAACATTTGTTTTCAAGCAGCAATTAGATTGTAGCATAAATATTGATTTAACCTTAGACAAATCAAATTATTGCAAAATAATGACATCCTAAAGTCAGCAGTCCTGCTTCTACTTCTTGTTGAATATTGGCAGGCATAATAGAAACTGGAGATGGAAAAAACAACTGATTTCATCCACAGATCTGGCAGATCCAGAATGTGCCTACAATATGGTCTCAAGTGTAGTCCTTAATCCAATATGCGACATGTTCAAACATTTGTAAAAAGTATTCCTTCACGTGGATTTTTTCCACCTTGGAGGGTGTGAACAGCGCTGAGTACATTTCTCCCAGTAACACTTTCTTGCAGGGAGGTTTTCTGCTCAATCTCAGTAATAAGGTGTTTTGAATTATGTTGCATCATAGAAGTTTTGCTGATATTTATCTTGTTTGCAAGACGTATTCTGCTAGGACTTTTTTCTTTTCGCTCTGGAGATTTCACTACATTCATGGATCTTGGGGAAAACCACCTTGCTTACATCCTTCCTAGCAGTAATACGCTCAACATGTAAGTTTAGCATCATCCTAATCCACGTGCACGTTCCTCTTTGTCTCTTCCGGCTGCCTTCAGACGCCGTGACGGATCTCGCCTCGCATCCCGGTTACTACGTACATTTGGTGGAGGCATCCATGGGCAAGTGCTGTATGGCAACGGAGGAGATTGAGCGTGACCTCCACCGCTCGCTGCCTGAACACCCTGCCTTCCAGAGCGAGACGGGGATAGCCGCCCTGAGACGGGTGCTCACGGCATACGCACACAGGAACCCCAAAATAGGATACTGCCAGGTAAAAAACTCCCAGTGGGATAACGCTCGTGGCTTTTTTTCCCTCTTTCTGCTCTCTCATTTTTATCATTCTCTTGGGAGTATTTTTAATGGTAGTTTGGATAAATAATGTCTTTTCAGTTATGAAAATTATGTAATTTTAGATACTAACTGATATTTACTCTGGAAAACAAGTGCATAGGCTGGTACTCTGGCTTAACAAGTTTTCCCTCAGTGTTTTGTAAACAGCATTTAGAGTTAAAGGAATGGGAAAAAAATGTTTCTGATGCTTCAGCTTGTGCAAAAGTGCATTTCTTAGCCAGAACTTAGAGATAGTGCAAAGTAAACTGTCTTGCACAGATGAGATTCATGTAGAGAACTGGTTTAATGAAATAAAGTTCTGCTCCTTTCTGCCAAAATTGATGACACATTATGAAGTACTTTACCTAGCTGGCCAGCTAAAATAATAACTCTACCTTCTCTACAGCTCCTTGAATTCTGATTACCATCAGACCAGTTCCAAATCCCTTATCTTCTTTCAAAATACAAGTATGGGGAGAAGGACAGAGCAGCCCCAAAACATCTTGCACTGTCAGTTACCTGCTTTGTACCTGAGCAAATTCAGTACTGTGCTTTTCCCCACTGTTTCTGTTGCTCTTAGGAAAAGCAGTGTACATAAGCTTGAAAAACTTGTGATACCTTTGGGCTGCAATTATGTATTCACTGTCTATTACCTTTCTCTTGCTGTTTTTTTTCTTTCTTTTTTTTTAGTTGTTTACATCATGTCAGGCTACTTTTCTTTCTTTAAAAATAGCCACAATTTAGCTTTTGTCAGTAGGATTTGCTGTCACTAACAAATCCCATTTTCTTCTTTGCCCTTGTAAGTCTATGAATATTTTGACCTCTGTGCTGCTGTTGTATGCCAAAGAGGAAGAAGCCTTTTGGCTGCTGGTTGCTGTATGCGAGCGAATGCTGCCGGATTACTTCAACCACCGAGTGATAGGTGAGCTTGTGCCTCTCTTCTTGCGAAATGGGAAGGGGGCAGCCGAATGGCACTGGGGTGAGTAAGGCGCTCACAGATCTTCTGAGGTCCAGACCCCGTGGGTGAGGTGGTCCGTCGACTTGTGCAATGACGTGCAGGGACAGCAGTGGTGGCTGCTCAGGTTGCAGCTGGGGTTGATTTTAGTTTGAAGGGTTTGAACTGCAAGAACTATAAATGTGTACTCAGCCTTTACATTTGATTTTTTTTTTTTTTTCCTTGGTGGGTCGGAGGGCAGTGGCACTTTTGCCTGCTAGGTAAAAATAGAAGAGCTTGTGTCTTGGTTAGGAGTGTTCAGTATTAGAGACTTGAGCTGTTTAAGATGGACCTAGGAAAGATCTGCTAGGGCAGCTGTTTCTGATCTGACATGTCTGCATTGCCTGGCTGCTGGAGTAATATGGGCTTGCATCTAAACCGACCCTTTTTAATGAGGGCTGCTGCAAAACCCTCTGGATGTGAGATGCAGCATTAAGAAATAAACCCAGTCTCTCTGCAGTGCATGCCTTGTACTGTGCTGTGCATGTGCTCTGTCTCCTGTGCTTTGCAGTGCAACTGTTTTTAAGACTCTTGTGCAAACACCTGCCTAATGCACGAAAGAGAGGGGCTGAGCAGCTTGACACAGTAATTGCAGGTATGCACACAAGAAAGAGAATTTGTTCTTTGCAGTCGCTTTACTGCCTCCTCTTAGAGAAAAGTTTGATAGCTTTTCCCCCTTTAATGCTAAATGGTAGCGGTTCTGCAACCTAGAGAAGGTGTGGGCACTCTTGTGCTGCCTGGGGAGCAGGAGGAAGTGTCAGAGAAGATTTCCAATCTTTTGCTTGGAGGATGGGATTGTCATACCTCCCTCCTGACACTGTGCCGCTGCACAGTTATTGTCTTGTCACTGAACTGACAGGTAAGGTAAGTTAAAGCAGATTTATTCCAAAGTTAGCTGGATGCTTAGAATGTTTTGTGGTGCTTTGAATGCCATTGGTATTTTCAACTAGTGGATTGGGCGCTGTAGCTGTCCCACTTGTCAGAACTTTGCTTCTTGTCTCCAAAAATGACTTTAAACACCCATCTCAGTGACTTACTCCCATGTTTGTCTCTCTGCTTCCTTGTTTAAAACAGAAACACAGCTTTATCTGTCCTTGTGCCTTTTTAGATATCATCAGCCTAGGAGCTGCCTTGAGTTACTGATAATTTTGGTGCTTACTGGGTTATTGCCCATCAGTAGCGTTCTTCACACCCAACTAAACCTGAATGGTCCTACACGGACGGCCATATCACTGTCCTGAGTTGTACTTAAGTTTGGGTTTCTGTTTTGCCCATCACTCGCCATGGCTACAGCCTACATTGTTCAAGTGCTGCTAGTCTTGCTTGTCTTGTCTCTGTTGTCCTGTCCTCTGTACCCAAAGGAGTAGTACCATGGGAAAGTAGTACCATGAGGGGTACTGCCGTGGCTCACCATCGTGCAAAGAGCCAGGGGCTTCAGCTCAGAAGTTCTCCTGCTCCTCCTAGTCAAACAGCAGTTTTGCAGCATGGCTGCTTCACGGAGCAGTTACTTTGCAGCTTTGATTCGCTCTATAACTTAGCACAGCCAAATCAGTGCTACTGATCTTGTCCACCCTGCCCCTCCTTTGATTCCTGTTGCTTGAGGTAGTGTTCTTGGCTTCACATTCCAGTTGACCTTTTTTTGATTTTCAACCAGCTTTTGTATAAACTTTGTATTGTTTCTTCCTGCTTAACACTTCCAAGACCCAACTTTTTCTCTTTGTCCACACTGCCAACACTGTTGTCCACATTTTGATCTCTCTGTAACTTTGGTGATCTCTGACCTTGGTACTCATCACTGTGCTTCTCCTCTTCAGTGTCAGCCAGTAATCTCTGCAGTCAAAACAGCTATGGAATTAATGACCTTGGGTATTCAGGCCGCCTTAGCTCCATCTTCTCTTGGGTCTTTTCTTTATGACATTCTGAATATTTAAAAAAATTAAAAATTTTTGCTTTCAAAACTTAGGCAATTCAGTCCTGCTCAGCCTTTTAACTTTTATCACATGATCATCTCCTGCCTTCAGCCTTGACAGCTATGACCACTCTATCTTTTAAGAAGCATTTTCATCATTTCGGTGCTTGCAAATGGGAAAAGTCTCAGTCTCTGCTCCTTCAGGAACTCCCTCCATCCTTCTCCCTTCTGCAACGCATAGAGGAAATTAAAAGCAGATAGCTGCAAGGTAGAAACAAGTTGTACTTGGGTCAGGAGTGGTGACGAGGGTCATGCATATCCTATTCTCATGGTACCTTGACTTTTCCATCCTTTCCATAAGGCAGAAGGACATTTCACCTCACTTTATATATTAGATAGTCATCATTTTGCTATTATAATTCTTGAAACAGTTAAAACCTCACTTCATTTCTCTGATTTGCCTTTTCAGTCTCAGAGATGTCATTTAGTTTGTGCCTTGGGTCATAATTTTTTAAATGAATACTCTGGTATTTTCCTACCTCTTTATGGTTTCGTACTGTAATACATTAGAGGTTCAGTTGCTCAGATATCCCAGTTTCTGGGAGCCTAATGAAAAGGTGGGCATAAAGGTCTGAATACACATGCTTGACTTTTGTCTACAGTGTCAGCACTTAATTATAATATGATCTTCTGCAAAAGACATGGGTAGCACTGCACATTTCTTTTAAACATTTGCTTTTGCCAGTCTCTCCTGTGCTGCCTCAGAGCCTGGAATTATATTTTTATAGGTGTTTGCCTATCTGTCTCTGTCTTTACATACCGCTAAACCTGGGTCTGGTTTTTTGGTCTGTGTTAACTATTTAAATGTTTGTATTAAGCTTGTTAAAAAAAAAACCTAAACAAAACCTGCCCTCTGTTGAGTAGCCCCAGTCTGTTTTCTGCTCTGTTTTCTTTACCCTTCTGGTTTATGACCATCTGACACGAGAAGGCTATCTCTTCAAAGCAAAGCATCATGCTTGATGTGTTTCTCAAAAGTTCTTTGTATGTCCCTGGGCACTTATTTTTGATTTGTGGTGCTGTCATGTTTGTTCAGCCACCAGCAGAAGCTCTTTGTGGCTTGATGTGAAAAGTTCTAAGACAGAGAAATGTCATAGCTGGGGTTTTTTTGTGGGTTTTTTTTTTTAATGATCTGGATGCAAAGCCAAAAGATGCTGGCTCTCTGCCACAAATTGTCCAGGTTATATTCTTCTTTTGGACAACAGAAGTTTTGAGTGATAAGGGTCTATGTGTCTCAGGAATATCATAGCAATTAAAGTTGTCTCCTAATACTAGCAGAATATGGACTATGAGAAAGAAATGAAATAACTTGAAAGGAAAGACAAAATAATTGAAAAGCTAACAGCATTTTGTATTCAGGAACATTTTTGACGGCCCCTGATGTGGCAGATCTGGTTTGTAGATACGGGCCGCTTCAGCAACATGAAACTATATTGATTCTACAATAGCTGCTGACAAAGCAGGACTGAGTTAGTAGCTGAAACAGAGCCCAAATCTGCTCCTTTTGGAAAGACTGAGTGGGGCACTTAGGAAAGCTTATATCTGGGCATTGCAGAAATCTTTGTTCTTAAAATACATCTAAATATATATGCACGTAAGTATAAATATATAGATGCACATATATTTCTGTGTAAATATTTTTTTTCCTGTTTAGTGTGTGTAGCCATATCTGGATTTCCATCTTATATGTTCTCAGTTAGAATGAAAGCTCTACTGCCTGCTTGCTTGAGTACGTACACTGGAGAGGAATGTGTACTGTCTTCTTTTCATTGCATAGAAATGTTCTAAGATTGCTTTTGCTAGCATTTAATTATTATGTGCTCTTTTAGCCAAAAACAACAGCTGCTGCTATTACTATTTCATTGCACCCTAAAGGCCCTTAGCAGAATGAACATGGTCTTTTTTTTCAGAAAGTTGTACAGTAAGGATTAGGGACATGAGAGTTGGGGCTGAGATCAAAGCAGGAAGATCATGGGGGTTGTGTGCGTGTATCTTGTCAGTTTAAATTTTAAGAAAGTCTTGCAGTGGATAGTTGACAGCGATCGTGAGCTTTAAATAGTATTTTTTTCCTCTGTCAGTCCTGGCTAATACTATTTCTTTGACTTGCAGGTGCTCAGGTAGACCAGTCGGTGTTTGAAGAGCTTATAAAAGAGCAACTTCCAGAGCTGGCTGAACATATGAAGGATCTGACAACCTTAGCTTCCATCTCTCTTTCGTGGTTCCTTACCCTTTTCCTTAGCATCATGCCCCTGGAAAGCGCTGTGAATGTTGTGGACTGCTTCTTCTATGATGGGATCAAAGCCATTTTCCAGCTGGGCTTGGCCATACTGGAAGCCAACGCCGTGGATCTGTGTAACAGCAAGGACGATGGACAGGCCCTGATGATCCTGAGCAGGTATGGCCACACAGGAGTGCTCCTTCCATTGCCAACCGTTCTGCTGTAAAAAAAAGACATTTTGGTGCCACCGTGATAAGGATGGGGCTCCGTAGGCACTGGCAGGACCTTCCATGATACCTTGCTGCTGCTGCTTTCGCAATGTCTGCCTTAAACAATGGGCTTTGTCATCGGACAAGTAGATGTCCTGTGACATTTCCTGGCAGCGCCAAGACATGCATCGACTGCGTCAGTGTGCAATATTTACTGCTGCTCTTCGTGCCTTCCCTAGGGTAATGGGCTTCCTGCTCCAGACTTCAAGGAGACAGAAGTTTTCTTCCTTGGGCAGCATTTAGTCATTGGCTGGCTTGCCGTTCCTCAGATGAGTAATCATGAAGGCATTTTTGAAAAGCCTACCAGCCCGAAAACCAATTTATTGCTAAGTCTGAGCCAGAAGACTTGTTTGCTTATTTATCTTCAGAAGAGAACAGCACAGAGTAATCTATGCTGCTTATGTTTCTTTCCTTCAGGTTTTTAGAGCACGTCAAAAACGAGGAAAGCCCTCTGCCACCTATTGGTAATCACCATGCGTTCTTCAGCGACGACCAGGAAGCCTCTCCAGCGACTGAAATAGCTAACCTGATTCATGACTCCTATGAGGTAAAATAGTGCTCCATCTCTACTGGTCAGTTAAGTTAAAATTTTTAAAAAGAAAGTGGTTAAATTTAACATGGATGTTTTGAAAGTTAATACCTATCTTTACAGATGCCTTGAGTTAAGTGCTGAAATGCACACTGCTAGGTGTAGTATAAATACCTACACTGACAGATCAATTGGAGACTGGGTATGCTTTTTTTCCCAAGGACTCACAACATTTTAAAACTTGTATTTCCAGTAGATGAGAAATACAAATATCATAAAATACTACAAAAATAATAAACTTCTCTTCCTCCCTTGTAGAAATTTGGAGACCACTCTGTGGCACAGATAGAGCACATGCGCTACAAACACCGAATCCGTGTCCTGCAGAGCCACGAAGACACAACCAAGCAAAATGTGGTAGGTAGGGTATTGTTTTGACTGGGGTAGCTTAACATCTCCTCTCTGGAGGCAGACAGCTTTCTCTTTTTAAAAGGGACCACCAGATCTTGAAAAAAGGAAGAATCCTTACTGATTCTAGAAAAAACTTTTTTTCTGGGGTGCTGATGGGTTTGGTTTTTCTTTTGTGGCCACATGCATTATTTTCTAGGGTGGCTTTAACGTTAAGAACAACTGCAGGACCGTCCAGCCCCGTGCCTTGTCTCGGGCCGTGGCCCTAGGCCGATGCCCCGGGAAGAGTGCAAGAGAGCAAGCACAATGCGATGCTTCCCTGGCCGCCTGTGACCTGCAGCTTAGGGACTTCCTGTCTTTGTTTGTAATTGCCCTTGAGGGATTTCTCTCTTCATGGATCTGTCCAGCCAGTGAACCTAAAGAAGGGGGAAAAATGGCAAAGATTTTTCAATACTGTGGTTTTCAACTGTACCACATAAATACAGTCCCTGTGGGGCTGCCTTTGTCAGTGATGATGGGAAAAAAGATTGACACTAACAGGATTTTCTTTCTTTTTAAGCTCCGAGTTGTCATCCCAGATGTTTCAATTCTTCCTGAAGATTTAGAGGAATTGTATGACTTGTTCAAGGTTGGTCTCCCTGAAAAGTAGGGGATGCACCTATTTGAGGCTTCTGGGTGTTTCTTCCAGCTGTTGCTTTTACAGTGCCACCTTGGACTTTGTGTCCTCTTCCTGGGTGGTACTATTCCGATGGGATCTTGTAATTTTGTCCTTCCGGTGGTTGCCCAATTGTTAAAGAGGAATAGTAATGTACTGATCCTTCAAAGGAGAATTGCTTCAGACTTTCCTTTCTAATTTGCTGCTTGGAAATGGTCCATGAGAAATTAGATTCTGGTAATGTTCACATGCAGAATAAATTAAATAATATGTAGCTCTGCTTGCAGGGAGCTCTGCAGTACTTTTAAGTCCTGCTCTCTTAATGCTCTTTAAAGACAGACTCTATTTTCCATGGGGGAAAAATTCCCCACAAACTTGTGTCCTTGCTATTTGTTCCCAGTTTTCTAATAGTTTTAATTTTTTTTTTTTTTTTTTTTTTAGAACTAAAAGCAGTTTCTACTTCAGTTCCTTTCCGTCAAGCTGATGTTTGCAAGAACTATTATAAAAGTTATTTGGAGGCAGGGACATCTAAGCTTATACAACTGTACTTGATTTAGAGGTCCAAGCATGTAATTACCGCCCTTAATGGACCATTTCTTTTGTGTATTGTTCACAGTCATAAATACCAGGTACTGAGAATATGACTGTGGTATGTTCTTAGCGTTACGTAGCTTTGTGGCTAAGAGCAGCTGTATCCTCCCTCCATTAGTGGTTGTAAGAGGATGCTGCTGGAGCCTGCTCTTCAGTGCTTCCCTCCTGCTGCTTGCTACTTTGGTTTTGAGCTTTAACTGGCTCGCACTCCTCGCCTTCCCTCATTTTGTGTCTTGGTGGTGGTTCCTTTTTTGTTAGCTTCCTTGCTCCCCTGGGACAGCTTGTTTTGTTAGGACTCTTCGTTCTGCACCAGCCTGTCCCTCGGGGAAGACCGATAGGTACGGTGTCCAAATGGAGAGCTCTGAGAGGGAACAAACCAGCAGGCCAAGCCTGTGTAATGCTCACCCTGGATTTTCTCTGACCTTCTGCACCTTTGACTGGTTAGAGACATCCCAGGCCAGATGTGGCTAATAGAATTTCAGTATCCTGCAGTGAATTTCTTCCAAGAATCTGCTTAGTCTCCCTTCAAATTTATTAATTATCCATTGGAAATAATGAGAGTGCTTGGCTGCTCTAATTAAAAGCTCATACTTTGCTTTTTCTCATAGGAATGGTCTTGGAATCATTATAAGACCTTGCACAGAGAATTTTGAGCATTTCCAGCATACTTGGATATGAATGCCTTTTTCTGCTGGTGGCGCGCTCTCCGATACCGCTCACCGCAATCCCCCCTCTCCCCTCTCTGATTTCTCCTAGAGGGAACATTTAATAAGGTGTTACTGGGAAACGACGAGTCCGGTGGTTGAGCGACACGACCCCAGCAGACCGTACGCGGAGCAGTACCGCATCGATGCCCAGCAGTTCGCTAACCTGTACAGGCTGGTCTCACCCTGGACCTGCGGGGAGCACACCGACGTCCTCGCCCAAAGGACGTTCCGGCTCCTGGATGAAAACATGGACCGGCTGATTGAATTCAAGGGGCTCGCCAGCTGCTTAGGTATCGGCTCCCCTGCGGGGCGGAAGGTGGGCAGAGGTGGGGGTGGCACGTGGGTGAGACACAGATGTTAACACACCATACAACCGGTGGGAGAGGATGTGAGCAGATGTTTTTCTTGGGCATGTAATTAGCCTAACCAGTGACCTTTACTCATTTTTTGTGTTCAGATCACCTGAAGTCAGTTACATTTAAAAGACAACCTAAGGACATGATTGAGTAGTTCTCAGACAATAATGATTTTGTTGCAAATATTTTATGAATTAAAATTATACTTGGACCTGTGTGGAAGGCTAGGAAATCCTCTCTACCAGATTGCTGCTTTCAGCATACCTTTGAAATCTCAGTTATATCTCTTTGTAACTCCTTCTTGAAGACCTAATCTCACACAACTGCCTGCTGCTTGCCTGATGTGTTGACAACAAGCAAAACAATCTGGCCAGCAGGGACTGAGCGCTGTGCTAAGGTTGCTCTTGAGGCCACCAGCTGTTCTAATGAGATGGGACTGCCCATCCCAAAATGTGGCTGAAGAAGCAAGTGCCGCATCTCAACTGTTACCTGACTCCAGGTGAAAAAACTGAATCAACATTCAGAAGTCCAGGCAAAATCAGCAAATCCGTATTCTAGCTGTTGAAGCTTTCTAGAATTTTTTTGATGTTAACCAAGCTGACCTGTATTATATTGTCATGATTTTGGTTCTTAGAGGACTACAACTTTAAAGAAAAAAAAAAAAAAAAAAGTTCTTCACAGTACTTCATTGCATTTGAAAGTTTAGAATCTCATTTCTACTGGTCATTGAAAATATGAATTATGTTACAGGTGAAGTAGTTATCTCCTTTGAGCTTATTCTGTAGAACGGCAGTAAGGGCTGAAGGGGACAACTATTAATACGATGTCCTCAAAGGGATTTTTCTGTGTCTCTCCTCTCACATTCCTGTTCATCTGTGGCAACAAACAGCCTTTGTTAGATTCCCTGCTGTTCTCTGTGGTATTTTTAAACGATGCTGAAGCTGCATAGGGTTAGGTCCTCCCAGTCTGTTTTACAAGAACCAGATGGCTCTCACCTGCTGGTCGTCATTGACAGGCACAACTTAAAATATTTCACTGTAATATACTGGCCATATGTTTTCATGTATTGTCCACGCAAACAATTCTCTTTTGTGCACAGAGATGCCTGATTTATTTTAAACTGTGGAAGTAAATGCTCTGGTCCACTTCCTCCTCCTCCTTTTTTTCCTTGCAGATGTTATGTATAACGGAGAAATGAATGAAAAGATAAAGTTACTGTATAAGCTGCATATCCCACCGGGTAAGAAATCTGAAAGGGAATGGATACCTCAGTTTCCCCAAAAATCTCTTGAAAAACGCTTTTGGGAAAAGGCTGCTTAATGAAGAACACTATCTTGCTTCCTTCAGCTGGGAGCATATAGGATGTGCATTTGTAATTATGCTCACTGCATTTTAAAATTTATTCCAGTCAAAACCTTTTTGGGTGAAATTTACAGATACGCAATGTCAAGGCTCACATCTGCTGCATTCAGAGATCTTTTGCAGCCAATTGTATGGTTACTTCTAGACAAAATATTGAAATCGAATAACACTTTTTTATGGCTGCTGCTCCATGTACAGTAGAAATCTTCTTATCACATCTTGATACAATTTTGAATAGGTGACAAAATTCTGTGGTAGTTTCTCTTGCAAAGTTTTTAATTAAATGTGCCATTCCTGGCAAACTTCCGACTTTCTCACTGCAGCAGCAGTCTTACATTAACATAATTTTACAGTATGATTTAATGAAGTACTGTTTAAAAACATCGCTGCTCAATTATTTTGCATTCTTCAAATACGGAAATTTTGAAAGGATAACTAACCACTATGCAGCGTTCAAAGGATTAATCATTACATTTTTCGTTTTTTTTTTTTGATAGCTCTCACAGAAAATGAACGAGACAGCCAGTCACCATTAAAGAATCCTTTGCTGTCAACTTCGAGACCACTAGTCATTGGAAAATCAAATGGTATGTCCAAAATAGTTCTCTAATGTGTGTGCATACGAGATAACAACTTTCCATTTGTTATCCCTGCTCCATTATCTCCACTCTCTGGGGTTTATTTTGAAACGTTAGTATACTCCAGTGACTTGAAAAGAAATTCTCCTTTCTGTGTCTGCTCCATGAAAGGTGATGCAGTAGACTACCAAAAGCAGTTGAAGCAGATGCTGAAGGATCTAGCCAAAGAAAAGGATACTAAAACTGAGAAAGAATTGCCAAAAATGAGCCAGGTATGTATACTATTGTCTGTTTTTAAAGGAGTGTACTTGAAAATGAAATGACTGAATAAAACAATTTAGCTCTTTCTGAAAAAGTGTAACTTAAGACTGAGCTTAGATTCAGTCCTTCAGGTAACTAGGATTGGGCTACTCTGACCCAGGGTGCAAGTATCACGTTTAAAAGCTCTCAGCCACCTTTCTAGCAGCTCCCTCACCTCAGACTGCCTGGTGAATAGAAAGAATTTCAGACTCATCCTCACCTGCAGCATAACAGGTTGGAAAACAGGCTCATGCAGGCCGACAAAAGCCCTCCTGCTAAGCCCAGAGAATTCCTGAGAGTGCGTTTTGCTGTTCTGTCTTCCTGAACATCCTTTCCACCAAACCAGTAACTTCTTATTCCGTCACCAACTGGGACTTGCCCAGGTCTTAGCAGGTGGCAGGTACCTAACCCGTCAGCTCAGCAGGGCCACATAGTCTCTCCTAAAGGCATAACTGGACTGAACTTCCTGCGATCCCTTCCACCCTGAATTAGCCATCCTATGACTGTATGGTACCCAAGGGCTCACAAGTTTTGTAACAGGGTATGGAAACATCCTCTCTAGCCTGATGGGGAGGGAAGGAGAGAAAGGGGTTGAGCAGGGAAGGTGTGTGAATTTTATTTGTAGAAGAAAGAGCTGGGGAAAGATGGGAGAGAAACAGCAGAACGAGGCTGCCTACAGACCTGTGGATGGCTGCTTTGGTTGCAGCTCACGCTGTGTAACAGCCCCCAGTTTCCCAGCAGTAACAGCTTGTATCCCTTGTCTTGTATCTCACGTGCCCTTTGGTCATCTGGGAGGTCCTGCTCTCCATCAAGGCAGCAAAAGACTTTTTTTTTGCTCTGTTCTCTTTTTGATTTGCAGAACCAAGGTTTCCTAGCATCAGCGGGGGTTGAAATCCCTTCACTAGCCCCTGTTTTAAAAAGCAGGCAGAAGTTATACCTGAGTTATAAATCTACACAGCTTCCTGCCTGCCTCCTACAGTTACCCATAGTGTGGCTGCTCATAGTTTGATTTTAGCTTTTCATCTGTTACAGAGGGAGTTCATTCAGTTCTGCAAAACCCTATACAGTATGTTTCATGAAGATCCCGAAGAGAATGATTTATATCAAGCCATCGCCACTGTGACCACACTGTTACTTCAGATTGGAGAAGTAGGACAAAGAAGCATCAGCCTGGGGAGCGGATCGGACGAGTTCGCTGAGGACTTGCAGCCCGAGGCCTCTGCTGCAGAGCAGGATGCTGTTTTTACCGACACTGTGAAGACCCCTCACAAAGACTCTCAACCTTCACCTGTGACTGAAGGGGACTGGACTGTCTCTTTTGAACATATTCTAGCCTCCCTCCTGACTGAGCAGTCGTTAGTTAACTTCTTTGAAAAACCCTTAGAACTGAAGCCCAAACTGGAGAATGCAAAACTAAATCAATACAGTCTCAGAACAAATGGAATGAGCTGCCAGTCAAGGGGTGAACACACAAAACTAAACACACAGCAGTAGCAAACCTGTCAAAAATGAAATGCACTGAAATTATGCCAAAGCACATACTGTAAAAGGCTTTCAGTTAGCAGTGGACTTTTGATAAACAATTTGTTGGTCTGTGGTTTTCAGTTTAAGAGCTTTAAAAGCTAAAGGGTGTGTAGGTTTGTTTTGTGCCATTGATTTATTAATTATGTTCTTGTTTTGAATGTAAAAGGAAACATCTGTCTACGGCGTGAAGACACTGAAGCCTTCTTCCGCCCTGGGAGAGCAGAGGCTGGCTCCAGTTGTCTTTTTTTTTTTTTTAATTTTATTTTTAAACAGGGGAAAACACTTGTCGGCTACTGTTCGCAGTTTGTTTGGGTTGCCTTTTTTGCACTAATGCTGAAAACTGTTTCAATGCTGGTAATTGAAACTATTTTAATATATTTGATTGTATCCCAATTTGTATGTCTTGCTGAAATGTTAAGTGTACATGGACTGTGCTTCTGATGTTGGTCTGTGAAAACATGCACTTTTCAATAAACCCTTTTTGTACTAGACTGGTACTGACAGTATTTATGGATTTACGGAAGGTAAGTGCCTTTAGTCCCCACTTCCTTAAACAAATGGCCTGAGCTGGCGCGCTCACAATTAATTCACTCATCAGAACCCCAGGTTTCAGTGTGGTGCAGACCTGCTTGGCAGAAGCCTACTGATTCTGCCTAGACCACTGAGGGACCAAATCCAGAATGTACCTTATCCACAAGAGATTATTACATCTATGAAGTACTGATCTAACAGTTTTGGGGGTTTGTTTGTTGTTATTTGTGTTTTTTTTTTTTTTAAACACTAGGACTTTGCCATACACAGAGGAACACTCACATCTCCTCCTTTTGCCATTCACATCTAACAAAGTCCACAGTATCTTTAATTAAGCAAATTTCACTGTTACATTCAAGCCCAAAGAAAGCAAGATACTTTAAGAGCTTGTCACCTGTTCAACTTAACACTTCATGGATGAGAGCTTGAAGAGACTGGACAATAAACAGAAAAAAAAACCCAGTAATTTTTTCTTTTTATCCTTTTATTGTAATGAAAATCAGTTTAATTTTCATCCACATTCACTGTCTGTAGACCTGCAAAACAAGAAATTTTATCACCACCTATAACTAGGACAATTCCCTTTACCCATGTCTTCACAATGAAGTGCACCTACAGTTTTAAAGCTAGCTTGTTTATCTAATTTTGGAAGAGCACATTATATAGGCAAGTGTTTCAATGTTAAGATAAAAACTTCACATTAAATCAATTCTGCAGAAGCAGCAGAAAAGGTTCAAGCTGCTTGAGCTTTTCACATCAGAGAATGTACTGTATATAGGCAAACACAAACCTTGAACTACCCTAACAACTCTGGCCATTGTTTTTTTATTCTCTCAAAATTTACATGATTACCTCGCTACACTTTGTATTTACTCTTTAGTGCTGATCAAGCAAGCTAGCAGTCCTGTTCTCCACAGCAAAGCTACTTTAAGCCAGCAGTGTGAGCCCTTCAGCATGCTCTTCACACAAATGTTGCATTGCAGACGGAGCTGTCCCTCTTTGCCACTTGTTCAGAAAAACACAGCACGGAGGAAGGGAGACAGCACGCAACCTTACCTTTGAATGTTGTGACTGGTACATAGGTAACCAGTGTGTACAGCTTGTTTGGTGAATCTTCATCCTCGTTGCGCTTTCTGGACAAACGCACACGGATACGGTAAGGAACGTTCCTAAAATGGAGAGGATGGATCAATTTTCAGTAAAATAAGTATCGAAACCTGGTAGTTCATAGACAAGTTCTTTGTTCTACTACCCCCTCTCCCGAATTCTTAAGCTTTGGCTATTTGTGCAAAAATATGATGGGTCAATTCTGTTTCTATCTCAACAGCACAACAAAAGCAAAATCCTGTACCTTAAGAGATTATACTGTTTGCCTCAGAGGAGCTTTTTTTTTTTGTTTTGTTAAAGTGAGCAGGTAAGATTAACTGAGTCTTGAGTAGGATGAATCCATAATCCAGTGGGAGCATAAAGTCAGAAGTGCACCATCAGTCCACTGCTGATCCAGGAAATACGCTATGAAGATCATAATGAAGCACAGCGTGAAGTTGACCAGCAAGCAGCTGTTACTAACAAGTTTTCTTACTCAAATGGAAAATAGTGAGGGGAAAAAAAACAACAACAATCTGTTCTGAAAGCCTGAGGCCCCTGTCAAGAGTACTGCCAATCTGTATGCCAGAAGTCCTGTGGAAATTCTAGTGAGCATTACACCTGAGCCAAGATCTTATTCATGGACATAAAACTGATCAACACTTCTTCCTCACAAATCCCATGGAACCAAACCAAAATCACTTAGATGACTTTGTAATAAGCAAGTCACAGCTTGGCATCCTCCCTTAATACTGCCCAAAATACACTGCTGAGAGAAGGCACAAAACTATCTGTCTACACCGTTTTGCAAGTAGCCTCCCACCTCAAATGAACTCAAGATGTTAGGAAACTCCTGATCCTTCCAGAGGAAGACATTGTACTTCGCATGCATTATCTGTTCTAACTAGTGAAAACAGCAGTTGGAATGCACACTGAAAGAAGACAGACGTGAGGACTCCCTGCTCCACAGAACGCACTTCTGCAAGTTAATAGAAGGAAGTTCTGGTTAGGAGCCTCACTACTAAGCTCTGAAGTTAAGCTGTCACCTGGCTCAATTGCTGCTTCTTCATTGCACACGAACTGGAACAGCTCACCAGGAAGGACAGGGAACCCCTGCCCAGAACACCCAGTAACTCAGTCCCATCTTCCCACTCTGATTTTGAAGGAAGGGTTGGCCTAAGCACACAACTCCGGGTAACGGATTGTAAACGTGTCATAGGGCAGACGCAGGAATCTAATTCCCAAGAGACATGGTTTAAAACAAAGGTTCATAAGTATCCAGTGTATCACTCGCAGTATGAACCCTTACCAGTTAACCTTTTATTATGGTTTAAGTGGTCCCACTCCTCAAAGGAGTCCTTTTGGACCATCTTACACACATCAAATGCCAAATTAGCTGCCTCCGTAGCAGTGATTTAACAGAAGTTGTACATTCTCGGCCCCCTTGTCATTTGCACTGCCAAGACAAGATGAATGGCCCTGTTTAAAACACACCTCGTTATTTCCTTGTGTAGCATGTGTCAATTCAGCGTTCAGCACGCTGTGAAACCTAGTCCTGCCCAGACACACTACGCAAATCCCAGATACCCAGCCTGGGACTGCAGGTAGCACTACAAAGCCATGTTTCTAAAAACTCTCTGCTGCCAGAGGGATTGGGGTAATGTAACGCTACAATACTCCAACCCTTTCTCTCCCCCCGCTCCCAAACCTGCATTCCTTCTCTCCTTTGCTTTATTATCAGAGGTACAAGGAAGCCATTTCAATTCCAGAGTTTACCAAAGCTTTGCTACGAATATGCTGAGGGAAGCTGACCATTAGCTTGGCATGCACACTCCAAGAAAGGAAACATTTGCAAAGAAAATGCAAATACTGCAAGAAGTATACAAGTTTTTCTACCCTTCCAAGCCCTGTGCCTCCAAAGACACAGTTACAAGGTTCTACCTCACCCAATAAGGAAAGCGGCAGAAACCTACCTTATTCCTTTAGCCCAGACTGCTTTGTTCAATCTGGTGTCAATGCGAACATCGGGTGTACCCATTTCTTTCATCGCAAATTTACGGATTTCCTTGAGGGCACGCGGTGCTCGTTTCTTGAAGCCCCTAGGACAAACACAAGGGCCATTTCTTTAACTTCAGGAAACTGTCAGCACTGGACATGCGTCACAGCATTCGACCACTGACGTTCTCTAAACTTACAAGCCAAAAAACTGTGCTCAACAGATGCATCATAGCACGACCAGATCTCTGTTCTGGCAGGCAGCTGCTCACCTGAATGTCTATGCCCGACAGAAACCACATACACTGACGCAGAATAATTTGAATAAAATTCTGCAACTGCAAGATGTCTCAGATCTTAAGCGTTATTCAAACACGTTGACGTTAAAACTTAACACAATATTACCGAAGAGATCAGAGCTTCCACAGATACTCTGAATAAAACGCTTATGAGAAAAGCAGTGCAGCAATAGGGATTGAAACTTGGCAGAACTGTATCGGTACTGAAATAAACAGCAGAAGAACAAAACCGAAGCTATTCTGCATACCAGCTTCTGCTAAAGGGTATCTGATGGTTACTTTCCTCACATTGGCAGGATTGCACCAACACCACCATCAGAACCCTTTTTTTTTCACACGTACAGCTTGTCTCACGCGTAGTATGGACAGATTCTGCGTGACTGGGCATTTACACCAAAAGCTACGGCTGCACTCTGAGTGTTTTGCTGTGTATGTCACACCCACACTGTGACACGTGACGACAGTGTCAGCAGTGTCCGAGGACCCACAGTGGGTTGTATTTAGTATTATTTGCACACTGCTGTTGACACCTAGTGCTAGAAATTGAGAGTGGGTGAGTGATTACAAGTGAAACAAGCATTTAAAAAAAAAATAAAATTATTTCACCCCTAGTACTTCATGTCCCAAAAGAAAAGAGGGTAACACAAGAAGAAAAGTGGGTAGCAGAATCATCAGCATGAAAAATAGACTGAATTGCCATAAACAATCAACAGGCAAGGCCAGGACATTTATTGCCATTTACAAGTTTTGTAATAGTCCACTGTCTCATTTCTCTCCCATTCTAAGTTAACTTCAGCAATTTCACCCACTGTTTTGATTTGGATACAGCTTTATTTCATGTGACTACAGCCATGCACGTACAGAGACAAGGAATGGGAAAGGCAGCTTCTCAACGAGTCCTCTCAAGCCCTTTAAAACTACAAAGTTCAACATTTTGTCAGGTAACGAGTTACTCTAATCTATACACAACAAATACTGCTGAACTCCCAACCATACCCCAATTTACACCCCACACAATTTAGCGATAAGCACGGAGCCAATCACCCAATTACAACAATATTTAATTTCTAAAACATACTACAGTGGGCTAAATTTTAAACTTAGCTGGGGAACGAATGAGAACCTTTCCACAGAGGTAAATAGCTCTAATGTCAAATTACACCCAGGAACAGCCACCAAAAAAAACCCCAAGCTTGTTCCTGAAAGCCACCTGCAAGTATAGGTCTGTACAGGCATCAGCATCGGTGCCGGTGATGACTGTCACTCTCTGTTATTTAAAACCTACCAAGTCCACTTCCAAATGCCACTCTACATAAGGCCAATTTCACTGATAAAAACCAAGAACTTACACGCCATGGATCCGCTTGTGAATGTTGATGGTGTATTCCCTCGTTACCACCTCATTGATGGCAGAGCGCCCCTTCTTCTTCTCGCCACCCTTCTTTGCAGGAGCCATTTGAGCAAAGCTGAAAAGCATCCGTGCATGCATCAAACGCAGACCCAGCTTCCCTCGGACTATTCCCCTGCCACCTTCCCTCCCATCGTCCCCAGCTCCTTACGAGCCACACAACTCAAAAATCAAAAACTTATTTAAGATTAATTCATTCTCAGGGTCACATCAGTTGCAGATTTTAAGCAGCATCTTTCCAGCATCACAAATAGTTTACTCTTATCTCCCTGACAGGAGCACAAAACTCATCTGAGACTCTTCGGCCAAACCCCAGGAAGATCGGGCTCCTGCCCGGCCCCAAACGCCTTTAAAACCACCCCATCCTCCTTCCGTATGTCCAAGCCCCTTCCCTCGCCAAGGCGACCCAGGAGGGCAACTCAGCCCGTCCCGGGAAGGAGAAGACGCAGCCAGAGAGCCTCCTTCCAGGGACCCACGGCGGCCTACGGCTTCCTCCTCCCTCGTCAGGGCCCAGCACGGGCCGCAACCCCCCCCCCCAAAATGCCGCCGAGGCCTGCGCCCTGCCCGGCTCAGGGCAGGCCTAGGAGGTCAGCGAGATGGGCCCCTGTCCCGCCGAACGCGGGCCCGCTGAGAGGCACTCCCCGGTCCCCCCCGCGCCAGAACTCCCCCCACGCCGGGCCAGGCCAAAGACCCCTCTCCGCCGCGGGGTCTCCAAGACGGATGACGGCGGATTCGGTAACGGGCCCCCCCCAGCCACTCACCCTGCCCGGGAACGGGCCGGAAAGGAGCGCGCAAAGGACTGTGGGAGAGAGGAGCCCTTCCGGGATGCGGGTGGGGACTCACTGCGCCGGCGCAGGCGGCGGCGCGCAGGCGGGGGCGCGCAGGCGGGCCCTGCGTTGGTGCGCGGCCTCGTCTGTCGGTACCGGGCAGCGGTGGGGGCCCGTGGCTGCTTCCCTTTTAGGGGGCTGCTGACCTCCGAGGGAGCGGCCCCCCCCGGCTCTTCCACCCCGAAAGTTACTTCGGAGGCAGCCTGCGGCCGGAGCCCTGAGGCGGGGTTCGCCGCGGAGTGAGGAACCGGCTGTCCCAGCGGCGGGAGCCGGCCTTGCGTGCCCGCTCCCACCGCTCCCGGCCCCCTGCCCTGCCCTGCCCTGCCCTGCTCCGTCTCCGTCTCCGTCTCCGTCTCCGTCTCTACTTTGGGGTGGTTGCGGGAGAGGATTCGCAGCACCGGTGCCTTAAAAGAAGGGTGCCCCTTCACAGCTTCGCTGCCTCCCGGAACAACAGCCTGGCTCTACGCAGAGGAGTGGCATTGTGTGCATGTGCAACAGGGAACAAGTGCAATAATCCAAAACCAGAATGTGTATACAGAGAAGAAATGAGACAGAATATGAAAAACTAGATATTGACCTAAATCTGTTCTTGCAAGTGCTCTGTATCCTTCCAAACAATATGAGTCAGCTTATTAGAAGGCAACTCCACCTTATTTACAGCTTCCCCTGTTAACAACTTACAGTACCGCTGGTTTTAAGAAGAGAAGTGTTTGAGGCTGCGCTTGGTTTGGACATACCCACTGGCCATCAGGAGAGATGTGGGTGTACTATAACTATCCCTGAAAGTAAAACAAATTCTTAAAGGAATTTTTTCTTCTATGACTTCCATCATGTAGTTGAGATCCATCAAGAGCTGTTTCCACAGGTATTTCCTCAGAGGAGCTCATGTTCCATCATTACCTCTTTCCTGCATGAACTTTGTGGCCTACAAACAGACAAATTTCCCCTGCCTTAATGGAAAGAGACAGGTTCCTTGAGACATCAAGTGAAAGCACTTTAAGGTTTAGCTCTTTAATCTTCATCTGGTGGGGTCAGTCTTGCTTCACTGAATGCACAAATTTAAAGAGAAGAGCAGGCTAACTCAGACTGGCACCTAAAGCTAGCAGTAAAAACACTTCCTTAGAGACCAGATCTGATCTCTAAACACTTTTTAGAGACCAGATGATACTTTATTCCCTCATCTTCCTTCAATGAAGTAAAACAAAGGGACTGAAATACCCATGCACCAATCAGTCCTACCAGCCAGTCTTGCTGTGGGTGCAGCAGGGTCATGTTGCCAGTGTGTTTTGTCTTTGAGATCTTTAGCCTTTTTAGAAGGTTTTTCAGAACTCAGGGCAAATTAACCTTTTTTATTTTTCTGAAAGTTTACTTTTAGCCTTTCCAGCTCCCAGCCCAATTATCTCCATTGTTCCTCTATGGCACAGAAACCAGAGCTGAACATGTGACGTGATCCTTGGTGCCGAAGGGTGGGAAGGGCAGCATGGTCTGTGCTCTCTTGAAGCAAACGCTGGCTCGAGTGGCTTGGAAGCTGCCCTGAGTGCCATCCCCTTTCAGTCTTGCTGTAGGGAATGAAAACATTACTATGCTCAGTTATCCGCTTTGTTCTGTGTTGGAGGTTGCTGCTCCTGCAACAGAGGGAAAGCACACCTGTACCTTGGCTGCTCCATCCTGTAGTTAACTTGAATTTAATGTGAAAAAAAAAAAAAAAAGTCTGCACAAGGACGCCAAAGTGGAAACTAGACTGTCTACAGTGTGGGCATGGTAGCAATTCCAGCAGAGGTGTATCACAAAACTCAGGACAGCAGTGTCTTAAAACAGTAAAGCTGGACATGGGTCAAAGCCCTGGTATGTGCTGGGTCAAACTGTTCTTTAAACCATCTCTGTTTGGTTGGAAGTACAGAGCTGCCTGAGGTCTTTAAAGTTTTAAAGGAGCTTAAAATGAGCTGTCTTGGCTAGCAGCTCTTGTAACTTCCTGAGCTATCATTCCCATTATCTATGCCATGACAAAGATCCCATAGGATAATACTTGGGTTTGCTACCTGGTGCCAAACACCTTGCCAGGCTACAACTAATAGAAACAATCTAAAGTGAATCACATAGTTGAACAGCCACAGGAAAATGTGTGCAAGTCCTGCAATAAAGCCTTTTGGCTATTTTATTTTATTCTACAAATAAAGACAACTGTCCATCATTAAATGGGAAAAAAATAATAGTTTGAGTTGTATATAGCATGAAACAGTAGTTCCCTTCACAAAAACATTTCTAATTCATTAGTTTATTACAAAATATCCACTCACAAAAAAGCACAAGCACAATCTTTATACTTGTGAAATGAGTTGATATTTCATATACAAAATAATTTCCACGTAATTCCATATAATTTTATTTCATATAGAAATAGGTCATTATTACAACAGCTGTACAATACACTACTTTTTATTTAATAATTACATAAAATCTTTCTTAGAAACATATCAACAGAAAACATACAAAAAAAGCGAAAAGTGCATTTCTTTTTTTTTTTCCCCCCAAAGGAAAATTCAATCCTAAATGTTATAATGAAAGAGATATGTAATAGTCTGCAGCATCCCGAGTCAGTGGGCCAAAACACAGTGCATATTTCTCAGAGACTGGCAGTGGGTGAGTTCAGTTTGAAGAAGGATCCACGTTGTACTACTGGAGAGCTGGGTGATTGTGCTTACAATTTGAGTTCTCCTTTGCAACCACAATTCACATAGAAGACAGTCCAGTGTGGGTTGTGGGGTTTTTTTTGTTTGGTTTTTAGTAATGAAGAACAGTTAGGGTAAGCTGCATAATACTTTTCGGATTCTAACCCAAGGGTTATGAGCTGTAGAACATCTTCAGCAACGACTGGGCTTTCTCCTCCATTGGATGTGCTAATTTGGCCACAAGAATAAGGAAACAAACTTCTCTTTACAGAAAGTGCCTAGATTTTGTCCTCTGTGCAGTTGTGCAAAATAATAACAATAATCATAACAAAAATAATCTCTTGTTCTCTCCTCAATAGACCTTTGACGCAGTGCTTTTCATACACAAAAGAAGAACTGAAACAGTGAAGGCCAAGTACCTCATGAGTCTGTCGACTGTCTTTTGCAATTGCCAGATAGCTTTCAGAGTGACACGCCAAGACTGAAGGCCTCCTCCCATGCACCCGTTGATGATGGAGGCAGCACAGGATAGTGCTCCTTTTTATTTTGCTCTGTGAGTACACACTGTGCTCACGAGACAGCGCAAACTGAATCCAGCAGGCCGTAAATGTGCTGTCTGCGGCAGTCAGCACGCTGTGGCGTACTTCTGTCATAGAGCTTTGAAAGAAATGCTTGTGCAAAAGCCAAAACAGTAAGTACAAAGTCATTAACTTCTGCCCCATGTGCCCATTTTAGGTTAAAGCTAATCGTGCATTGATTGTGCTGGTGGGACCCTTATCGCAGTGGCTGTGGTAAATTTGACGATTCTGATAAGCTATTGCTTCTTCTTGATGTTAGTTGTTGCTGCTGCTGCTGCTGCTGTTGTGACTGATGATACCCCATATTTCCTTGCTGTGGCGAGTACGATGGCAGGAGCAAAGAATCGGGTTGCTCATTGTGCAAAGAACTTGGTGTTTGCACCTACAGATAAAATAAAATTCATCGTGGTGTTCGATTCTTTCACACGTTAAAGCTCTTCATCCTCAATGTACAAGGTGCTTAAAAACGCTATTAGTTTGCTGGCTTTTATTTCTGGGGCTGTTTGGCATGGAGTTAGCTTACCTAATGCTAGAAGGAATGGACATAAATTGCAACAAAGAACATTACAATTAGGCATTGAGAAGGGTTTCCTAATAAGAATGCACTGCCTAGGATTTGCAGGTTATTCTGAAAAAGCCTGTTTAGGAACAGGGTGGGCAAACGTGTCAGAAATGACACAGATGGATGATAGAAATGAAACAGAAATGAAACAGGGAATCCTAGTGTACCTGATGCTGTCCCTTCTAGCCCTTCCTTTTTGTTAGCTTACAGTAGGGTGTGACCTTGCAGTGATGAAGTCGATGTGAATTTTGCAGATGCTTTTATTGGGAATAGCATCTGCCATAGTTCATTCATTTATTCTCAGCTATGATAAGGATTTCATTTCAATAACAAGAATTTAATTGTTTGAGGTTGATGATACTCTTTCAACGATTCCAGGGATATGTGATCAGGTGTTGTAGACTGAGTTCAGTTCCTTTTCAGTTAATACTGAGATACCTAATTTTCCCCTTTCCCCTTTACTTTAATATGTGTTGAATTAGGTAAAAAAAAAAAGTATTTTTACATTTTCAAGCCAACTGGTTCTTCGAGACAGTTTGTTCCAATTTATTTTCTTTGCCTTGTGTAGTTGAGGAAATATATTAATTTACTGAAGGGATCCAGATATCTGATCCAGATCTCATTTTATGTCGATGCTGGCAATTAAAAATCATCTTTTGACTTGTAAACTAATCAAATTTTATACTGAATAGAGTACAGAATAAATCCTAAGGCAGCAATTTTCTCCATCGAGAAATACACTTTAACTATATCCAAGGTAATCTGACTGTTTCCCATGTACAGAATTAGTAATTTCCTTTGCAATATTCTGTCTGTTCCCACGGGTCCCTTGCTATACCGGAAGGGTCCACGACACTATCAGTGTCTCGCACATTTTAGTGTCTCTAAAATGGCCATTTCTGCCATGATCAGGCTCCCAATAAAACCTGGAAGGCCGTTTGCACAGCCTGCTCTGTGTGTACATTTTAAACATCGTCCTCTTTGTCCTACCCTACCTGCAGGTAGCGTTGTTGCTGATGCTGTTGGTGCTGGAGTTGCATAGGTGGCAGAGAGGATGGCTGGGAAGGAGGCGTAGTGGCGAACCCTTGGTTTAACACTGCTTGTCCCATCAGTACGATTGGAGAGCCGCTGCTGGAAGTCTGCACTTCCAAACTTTGAAACAGTTGTTGAGTTTGAGAATACCTGTGGAAGAAAGAAGCAAAACAATCAAGAAGAAATTGTTGGAGGAAAAGGTCTTCTCTTAGGATCAGGATGGAAGTCCCTAGTTTTCATAAAAAATTCTTAATAAAGGATTCAAGCGCATGGGACCTGCTAATATGAACGACGGCACCATAGGCAGCACTGTTTTCCCTTACTCTGTGCATGCACTGGACTTGGAGGGCAGCATACATCTCACCTCAAAATCCAGACCACATTTTAGGTTCATTAAAGGTTCTGCTTTATGCACGTCCTCTCTTTGGCCACAGCATTTGCATCCCAGGCTCATTAAACCAAATGGCCTTTGATTCTGTATGAATATGAACGGCAGTGGCGGCGAAGTCAATACACCTCCCATCCCGCTGCCTCTGCTCCCCTGCGACTGTGGGGGCGGTGATCCCTTGCCAAAAGGGTTGATTACTTCTTAAGCTGCTCGTATACATATTGCCAGGTATGGTCAGCAGTTCCCATTGCTGTGAGACGCATTGTAGGAACAGAAGAAGCCTCTAGAAGTTCTCTGGAGTGAGGGATGGGCCAGAAACAAAATACTCTGCTCCTCTTGCCAGTCTGCTTTTGCAGAGGGAAACTTAAATATGTGTTGTTTTGCAGAAGGCTGCGGGCAAAACCACAATGGAGCTATTGCCAACCCAATTCAGCCTAATTCTGTTTGTCCTGTAATGGGTGATGAGATCATAGCGTGGTGTGTGTTCACTCCACAGCTGTTCGACATTAGGGGTTGGTCAGAAATGTGACGGTTTGGGTACTTATGCTAGGATGTGAGCTCCTAAAAAAAGGATCCCATGAGTCAGGAAGTCTATACGAACTGGGAGATAATACCTTTGCACATCAGGCCTCTTTTGTGTAGATACTTAAAAGCAGAACTAAGATGCTGCATATTTAAAGTTGAAAAGTTTAATTCAAGATAAACAGCAATAGGGATGTTTAAAAAAAGAAGTACTGAATGCCTACATTCCTGAGGTAACATACAGAATTACTTTTAAAATAATGATGTGCAAACAGCTGCCCTATTATTTTAGCAGTTCACAATGACAAAAAAACAGCTAAGAAAAAAAAAAAGGCATTTTCTGACTGATGTTTTCTGCTTCCTTCATCCGAGTTTTGAGGAGACAAACAGCTGAGGTGGTTTGTTCAGCAGCTTTTCCGAGCGCGCTCAGGCGTAGGTGCCTGTTGGTTCTTTCAGTTCTGCTGGTGTAGGTTAGGCATCGCTCCACTGGCTTTACACCAGCGTCTCACTGCCCAGAGAGCAGAGGCTTTCTTTGTGCCAGTCATTTCAACCAGGCCAGTGCTGACTTTCTCTCTCACGTTTACCTTGGTGGGTCAGAAGTTCTAGCGGTGAAGCAAGTGTCACGTGAGGGAGAAAAATTCCCCCAGCCTTGGCTTGTTAAAACACCACTGGCACGTTGTGTTTTTCTCTGTCATCCTTCCTGATGTGACTGGGGAGGGCTGGAAGGGCAGGCTCAGCACAATAACACGTTCCTGGTATTTATAACTCCTTCTAACTCCTTCGTCATCTTACTAAAGAAAGCTATTTCCCCTCAGAAGAAACTTTGATGTTTTATCTTTGACAAGGCACATACTTAGCCTGGGATCCCGCCACGCTGAGGTCTGAAGGGTGTCTTGCGTTGCAGGACGCAGGCATCATGGGCTGAATGGGCTGGCTGAGCAACAGTCTGGCACGGGGGAGAGAGACAAAGTGACACTGCTGTAAGGGAAGGGCCACACAAATCCCACCTTTTGAAAACAGAGACAGGATGCTGTTGCAGGCCCGGCACAAGGCTGGGCATTAGGAGATCTAAGTTCAGCTCCTGGCCGTGGCACCCTGTGTGCTGTGAGGTGAAGATTTGGGGCAGCACATGCCCTTTCTGGTAATGTGGGTGCCTTGCTGGGAGGCTGGGTGCCAGGATTTCAGGAGAGTGACATTTCTTTTGCTCCTGCTGATGGGAACAGCTCGTATGTGAGCTGTCTGAGTATCAGACTGTAACTTTTTTTGGTTAACGTGTCTAACTGGGTCCCAAGATGGATCCTCCACCACCCACCCAGGGGAGCCTGAGACGGTGAAGCGCAAGTGGAGGCATCCCACCACCCCCGGGGCTGGCGGGCCAGCCGAATCCCAACCCAGTGCGGTTGTGGTCCTGACGCTCAGCGGCCGGGGCTAAGGCCGAGGCCAGGCGGCCGGGCCTGGCCCGGCTCTGGGAAGCCGCCGGGGCCGGGCGGGCTCGGGCCCTACCTGAGCTGCTGGTCGTGGCTGCAGCCGGGGG
>WHYT01017240.1:120459-143249 GCA_009806455.1 Tetrax tetrax
TGGAGGAAAGCACCGTGACGGTACAGCGTTCCCGTACCCTCTGCCGCCCCGCAAAACCCACGGGACCAGAGCCATTCGCGAGTGAAGCCGCTCCGGTCGTGCCAACGCTTGAGGAGACAAACACCACCCCACGAAGAGACAAGGGCAAAGTTAGGTGTGATCAGCACTGCCCTAAAACCCCAGGGATGGGAATAACCCTAATTTAAAAAAAAAAAAAAGGGGGATTTTTTTTCCTATTTATAATACTTCTACACTTTTTATTTTAACAGAGTCATTATAATACAGGTACGTCGACGTTAAAAGCTATAGCTGAGGGGTCTGAAGGTAACAGTGCGACTGTATTTGCTGCACACTCAGGTGACAGAAACAGGAGCGAAGTTTTCTGTGCGGGGAGGTACAACAGGTGGGTGGAAGAGCAAAAACTGGAAATGCTCAGAAACTGTCGATTAAAAAAAAAAAAAAAATCCCATGCCAAACCTACTAGCTTTCTCAAGTCTCAGTTACTTCTCACCAAGGCTGAACTTTATTTCCCCTGTGTGGGAATCTGTTATGCTCACAACCTGGGGGGGTCTCGCACTAATCTCTGTATTCCAGCTGCCACCACAGCAGACAGCAAGCTTCACTGTGTTGGTGGCATCTGCTGGATTCAGGGAGTGAGCAGGGATAAAGCTCATTTTGAGAGGTCGCACTGCCGACACTGCTATTGCTAGTTTCCAGTGTGGTCGGTCAGGTCTCTTTCATGATCACCTGAAGAAAAATAAGTCGTCCCCACCTTACGCATGACCCCCCATCCTGCTCAGTTTTCAAGATGAAAGAGCTGCTCAAGTAATTCTCCTGACTGAGGTCTTAAAAAAGAGATTTAAAGTAAAGTAAACACTGTAGGGAGACCCTTTTTGTAGGCTGCCCTTATATAGGAGAACAGGGAAGGAAAGGCAAAGGCACACTTACAGGACTGACGTGATTTTACTTGCTTGTTTAATAACAGTGTCTTCTTTCTGTATAAATGGTTCTCTGTTCAAAGAAATTACCTGGCTTGATACCACGCTTGCTTCTCTCAGTGCTTGCTGGTTCACTGTTTGCGAAGATGCGATTTGCCCTTGAAGCTGAGGACTGGGGACAAGCTGCTGCTGAGAAATGGCCCCTGACCTCTGCTGTAGCTGTTGGGGCTCTGGCTGCTGCGTATTGCTAAAGCTCAGGGACACCATTGGCTGCTGTAGGAACATCTGGAAAAGAAGCAGGGAGGGTTTATTTACATAGCTCAGCTGTCTTGGATAACAAAGCTGACAGAATTAAATCCAAAGATCTATTCTAAAATAAAGTTATCACATTTCTGGATTCACTGTGTGTTTACTGTTAGCTGGAAACCACCTATCTTTCTTACATTAAGAGTTCTGCTGTCTCTAGTTTCTTGATTTCTTGTTCTGCAAGTGCGCTCGTTACTCGCAAAATCTATCCTGAAGGTACAAGTCCTCTCTCTGTGGGGCAGGCACAGCCCTCGTAAGTGCAGTTCCCTGTACATTCACCATGTTCTGGGGCATCCTGACCAGAGAGAAGAGAGTAATTCCACGCCTTTTCAGTCCTTTCACTTCTCCTTTCAACAAAATCAGCCTGCCTTTCAGACAGGGCTGCTTTTGAATTTGTCTCTGGAAATTCAACACCTTACATACAGCTGGGTTGTTGAGCGTTTTTAATGAGGCCACAGTCAGGCCAGAGCTGTCCATGTTGAATGGCCGTGTCCTTATCATTGAGAAGACGTGTAAACAGACAGTCGCTGTCATTTATCTGATTTGCCGTCGGGTAACTGTCACCCGCTGTTCTTTCTAACCATGCCATGCGTTTGACCGGTGCAAAAGAGCTAGCAGCTCCTCTGTTAGTGTTTCTGTAAATGATCTGCTCTCCATTCTTGCATTGCAAGATGAGGCTTTCTTCTTTACAAGTCGTAGGGCTTGGGAATTTTTGCTTTTCTATGAGCTATTTCTTTTATTGTGGCAGTACGGAGGAAAAAGACATATTTTAAAACTATAAATTATTAATGCTACAAGCTATCTCTGCAATATTTTGAACCTAGTCTCTTGCCACCAAGGAAGGACTGTGTGGAAGTATGCAACCGAGGGAGTCAAAGGCATTTTTGGGTCTGATTCTGATCCCACACCACTGCTACACATGTGGAACTCCATTAATTTAAGTGGCACTACTTACAGTTTAAATGAAATCAGAATCACAATTACTCTTTTCATTATTCATCCATCAGTCTCATGCCTAACAGTATGTCTGAGGTACACCCAGTAATTCGTACACCTTTCTGCAACTTATTGCCATATTAACAATTCCCTAAACTGTCACGTCTCCTCTAATTTTTCTTGGAAAAAACCCATACCTTTCTCCAAAGCATCCGCACAATGCATTGCTTTTCTTTGCATAAGCATGGTTTGATCCATCATATTTGTACTTATCTATCTATCTTTTAAAACACAGTTTTTATTTACATATGATAATTTTTTAATGAATTTCTGTGTGCCAAGATTTTACTCAGAAAAAAGGTACAGACAAAGCTTACAATAATAAGCTGGGAGATAGGGGCAATTAATGAAAATGTTAATGGACCTAAAGCAATGGCTTGTTTCAGGTGCTGTAGGCTAAAAACATCTCAAAGATGTCTGATAGAAATAAATGGGTCAAGTAACAGAGTTGGGGCTGCTCACAGCAGGTCTGAAACTAGCTCCGAGTGTTTTCTTTTGAAAATACTGCTCACTGAGTTTGGAGCCATGATGTATCAGGAAGACAGATGGTCTCGCAACTTCTGCCACGTAAATAGGTCTTATTATGAATAAATCAAAGACAGAAATTATGAAAATTCATTTTCTTGTTTATTTTCTGTATATAGAAGCTAAGCTTGGGACATGTTTAGTAAATGAACTCATTTGATTAGCTCTAGCAATGAAACTGACCACCACTGATATAAAAGTTCATAGAAAACATTTGATAGAAAATTCAGAACGGGTAAAGCAAGTGGTGTGTTTCAAAAATGCGTTGTGGAGTGTAAGCCCACTGGTGCTGGCCAGACCACCACAAATTAAGACCTTTAGGAGAATTATCTTAAGTGTCCTCCCTGTATGTGGCACACAGTGCTGGAGAAATACTAAGTTCATCCAATGCAAAGTCAACATCTGTTGATGTGAATGTCAGGCAGGGTGTGAACTTCTGGCAAATGATTTACTCTGCTGTGTGCATGCCCTACTTCCAGGTGAAGGCCAAGGAGCTTATCCTTGAAAGAAAGCAGTCAACTACCTTGCAATTACCAGTGTGCCACTGGGTAGGAACAGGCACGGTTAATGGTTGGCAGCTAACACACTACAAATTTACAGCCAAGCTTATCCCAGTAACCCAATTCTGTTTGCTCATGTGTTTGTAACCTGAGAGGGCTCTGGGTATTTCATACCTAGGGACCCTCTGTGCATTGTAATGGCCAAAGCAACATTATTACCATCTGAACATAAACGTCCTGGAAAAAAGAAGTTCAGGGCAGGAAGTGATGGTGCCATTTAACCCCCATCCCCACAGAACTGGAAGACTCAAGATGCCTCATCAAAACAGGAATTAACCTGAGAGAGGATCGAAGTCTGGAATTTCTACCTGCTAGTTAAGCCTAAAAGCAAGAACACGCTTCATTTGTACAAAACTTAACGGTGTTTTTTCATAATGTGCCTATTTTGTGATAGACCTGCCCGAATTCCCCTGAAACACTGAAATACAGCAGCTTTAGATAACAACAGAAACCCCCTAATAAAGAATTAAATCTTTCCCAGTCTGAGCAAATCCAAGTAGATAAATCAGCAACCCCCTAACTGCACTGCAGCTAATGACCTGTCTTGTGGCTGATTTTGCGGACTGCAAGGTCAGTGAAGCATCTTACAAATATTTTTTAATTGGCCAGCTTGTTAACATACGCAGCAAAGCAGTGAGGGAGGGGAGGGACCCTCTGACACTGCTGCCCCCTCATTCCGAGATAGATGGTCCCTCTACAGCTAATGGATGAATCACATTGGCAAGACTTCGTGAGGAAAATGGCTTTTTGACTCTACCTGTCCTTTGGATAATCAGGGGTTTATAGCCTTCGGGCTCATCATTACAGGCTCTGTCTTCATGTAAAATACGGAAAGATGAGAAGCACAGCACTGGGAAGCTGAGATTCACTGACTTCGAAGGGAGCCTGGTTTGCAAATGATGGGTGGCTGTGGATGGTCTCGTTTGTAGTTCTCACAGGCTAGTCAGGCTCAGCCCGTCTGCCTTCCTCCCCATCTGGAATTCATTAGCTAAACCATTCAAATCTGGAGCGGACACGGCATCCTTCAGACTTCTGAGGTTACTCTTGCTGCTCCTGTCCTTCATACCTTCGTTTGTCAGGAAGAGCAGTAACAGGGGTTTAATGGAGTTTTGAATACTTTTGTTCAGGGCCCACAACCCTCCTGCTAGTTTCATCTTTCACTGCACAAGGCTCTTGGAAATAGTTTCTAATGCACACTACCGTGCTCAACATCTGTCTGGTTGGGAAAGCGTTTCTTGGCTTTCTACGGTGGGCTGCCGTACTGCAGTTCTGAAGATCTCTGAAGGAAATGGAAATGGGACTTAGTTCTCCGCAGAGCTACGTGTGTGTGGAAGGGAGTGAATCAGTGGGGAAGATATGCTAATAAATCAACTAACGAGGGAAAACTGGAGAACACTTCCCCCTTTTCAGGCAGCCCACGGCACTCCCCCATGCTTATGTGTGGAATATGAGAGACCAGAAATGTGCTTGATAGTAATGCTCGCCTGTTTGCTACTACGCTTTGTAGCTCTGATAATTGACATCCAGCTCTCTGGATGAGGAAATTGTGTGGCAAAGCATGTGGTTGGATTTCTGATTTAACAGTTTTACTCCTCACTGCTTGTGAGTCACAAAAATGCTGCACGCAAAAGTGTGAGGCTTTCTTTTAAGTTGCACCTAGCCAAAAAAGACAAAGCTAATTCCTGGTCTCACTCTATCCCTGTAACAGAACAGTAATTTCTTTGTGGTGGTTTTTTGTTTTGTTTTTTTTTTTTTTAACCTAGAGAAAGTGGGAGAAGGAAGAGGCTCTGGCCATGATCCAGTGTGACCGCTCCCATCTCATTGCCTTGTTTGATTGCTTTGAGGAGACTGAAAGGCACTGGAACTGTAGAGGATGATCCTCCCCATCCAGCATTGTCCCTTCAGGCAGACATGTAGCCCTTGCATTTTCGAGATGCCTGCCAGTCCTCCTGCCTCTCAGTTCTGCATCTGCTGGGGAATGGTTAGTACTGACACTAGAGAACTTACACTGGTCTGAAAATACTTATTGCAACCTGGTACAGTCTTTGTGGGGTCATCTTTCTAGATGACCCAAATGGTATAACTCAGAGCTACAAATTGGTACAGGGTAGGCAGTACAGAACTACACACCATTTACCCTCTGGGCCTTTTCTTCTCTCTGCTTGAGCTCCCTGTGAGCATAGCTGAGAATTTGTCCCACGGTCTTTGGGTTATTAAAGGCACCCTAGTGCATATGGGGGATAACTATGTAAAAATAAAATAATTTTCCTGCCTATAAGAATGTGCTCTGATCTTCTATTTTTGCCTCAATTATGAAAAAAAAAAAGTGTATGTGACTATTGAAGACTTCACCAGGCACGAGTAATGGTTTTCACCCAATTAAAAATAGAGGAAGTGAGAATATCACGTCTCTTGATATTCATAAGAACAATAATAGCTTTCAGACATATGACATGATTCTGAACTAAAGGCAAGTTAATTGCAGAGAGACTTTCCCTTCTCATTAATCAAAGTCGGCACAGAACCAATAGAAGAAATGCACTGAACTTAAACCTGGTCTACTTATATGCTTATATGGCACCAGGAACAGTGTCCTGGTTTTGGGACCCACCATTGCTGTGCTGCCTCGCAGCAGCGCACATGCAGCAACTTAGGTGACAAAGTTTCTAATTGGCTTCACTGATCCCTTAATTGCCTCAACATACAATCTGAATTTATATTAATACATGAAACTGCATTTCACAGATGCTGATGATGGGTGAGATTTTATTTCTGTGAAAGTTTCTGGAGAAGAGGAGGCTCCGGGGAGACTTTATAGTGGTCTTCCAGTACCTCAAGGGGGCCTACAGGAAAGATGGGGAGAGACTGCTCAGTAGGGCCTGTTGTGACAGGATGAGAGGTAATGGTTTTAAAATAGAGGGAGGTAGATTTAGATTGGATATTAGGAAAAAATTTTTTACAATGAGAGTTGTAGAGCACTGGAACAGGTTGCCCAGAGAGGTGGTGGATGCCCCATCCCTGGAAACATTCAAGGCCAGGTCGGATGGGGCTCTGAGCAACCTGATCTAGTTGGGGATGTCCCTGCTCCTTGCAGGGGGGTTGGACTAGATGACCTTTAAAGGTCCCTTTCCATTCTATGATTCTGTGATTCTAAGTGGAGAGCAAAATTCTTGCTGACTTCAGCAAGCCTCGGGTTTTCATCCTGTGCTTAAAATGTTCTTTGAGACATTCATTTCGGTGACAGAGCTTGTCTTCTAAAAAGATCTTGTTAGTAAAATACTCACAGTGGGTCCCCAATGCAACATTTCTAGCAAGGGTCATTTAACCCGGCATTTATAGTTAAATTATGAGGAACATAGCTGTGATCACCCCACGTTCAGAAAACTTCCATAAAACTGGATGATTTGTCCGTTTGTCGTTAAGTGAAACCTGTGATGTACTGAACTGCACATGCTATTATTTCTGAGCTTGGGTAGACATAAGGGGTAGTACAAAGCAGATACTGTACTTGGTGAATTAAAAGCAGATACCGTACTTGGTGAATTCTAGCTCTGGGTAGGAGGTATCAAAGCCAGAAGAAGAGTAGGCTCAGTCAGCTTCACCCTAAAGGCTTAAGCTGGTCCAGTGAAGAATAAATTTAGCCACCTCCCAGGTGTGAACAAATGAATGTCAGCAGAGGTTTGGGGTTTTTTAACATGACAAGGACATTAATCTCTTGTGCTCTGTATCCAGGCTGGGGTATGGTCAGGAAAACAGGGAGCAAATGAAAGAGATGAGCACTGCCTGAAGGAAGGCAGTTGGCTACGGAAGAGCTGGACACACAAGATACTGAGGATGAGTGATGCCAGCATGAAGCAAGCAGTGACTGGATGGAAACTATTGAACTGGAGAGACATAATCATTGCTGAGTCTGAATATGAACACTTTTCTATTGCAGCTGCTCAGGCTGAAGACTCGGGAGTTAAAGTATTAAAATGCTACTGTAAATGACCCAAATTCTTCTCCTCCTCCTAAGATTGAGGTATTTCTTCCTTCTCTTCTTCCAAAGAGCTCTTAAATCTCTTAACTTTCTAGGTTACTCAAGAGACTTCCAGAGGGCAACATCCTCATTGAGATGAGGATATTGGTTTCCACATGTCCAGATTTCCTGGACTCTGGAGCTAATTTTAAGTTGCCAACTCTATCAATGGCTGTGTGAGAGAGGATGCTTTGCTCTGCCCCTCCCAGCAGTAACACACCTGTACGCTGGAGTCCTGGACCAGGCAGAGCTGCTCCTGTATCTTCTGGAGCTCCTCCTGCTGCCACCGGATGTTGGCCTGCAGGATCCGGGTCCGCTGCTCTAGCTGGTCCTTGATGGTCTGGAACATGCTGAACTGTGCTGAGAACTGAAAAAAAAAGGGGGGGAAATCAGTCATTATAATACAAACAGGCCTCAATAGAACATTTTTCTCTGAAGTTATTGGCTTCTTGATTGTCAAGCACAGCCAAAGGAATAAAAGACATGTTTGTAATATACTAACATCTCGGCAGAGATAAATCTTGTCTATTTTCAATTTTACGCACATATATTAAATTGCCTCTGTTAGAGTGATCTGCTTACAGCTGACCCTGTTCTGTTAGGGAATTATCAGAAGGACTGGTTTTGAGAGCGTGCTGCTTTAAAATATCAAGAGTATCTTAATTGGATGGCAGATGAGTGCATCAGCTTTATTAGCCTACAGTTTGGAGCCCTTAGTGTGGCATAATTGTATACTCTGGATGTGTTTTACTAATACTTTCCTTTTTCCACATAGAAATAGCAGTGCTGCAATAGTTTATTCTGCTGGTGACTTCCTATAGCATCGCACAACAGCTGACCACAATAAACGTTTTCTAGATTTCTACAGCTGAGTAGTAGTGAAGCTACAAGAAATACTCATTAATTTATTTTCACATGTGTTGTGAAATGAATAGCTCAGCTCAGTGGCAGAAATCCTATTCTAAATAATCATATAAAATGGAGATCACTGCTCAGGGTCAAGAAGAAAGTGCAACCTCCTGTAGCAGCAATACCTGGCACAAAGTGGAATCATTCCATAAGCAGGGAGGGGACTAACACGACAATAAATTCCTAGGTTTTTTTTTTTGTGTTTTTGGGCATGATTCAAAGTCCACCAAAGTTAATTATTACTTTAATAAGTTTTGGAATAGTTGCTTTGCATGAGCCCATATTCCAAAAGTAAAAAACAGTCTTTGGAAAAAAAAAACACTTCAAAAAATCTGGAGGCTTTTCTGTAACCAAGGCATCCAAGACCTCTCTGAAAACATGCAGTGCTGTGGGCATCCATGCAAAAGAAAAATAACAATTTTGCTGTGACTTGAAAACGGTGGCCTGTTGCTGTGGTTGTTCCAGTGGCTCTATGCTAGTGGGTGAATTGATGCATGCTGCTGGAGCCCTCCTGCTCCACAGAGGTGCATTTGCTTATATCCATTTAGGGCTTTTTAGGAAAACAAGAGGAAAACAAAAATAGTAACAGGAAGGGAATTAAGGAGAGCTCTGGTGCTAGCAGCATTGTACAGTTAAATGAAATTTATGGCTACTTATAGAAATCTAAACGTGACAGGTCAGATTTGTATCAGCTAACTGCTTTGTGTTAAACCAGCAAAATATGTTAAATACCTTCATATTCCCTTCAGCAAACAGCTGAAATCTCCATGTAAATAGCCTTTAGGTGAGAAAAGATGTTTTCATGGCCAGCCCTGCTTAGGGGGAAGGAGGGACGCTAAGGTGGCCCAGGCAGTGGCCACTGGCTGAGGCCCTCAGAGCCCACTTTGGTGGCAGAGGCATCTGCGAGCGCTCGCAGCTTGCATGGTCTGCCCAAGGAGATAATGTGAGCACTTGGCCACCAGCACCGCAATCCACGGCGCTTTTGCCTGCAAACAGCAGTGCTGTCATCTGCAGCCCGGTCCTCCCCCAGAGCAGAAAAATGATGTCAAAGCTCCCAAAGGGAAGTTTGTGTTACTTCTAGTTGATGTTAAAGGGGAGAAGTCAGAACGGGATCTCTCTTTTTCTAGTCCCTGTCTAAAGCATTAGCTTGAGGAATGGTTGAGGGGAAACCTCTGATGTTTGGGAACAAGGACAAGTCACTCAAAGGGGCGTCTGGTGCTGCTTGTTGTAGCCCAACTCTGTTTCTGAAGAGCCCCTCATTTTAGAAATGGAATGATGCTATGGCTTGCCTAGATGAGAGGCAGCTAAGTCTTGCTTTAACCTGGGTCCGTACAGGATGTTTTTAAAAGCTGAGTCTTGCAACCTAATTCTCTCTGTAGGAACTCTGTTAGTAAGGACTACTCTTAAGTCTTTAACGGGGTCCTTGTCAGAAAGAAATTTAAACCAAGTTTAGCCAAAAGCTTCAATTTAACTGCCTGGCTTGCTAATGACAGACTTTTCATTAACATGCCCCCCTTGAAGACACTTTAGGAAGGGAACTCTATTTTCTTCGGTCAATAAATATAAATAATTTTATAACAGATAATTTAACAGATTATTATTATTATTATTATTATTATTATTAATTTATAACAGATAATTTAATAACCATTTATACTTCAATAGGAAACAAAATCCATTTTCAGGTCTTAGTTTTGAATTTGAATTTGCTCTGCAAAGTTGCACACAAAAATATATTGGTGTTGATTTTAAATTATTATTCCTTATTTTTTTTCAGCACCTTCTTCTATTTTGTGTATTCATCTAGTAGTTCTCTTTTTCATGTGCTTTTTGTATTAATACACTTAACAACAGCTAGCTGGTCTACTAGAGTAAGCGCCATTACAGAAGAAGACAAGGAACTTCCTCTTTTGCTTTTCTCCCTTTTCCACTCTAAACCCCAAATTTGTTGATAACTCTAGCCATGACCCTTGTGATTACAGAGCTTCTATTGTTTTGTACAATGAGACACCAACAGAAATTGCCCCGCACCAGAGTATATTTATGTCACGATTATTAACCGCTCTACTAATTAGTGGAGTAATCTGTAATTGTATAATAAATTAAAAGAGCTTAACTCCAAATGTTTTGCAGAAAACACTGCCCAGCTTTAACTCTGCCATTTGCATCAGGTGAAGCTGCTATCTGTCTCACTTGGGGTTTACAAACTTCTGTAGGAAGTTTTCTCAGAAAAGTGCATGCTGTACACAGAAAAGTGCCAGTTTTCCACGTACAGGCAAATATGGAAGACTAAACCTGTCAGATACCTGTAATTGCAGAGGATCACCGGTTTAATCAAGGTTTGTTAACGCAGACAAAAGCACCACAGAAATAATTTTAGTCTGGTTTCTTAAAAAATGTGATGCTTTTGGGATTGTGTTGGCAGGCTGGATGCACAGGCGAGGATGGTCCAGGCAGGCTCGTCCAGAGAGCCCAGGGAGAGGGATTGGCACTTTTTGGGCTGTGGCTCCTCCCCGCCAGCATGGACATCTGAAACAGGCCAGCTGGACCATGCTCGAGGAGAAGGGTTTCTCTCTTCTTCTCACTGCAGGGTGCTGGGGGGTTGCAGCCAGGGTAGGGGACCTGTGACCCCTGTGTCTATCAGGATGGTCCCCCCATTTCAGATGTGATGAACAAAAAGATGGACTCCTCAGAGACAGTCTCTTCCTACAAGTTTCACGACAATAGGTAGCTGGGTAAAGAAAAGAGACCCTATTTATTTTTAGCTTGGTTTCCTTTGAACCTTTCATTTCTGCCTACTCTCCAACTTTCCATCCTTTTGGCACATGCTAGAGACATGCAACAGAGCTGTGAGAGTCTCAAAAATACCAGGTTGCTGTCATTTCATTAAAGCTACACCTGAGCAAAGGAGAGAGGGATCCACATGTCCCTTCCTCTTGCAGGAAAGGCTGGGTCCGTGCACCAGCCTTGCGAGGTGCAGCCCCTGGGAAACCAGGTTTCATCAGTTTTGGAGCTCACCGAACAACTTGTTCATCCTTTCTGTCTTCTGAATAACACCTGCGCAATCCCAAATGGATTATTAGCACTAATTATTATTCAGCCATCAACATCCGCTGTGTTGTAGGGGATTTTAATTTATTACAATGAGGAAGGCAAACAAACAAATATTCTAATAGGGAGCACTTGGCTTGAAGTGAAAACCATTTACATTCAGGCGATGTGTAGCACTGTGCTGCCAGTTCATTTAGACAAGCAAGGTAGAAGCTAAGACCGCATTTCAGTGGAGACAAACTCATCACAGCCTTTGCTTGAAATAAAACTAATCAAAGTTCAAGCAGATGGCGCCTGAGGCAGGTGCTGGCCGCTTGCGGCAGATGCAGTTGTGGCCGCTTAAAATGTCCTTCCCCAGCAGCTGCTGCCCCGTAGAAGAATGTTAAGCCGCAAGGACGCCCGTCAAGAGTGGCAGGGCCCTGCATGGCCAGGCTCAGCAAATGGCTATCGGTCACCTTCGGCTTAGGGCGAGCAGCAGCAAGGCAGTGGGGAGCAACCTGGGCAGCTCCTCCTCGTCGGCTGGCACCACGGCACCCAGCCACAAGCAGTGAGCCAGAACACAGTTCTGCCACCAAACTGCTGCGAAATGGTCAACTAGGAAACTGAGGAAATGTTTGTAGTGGGAAGCACGCGTGCCTGGGTTTCATTCCTCACTTGCTCAGCGCTGCAGGCACCTTGTCTTTTAAATAATGGATAATCTTGCTGTAGACTGACACCTTTATTGTTTTAAGGTGGGAAGTACAGAATAGTTTCATAATTTTAATCACAATTTATGAAAATCACCCAAGGCTGTGGAGATTTGCTACTTTTCCCAGGAGTATCACTGTGGGACGTGAGCCTCAGCAACCCGAGCTGCAGCGTTCAGGTGCTATTACTCTGCTCCACGTCAAGGGAAGCTCCAGCTTGAGCTTCGCCCGGAGCATTGCTGTGACTTTGCTGCCAGTTGAGAAGAGGGCTGCCTGTGTAGACAGACTCAAGTCAGCCCTCTTCCTTTCACTGAGATTTAGCCAGTCCAAAGAGCCTGAACCCATGGCTGTGCAACTGGACGGCGCTCCAGTTTGGCGGAGAAGGAATGGAGCTAGCGCCCCAGTAAGTATGTTTTACTGGGAAGGGACCAGGCAGCGAGGCTCTTGGTAAATGACTGGAAAGCATCTCTTCACAAAGAGCTTTGATCGAGAAGAAAGGGAGGTATGAAAAAGTCAAACAAAACACGCGCAGGTTTATAATAAATAAACTAATTGATGCTTGGAAGTGCATTAATGAATAACAGAGAGAAATATCTGTAAAAGAAAATGAATGCTCAGAGCAGATAATTGATATGCTGTTTCTTCACTGCATGCTGGTGTGGAGTCGTGAAAAGAATATTAAACATAGAAGATAAATGAGAATTTGTTATTTTAAAGCAGAGTTCCTCAGGACTTTATATGTTTTATATGCTACAGGAAGAAACCCTTGGATCTTGTGAGGAATTACAGAGTACCAATAATAGAAGCAGCCTAGGTCCAGGAATACCGTGTCGTTTCTAAAATCAGAGGATGATGGGGTGTATCATCGCCGCATGACCATAGGAGAGAAACAATGTGATGGGAATGTGGTACTCAAATTTGCTCCTTCAAAATCCACTGCAAATGAAACACTGAGGTGGCTTTTTGGGCCCTCATTCGCTTTTGAGATACTGGTTAATAGATTTCACTGGAGGAATTTGTCTCCAGTGGCATCCTCACCATTACTGGCAAACTCACAAAATAGATTTTGATGAACTTGTGTATCCTTTACTGCTGGCTAAATCTGCATCATCACAGCCAAACAGGTGTTTTTAGGATGACTAGGTGTCTGTCTTAGTTTTTGGGTTTAATTCTCATTTTGACCTTGATTTTGATGGGATCTGTTTCTGTAGAAGCAAAGTTGAAAACTCCTTTGCCATCTGTTTTTTGTCCTCCTGTGAAACAGGTATCTGTTTGCACCTGAACCTATATGCACCTGGACTTCCGCTCTGAATGCCTGTAAGCAGATATATGTTTAAACACACAAGTGTACAGTTCAGATCACCTTCCCACAGTATTTTAAGCATGTGAGAGCTGGATTTGGGGATTTTAGTTACTAAAGAGGTACCTAAAAGCCTCAAAAGCAGAAAATACCAGGAGATAGGCAAGTGACCTATTCCACTTCCAAATCCCCAACAAACCTGTGCCAGAGGTGCAGGCTGATTTTGCAGAGTTGCTTGAGGCAGCAACTGCTGTGGGAGAAGCTCACATGAAGGCTGAGAAGGCAAAGAAACCTGGGTTAAAAACAAAACAAAACAAAACTTTATTTATAAGTTTGGCTCCTTTACATTTTAGGTTTCTTCTAATGCCATGGCTTCTGCATAAGTCGTTTTTAATTGCTAAGCTGCGTACGTGGCACATGCTTTATACCACCTGCCTATTTTGATCACTTTTTGGGAAGTTACCTGAAGAGCAGTAGGTTGACTGAGTCTGTGCACGGATAAATCCTGCTGCGTGCTCGGTGTTCTTGGCAAGGGAGCGTTAGACTCTGCAATCGGCTTGGTTGGCGTAGCTGCAAGAAAAGTACCGGTGAGTTCTCACACACTGGAAATCATCCCCATTTGAGGTGGGAATTACAATAAGACCTGGTGAGAAATGATTACAGCCTCACTAACTGCCTGCAGGAGTCAAGGCTGTTCTTGTTGACTTCAATGGCAGTAAAATTAAACTGATAAGGAGGGCCTGGGAAAAGATAAAAGTAAATGAGACAGATTATGATTCTGTGCTCCAATGAACGGAGCAAAAGGACCCAACAGCTGTTCTAAAACAGCTGGAAGTCCCTTCACATGGGCTGAATAACTATAAATTTAAGTTAGTTCATTGGCTTTTCTTCCAGACCAGGGAGCAGAAGGAGTGTATAAGCTGTGCCCAAGTCTTGACTAGAGCATCCTGAATCTTGGCCAGAAGAGAATCACCCACAGGCTGTTATTACTCATGTAAGTCTAGAGGGGCCTTGTATTGCTCATACTGATGTCTTCAAATCTGAAGAGAGAAGCTCTCATTTTCATAACAGATCAAAACAGCAGGCCTCATGGCTAGTCCTGCTACCCATTTCCTAGTGTATGGCACTAGAACTTTCCCTCTTCTACATTACCATTATTATGCACTTCATTGTCAGTGACAAACACATATCATCGATACCTCATAAACAACTGCTTAAATTAGCAGCTGTGGTAAATAGGCACACATTCTGTAACTTGGCTGAATTAAAAATAATGCAGTAACCGCAGAACGCCACTCACATGCTGGGTCTGACTTGGGTGTGTGGGAAGACTTGGGTGAGCTCCTGGATGATACTGAGGGTGTCCGGCTAGTGCTGAGGATCGAGGCACCAATATCAAGTGCATTAAAGTGCTGTTCAGGATCCAAGCTGGTGCCACTGTCCTAAAACAAACAAACAAAAAGGGAATAGCTATTGGGTCTGTCAGAGTGAAAGCATTTTGAAATGCATCTAGCAATGCTTGCACACCCAGTTTCTTGGCTGGCCTAAAATGACTTGAGCAGAAGTAATGCCAGGTAGGCCAGCAGAAGACCTGGGCACAGGTGTCAGTGTCCCTTCCAAAGAGCATCTAACTAAGGCATTTTACAAAGAGATATTACTGAGTTGGAAATAAATAGCAAGCTACTGACATAATTTTGTGCCTTCAGAAGTTTTTCTGAGTCTTTCTTTTGCGTTCAGTTGGATGTGACAGCAACTGCAACCTTTCAGAGACACTCAGCTGTGCAGCGAAGAGCTTTTCTTTCTTCCTGTGGCAGATCACCGAGATGTAGCCAAGAAGTCTGGTTGCCAGAACATGTCCAAATGAATCTTTAAACTGTACTACCTCACCAAGGAGAGGTGGAGGTATCTCACATTGCCCCTGCCCATGTTCCATTTAATCTGTGGCTCTTACAGATCTCCAGGTCTATCCTTTCATGAGCTTATCCAATTTAGTTTAAAATTATTCGAGTGAGCCATGAATTCTGAAGTTGGGGGAACCCACCCAGAAAGACAATGCTGGAGTCTTCACTGATGTTAACATAGGAACAAGTTACAATTGCTACACATATTCATGAAAAAAAACTTTTCTCATTGTACCTTTAGTGCTGAGGACACAACCTCTGAGGACACTTCTTCCAAGCCCATCTCCTGTCTCCTCTCCACCCGAACATCTGCATAACTGAATGGAAAACATAATTCTGTGTATCAACATGGTATTGTTATATTTCATAAAATGTGCTTTAAGCAAGTGGAGGAGCAAGTTATTGTAACATTTCACACGTTAAATGAACAGCTGAAAAATCACTTAAATCAAATGATACAGAATAGCATTTGAGAGACTGTTTTCATTTTCAGTTTTTGCTCTGTTCCTGTCTTCTTGAAGTCAAAAAGTATATTAAAGAAGCGTATATATAAAGGTCAAGTTCACATCCTACAAACACTTTATAACTCCACTGGAAAGCTTCCACACATCTCTTTAAAAGCAATGTAAGGATTAGAGGAAGTGAATAGTTAAAGGATCCGTCTATTTCCTATTTTTGCACAAAATGGAAAAATGCAACAGTTAATCTGCCCCTAAACTCATGATTGACAAATCAAGCTTAGCATAAAGTGAGATTTAGCCTGATCATTTTTTTTTTTTTCTTAAATAATGAACGTATCTCCTTCAGAGAGTTCAGGCTTCATTTTTGTTACATAAAAGACGTTGCGTTTCTAAGAGAAAATGTCAGTCATAAGGATGCTCATATCTTACTGTCCTGTATGTCCCCGCTGGTTGATAGGAGTTTCCATACCTTACCACCATGTGTGTGCACACGATGAACTCTGGCTTGGAGTTCCACTGGTGGTAGGTGATATAGTAATGGGTCTGGAGCCAGATCCACTGCTGTCCTTTGGTCAGAAACCGATAGCAGCACGACTTCCCCTTGCCAAACTGCATCACTGTCAGCAGAAAATACACACAGCTTGTAGGACAATTTCCGATGGGAAAATGACATGAAATGTGAAAAGAGTGACAAAAATATCTATGGTTCCATGGATTCCTAAGGGAGACGGGAGTCTAAGCACCTTTCGAGTGAGTGGTCCTGTCAGTTGTGTGATACAGCAAATATCATAAAGATCAGTAGGTATCTTCGTCTGACATTTTAAACAGTACATTCCTACACAGTACAATTATCCTTAACTTTGGACACTAATGCATTAATGTTTGCTACAACCTAAACACAGATCTTACCCTGGTGTAGGTGCTGATCACATACTGCTTAATTAGGTATCTGGGATTAATTTCTAAGAGTGATCATCTTCAGTTCTATAGCAGAAAAGTACAGGATAAGAATGCTTGAAAAGACGAGTATTCTCTGTAGAATGACGTGAACATAGGAGATAACATTGTGCAAAGACAGAAATCGTTTGAAACTGAAAGAAAATTCCCAGACTGACAAGAATTCAAAGTGCAGTAAACTGGGGTGTATTAAAGGTTTTAAAGATTCACCAACAAAATTAATCTTTGTTTTTTTTTTCCCCCCAGTGATTTCAAGGGGTTCCCAAATATGCACATATTTAGCCTTTCTATATTTTAATGTCAACTCGTAAAAACTAATATTGATGGGATATTTTCAGGACACCCAGAGGTGGTAAGCTGAGATGTTCCAGCCAGTTCTGTAAGCAAATATTTGAAAAGCATTGCCTCATTTTCTTTACTTAGTGAAAGAGTTTTTCAATTAAATCTTAATAGAATATATTTAAATAATCACAGGTAATCCCAAATACATGGTGAACAACATTGGGGTAAATAATCCGCCAGAATGTTACAAAATGGGATGTCTTCTGAGATTGCTTTAGCTATTCCTGTATATTCTTTACTAGTAGAGCAGTTGTCAAATCTGGTGTATTTTATCCATTCAGTGCGTCTCACTGACTGCTTCTGGGGATATAGAAGGTAAAATTATGTTTTTTGGAGCTTGGTAAGTCTGGCTCAGATGCTGATCAGCTGCGGTGCCCCCAGTCTGCTATAACTCTGCTAAGACGTGGGGCAAGGGTCAAACTTCACCTTCCGAGTTTAAACCAATTTTAACTGAAACTACATTTCACTGAAAAGAGGTGTCCCAGAGGCTCCCCAGGAACCTGGGCTATGCGGTACTTACAGTGTTCATGGCACCTTGCTAGCAGCTCTAGGTCATCTATGTGGTAATAGTCGTAGCCAGAAGTCCCCAGCACTTCAAAAGGCAAGTATCCTATAATCGGCGGTGCTCTGCGGTTAGGCACAATGGAAGTGAATTCATCAACCACGAAAACACCAGCAGTTCTGCATGTTGGCATGGATACATAAAAAGCCCAGATCTGCTCTCACTCATGGGTGTCCAGTCATCCCACCCACGGGACCGGATCCTGATTTTCACCAGCCTTGTGCCAGGGGTTCCCAGCTGGGCATGGCCGTGCCGGCGGGCACCTTCCCCCCAGGACAAGGCCATGACAACCTCATGTTTTCAGGGAAAATGTGGTTGTGAAAAGCAACTCAGCTTTTCAGGGAGCTTCACGCAGGAACCTGCTGTGAGGGAACCGTTCCCTGGCTCTTCCTTCATCAGGGGCTCTGCTGCGGTTCCCGCAGCCCCTGTATTAAGGAAAAAGCATGGTGAGGCGATAGGAAGCCATCGCCAGCTGGGACTAGGTGGGTAAGAGAGGAGATCATCTGTGCCGCTTCCCTCTGGGTGCCTGCAGAGCTCGTCCATGGTGTGCTGAGGCAGTTGCTTCGTACCGTTGCCAGCACAGTTGCCTCGGGCCAACGCAGACTTTTCCTCCGTAACTTGGTGGGAATCGCACACGCGCAATCAATGGCTGGGTTTGGAAAGAATGATTTCCCCAGCTGTATAATAATTAGATGATTTGCTGTGTGACAGATTTTGGTCCATTGATATTTTTAAAGGAAACAAGAACAAGCTAATCACAAATTTGGTCTGAGAAATGGAGTAGCTTTGTTTTAAAATACTGATAAAAATAAATGCACAAATAAATGTAAAATAGTAAACATCAGCTTTTGTAGGAATTTCAGTGGTGACCCTCCCGTTCATGTGATTTAGATGTGAAATGGAACACTATTTGAGAGAACTGTGCTTATGAAAATAACAGTAGACAAGCACCGAACACAACCAGGAGAGCTTTTCTTGTCACCAACCTGTGATCCAGGAATAAAAATTTCCACTCCAGACTGTGTCTTGATGTGAATTCTTCTAGAGGTTCTTCCACGATGCACATCTCCTGTATGGTGAAGAAAACCGACTTACTGAGAGCTGTGGCTTCACACCTCTGCTTCTTCTAGCTTTTGTTAGCTATAAATACACAGTGCATAGGAGGAGAAAACAGAGGACCCACAGGTTTTCTGGCAATTCCAGAGAATGATCTATTGTAGTTATAGAATGGTTTGGGTTGGAAGGGACCTTTAAAGGTCATCTAGTCCAACCCCCCTGCAAGGAGCAGGGACATCTCCAACCAGATCAGGTTGCTCAGAGCCCTGTCCAACCTGGCCTTGAACATTTCCAGGGATGGGGCATCCACCCCCTCTCTCTGGGCAACCTCTTCCAGTGTTCCACCAGCATTTATCAATGCCAGCATTTTTGCAGGAGCTGGGAAGAACAACTTGTGATGCACACAGACTTAAGAACCATGACTGTTCCTTAGGGTGCCAAAGTTTTTACGGCTTTGAAGCAGTGTGTGGGGTGCGAAAGCTGTGCTCCCCACGACCCCGAGGAGCGACGAGTCTTCGCCACAGCCAGCTTGTGCTTGGTCCCACCTGGGTTTGCTACATCTTTCCTTGCACTCTTTGTGTTACTTAAGATACTGCCCTCGCTTTGACCCTTCTGGACATCTGCCCTCCAAGCTCTCTTTGAGACGGGGGACAATCTCCTTCCCACTCAATAGCTGGAAGCACTACGTGGTGTGGAGGGGGAAATGCCTTTTCAGGCAGGCAGCCTTTGTGGGGCCCATCAGGTGGGAGAAAGGCAGTGGTTTTGCCTTGTGCTTCACTCCCACAGTGAAGAAGCTGACCCTTAAGACTTGCAGCAGCCCTTGGTGCTCATGAGAATGATAATAAGTGAATGATAGGAGGCAGGGGACAGGGCTATCTGTGAGGCAGGACATCCTTGGCCTAGAGGGATGGGGATCAGGACATAGTTGGCGGTGGTTAGTTGTTGGGTGGAGATGGGAAGGGGAGGAAGGGTGGCACCGCCTGCACATGGGCTGGGGCTGGCTGCATGCCTCAGGGATGGCTCCCAGCTCGCTTGCAACCCCTCTCTGCCAACCTGTCCTCTCCCAATGGCAGTTTGCAAGGGGCAATTCCAGCTCCATGAGCTGTCAGCCTGGAGACCCCTGGATGGGACTTGCCAGCATCAATGCTCAGGATTTGGCAGCATCCAGGGTTACTGTGTCTCCCATGTCTCTCCTGCAGAAAGGTCTCCAGTGTCACTGCAAGGACAGCCTGACTGCTGGCCCCCAATGCTGCTGTCCCCCTACTCCTTGATGCCACGTCCCCCTGTGCAAATGACACCCTCTTATTGTCTCCTCTGCCATTCTCTGCAGCCACTCTGAGGGGGAGAAGTCTCTCAGGCTACTCAACGTTTTAAACCCTCTTGGGACCAGAGGAAAAGCTGAAGAGCGCTACCATCAAGCGTCTCTTTGATACGTATCAATACTCACAAAGTTGATTAAAGTTGCTGACTGTACAGTGGCAAAAGGCTTCATGCATACCTTAAATTCCTCTCTCCCCTCCTCCAGTTTACACCAAAATCCATGCTGATGCCAAGAACATACCCTAAAATTCAAGGTGCATCATGCGAACATTGCTGTGTGCAACCAACATGCTGATTCTCCTTTGTTTAGCCAGTCAGATAGATAAATATTTTTGCCTTCATTTTAGAGGAGACAGTCAAGACCAGGGGTTAAATGAGTCACCCAGGTGAACTGAAGAGGTCGGTGCTCAGCATTTCCTGGCAGCTAACACCTTCTCCCCTCTAGCACTAGACAGCTCATTGCCATGTACAGCGCATTTAATTTCCCTGATTATTTTGAGATATTAGCTACCCAAAGATAAGGGAATTTGCTTTCAGGGTTCCCAGAGCACCTTAACTCCAGTCTCTACTGCTAATGTGATTACTGTGGCTAAGATTTATGGGAAGCATCTTCGCTTACTTACCCAGAAGGGACTCTACTTGCCTGCTGGGTCCGTGAATCAGTCAAGAGCGCCCTGCAGGTCCCCGAGCAGTAATGGAGTCAGGCCAAGGGAGCAGTGATTTCATAGCGGCTGGGTCTCAATTAGACTTTTTAATCTCTTAACCTCTGAGGGCAGGACGCCTGATGCAGTGGCTCACATTTGTCCATTAGGGAACCAGCATGCCAGACACAAGGTTGGGTGGTTTATCCTTATTTCCAGAAGCAACTACCTTACTACCAGGATTTGGGAGGAGGAGAAATAGCAGCAGTCACCTGAAGACACCAAGGGGCACGAAAGTGTTGGTGGCCATCTGTACACCGTCCCATGGCAGGAACAGAAAGCAGCAACAAAGAACCCGATTTCAAAGTGACTTTGCAATTCCTGATGCAAGGAGGGTTTCCATTTCCCATGCAAGGGGGACAGAAGTGACACCGCTTCTGCAGATCCTGGCTCGCATTGATAATCCTCTTCACTGGATTTTTTATGCATGAAATGTGATATTGGTAATCCATTCAATTAGCAAAATTAAGAACTTTGCGTGTCACCCCGTCTGAAAGTGTTTTGAGAAGTTCTGAGACAAACGGCATCCAGGGTACCCACCTACCTTTAAGAACTGAGGCGTTGCCAAACGAACAGTTGCTACAAAGCAGACCTGCTTTCCCGGGGACGTTCTGTAAGCCCTTGGGACTGCCTCGTCAAAGCCATTGCACGTGGAGTTAGGCACTAGGTAGGGAAAAAAACAGGACCCAGAGTCATGCCTCATAGGAGATTTGCCCTCCCTGAATATTTTGCACACTTGAAGTGTACTAATACTGATTTTATTCAGAGAAGTGCTCTAAAAGCTTTTAAAGCTGATATGCATATATTTAAATCCAAGTCAGTCATGTTAGGCAGAAAGACATCAGAGCTTAACTTCAAGTATGAATCTTACAGGTTAATCCTGATAAAAATAAGGCCAAACCTTATTAGAGAGCATAAAATAGCTTTCTAGAAGGAAACCCCACACATCCAATTGCTCTTTTTCTCCACTCACAAGAAAAAAAAATGTATGCTGCAGCATGCCTGGCATGCTAACTTCCATGAGACAGTGAAAAAAAGCATTGGCAAGGGAGGTAGCTGAAGAGAGTTCGTCAAGTCGTCAGTGGCAAAACACCGGGGCCCGCAGCCAGCGAGGCTTTATCGAGCTAGCAAGAGGCTGCTTGTGATTCTTGGATATCTAAGGAGAACCGTCCTCAGCATGCTCAAGGTCTCCTTGTTTTAAAGGAGAGCAAAGAGGACGCTGTGTATGGCCCTGGCTTCCAGAGCTGGGCATTTCTGGTGAGTCTGCAGGTGGCCAGCTGTCTCCTGAAACACCGGGCAGAAGGGAAAACTGGATGCGATGTGGCTACAGATTTTGTGTATGGTTTTTTATCTGTCTCTTTCATGACTGCATGGACTCTTGTGTTGCTTTGAGGGCCCACTAGCACCTCCTGCCACAGAGATGCGTTGCCAAAAGAATGTGTTGCCTTGAGCTAGCCCACAGTCCCATGTTTGAATGGCATAATCCAAGTTCTTCATCCAAATTCAAGCTGTTTAGAGATGGTAATCCTGCTCCCACAGCAGTGAAAGAAAACTGTGTGCTAAGCTGCAGTGGGAACTGGGCTGGCCCCACGGGCTCTTGCCCTGCCCAGCCAACTGTCTCCCATGGGGGCAGAGAAGCAGCCAGAGTTCCCCAATATGAGTTCATCTAATGCTAACAGGGATTAATGCTAATATGAAACTGTCTTTCCTTACTATTAGGCCCCTATATCCAACTTGATGAAGTTTCCTACAGTTTGTCTCTTCTGCACAGGACAAAGCAAGGACAGCCACGTCCACTCCTGTGAAAATTAAGAGCTTTGTATCTGTCTGGCTCCCCAGACAGAGAGATAACTAGCAATTTTTATTCTGGGGTGCTTCTGCACTGGGCTTTAGTTGACTAGCATAAATTGTAGAGATGGAAGAAGTCTCAACTTATCACATGTGCTTTTGGAACCCAGTTCAACCTATTAAACACCTTAGAATAACGATACATAGCCAACAACAAGGATAGCAGGGTATGTGACAAAAAAAAAGTACTCTGAGGAGAATTCACACTTGTGATTCACTGGTTTAGACCACTGTGTGCACAATATATATTGCGCCAAAAAGGAGAGTAATGATTCCTCATCTGAGAAGGCAATGCAGATGTGAACATCCACAGAGATTACAGCCCTCTCTTGCAGTTGAGTCTGGAGGGCATG
>WHYT01017240.1:143269-180234 GCA_009806455.1 Tetrax tetrax
ACCTCGAGTCGTTTTTTTCTTAATTATCTCTCTTCTCTTAAATTATCTCTCCCTATTCTCTCGGAGGGTGGGGGGAGTGAGAGAGAGACTGCGTAGTCTGGTCCGGATCGGGGCTAAACTACAACAGACAGCCACGTCCACTCCTGTGAAAATTAAGAGCTTTGTATCTGTCTGGCTCCCCAGACAGAGAGATAACTAGCAATTTTTATTCTGGGGTGCTTCTGCACTGGGCTTTAGTTGACTAGCATAAATTGTAGAGATGGAAGAAGTCTCAACTTATCACATGTGCTTTTGGAACCCAGTTCAACCTATCAAACGCCTTAGAATAACGATACATAGCCAACAACAAGGATAGCAGGGTATGCGACAAAAAAAAAGTACTCTGAGGAGAATTCACACTTGTGATTCACTGGTTTAGGCCACTGTGTGCACAATATATATTGCGCCAAAAAGGAGAGTAATGATTCCTCATCTGAGAAGGCAATGCAGATGTGAACATCCACAGAGATTACAGCCCTCTCTTGCAGTTGAGTCTGGAGGGCATGGCTGGCTGGATATTAAGATAAAAAACATGGGCAAAATTCTCCGCCTTTCACCAGCAAAGCACACTTGCTCTAGGGACTTCCTAGGAATATGTATTCCTGTTCTGCTTCTGGGGTTATGTGCATATATAAGGGCTTCTATGGGATTATTAATACAAGAAGTGGAAAACAAAAAGAAAGAGTTAGAAGCGACAGGAAACAGGAGAAGCCTGAGTAAAGAGTTATTGGTTCTTCTCTCACATGATTATTTTGTACAAGTCTGTCGATTTCTGGAGTCAGTTCTGTTTAAAAATTAATGGTATTGCTATAAAACTCACTTTAAGACATTGTGAAATGTTACTTCCAAGCCTGCTATGTAATACGTTGTCACATTTGAAGTCAATGGGCCCATTTCTCCCTGTAATAGCCAAGTTCAGTAGCAAATGTTTGCAGGCTGGGCTCTAGGATACGAAAATAAGCACATTCAGCCTCCGAAGGCAGGTACGATAAGCTAACCTAGCTAGTGAACCCAAGGGCTTGCAAATGACACCAGCTGCAGAAGAACTGCCCAGTGGAGACCAAGTGGCACCAAAGAGAACCTATGGCTTTTTTACATCAACTGTGTGATGTAAACAGCCATGAGCCTGAGACGTATTCCCAGGAGAGAGCAGAATATGTTCCTGAATGTGGTATTTACAAAATAGGACTGTATTTCCAAGAGGTACAGGCAATACTAAAAGGATAATAATTATTGTATAGTACAGCTATGTAATAACTTTGGGATTTCGTCAGAACATTTGGGAAAATTGAACTTAGTGGCAGTGAATGAATAAGACCAAGAAGATGGGACAGAGCTGGCCTGGCTGAAAATCATCCAGTCTTCAAACAGCAGCTGTGCCATCTCCATACTCAGCTGCCTTCACAAAGCCCAAAGCACGAAAAGCCTTGATGATGCAGGCAGGTGGCCACTACCTTGAAATGTACGTCTCAATCTGAAAATAACAACCACAGTAACTGAGAGAAAAAAAAATCCCACATTTTTTTTCTTAATTACTTTGCCCTGCCTTATTTTGTTGGTATCTGTTCTCCCCACAGCTCCATCTGCACAGCCTGTTTTGCTCTGCTTTTGCAGCTGGTCAGCAAATTTCAACTTTAAAAGTGAAATTAAAAAAAGAGATCATTAGATGAATTAAAGAAAATAAATCCTGGCACAATCTTTTAAGCATGCCTTCTGAAAAAACATACTTTATAATTCTCCAATTCTCTTTAAGAGAAGAAACACACAACATCTTAAAGTAGCAAAGTTGAGTAGTGAACTTTCTGAGAGCACCACAGAAAAACAGTGGAATGGAAAATAGAGGATGAAGTCTGAGGCTATGGTGATATTACATTTATAAGTCTTGGAGAGCTTTTGTCAGAAGGTGCCTCATGAAAATGTTAAGCTGGCTATTATCAGGTGGGCTCAGGTAAATAAGAACATGTGTTTCACAATTAAATGATCTAGACAAAATATCTTCAGATATTTTAGAATTGGAAGGTCATGTGACAAAGCTAAATACATAATCAGAAAGGTGAAATAGTTGTCTTATATGTATCAGTTAGCTGCTGCTCCTTAGCATGAATTTTAGTAGCTTTTGCGGTTGCCGATCAGACCTGCTGCTCCCAGAGCTACCACAACATTCTTTTGTAGAAGAAGTACTAAATTACCTGCAAATATAATATAAAAAGATAGAAATAAACTGATTTGCCTATATACAGGGTTTTTTTTTATTGTTTGGTCTGTTGGTTTGTTTTTTTTTTAAAGGATAAGATGTTAAAAAAAAAGTACTATATGTAAGGAACCAAGCCCTTAGCTACCATAGACAAGATGTTTATTCTTAGGGATACACATAATGGTACATGAAATGAATGAAAAAATTTTTAAAAAACCCCATATGCCACATTATTCAGTTAATAATAGTACAGTAATCAGTTGCTCAGTCATTGTATTTTAACTTAGGATGTTTAAAATATATTCTTCCTATAAAGCAAACGTCCCATTGATGCCATCAGAAAGAAGAAATCCCTCCTTCCTGTTTGGTCAGTAGATGCTGAAGGTTAAAGAACCAGTCTTAGCGACTGCCAAGTAAACTGAACAGTGATTTCAAAAAATGCAAGCCACACAGACCAGAATAAAATCAAGATTGTTTCGTATAAATAAATTCAGATCACAGACAAACAGAATATTCAGCAATTAATATATATAATGAAATCTAAAGTGCTAGTGGGAAGCCAGAGTGCACTCAGTAGCTTTGGATGAATAACAGTGACGGTATCCATACGTAATTTATCTGCTTTGATCTCCTCTCTCCTCTTTCTTTCTCCTGTTTCTCCCCTCACCATCCTCTGTTGATATGAACCCCAAATAAATTCTTTAGGACAGGACTGGTGTCTTTTTTCTTAAGAGCCCATAGAAAGCCCAGCATAATCACTGCAGATTGCTAGCTGCAGCTTCTACAATATTGGTAGTAGTAAATAATAATATGCTGCTGTCTGTTCTGATCAAAACATTCATTTCAGCTTGAGTTATTCTTGTTATCAGATGTTTCTGCATATGCTTATGGAGCCTCAAGATCAATGTATCTTCTGTATAGATCTGTTTATTTCCTTTAAAAGGGAATTCAGACTGAATTAATTGTTCTGGGAGTGAAAAGATTTTTTTTTTCTTTCCAGCGTAATAACTTTCTTGATGGTTATTCTTATCTCTACGAGATGTATCAGCTAACAGTAGAGTATCTGCTATTATTATCATCCAGTAACCAGATACTTCCTGAGTTTCCATGTAATTGGGAACAAAATGCACAGTTTTAAATTCCCCTAGAATATTTAATTGTATTGCTTGATCAGGAACTCTTTTCACATAATGATTATCTCCTCCTTTAAGAGGAAAACTTCAGGCATTTTGGATGAAAGGACGGGTCTACCACTTTAAAGATGCTGGTGGTCCCTTTTTCTTTTGGTGAACACTTTGAAAGCCAGGACTCTGGCTTTGTCCCTTTCAGGAGTTTTTAACCAAGTATGTTACCTCAGAAATAGGATACCAAAGCCAATATTTAATTATGTAATTGTGAGAGATCTTTTTCTGTTTACAACCAATTTTCACAGGAAGGATAAATCCAGCCTGCTTTATCTTTTCTCATCAGAGTGAGCTATTAAGTTGCTTTGCACAATGATTTATTCTCACTTAATTTGACATTTTATATTGGGAGCTAAACATTTCCTTGGATTTTTTGGAGGGGTATCTTTATTTCTTGCCTCTCCTCTCAGCCCTCAGGCAAAACTGGATGGGAGCCACTGTGTTATTCATTGGCAATGGTGACATGGCTTTCCCCCTTATCAGGTACTACCCTGGGCAACAGGTAGAGTGATGGCACTCAGCTCCCTCAGATGTTTGAATATATTCAGCTCTTGTGTTAAAATCTGGACTACAAGACCAGAACCTAACATATATTAGAATATGGGAAAGGGTTCCTATTTACAAATAAAAAAAAAAATCCTTTCTTTTCTGACAGCAGATAGACATTTCTTATAGAAGCAAAGTGGCCCAGGGGCCATCTCCCCTCATCCTAAGGGACTACTGAGTCTTCACATCAGGTTACAGCCCTGCTTTTCTCAGTGAAGCTTAATTAATGATGATTATATAATCCTCCCAAATGGAAAATCAAATCTCTTGTATTTGATTTAGCACAGCCAGTGACTCATGCAGTCCTCCGCACAGCTTGCATTGCTGTTTCACTGGTCGGCCGGCCGCTCTCGCTTGGGCACAGCTAATTCGAGGGGGGTTTGCTCATGTGCAGGCGGCTCGTGTCACATCCCTGGCGTAGATACAACTGCAGAAATGTCCTTACGGCAGGGGTTACAGAGTACAGCTTCCCACACACCATCCCCGGGACCAGCCCAAGCGTGGACCCTCCTGCCCTGGCGCTGGGCCGGCGCAGCTCCTCTCGCCTCCAGCTAAAGCTGAGCCCAGGAACTCTAGGGACAGTGATCTTCTGAAAGACTGAACACATGCCCTGAGCTATGTGAACTTTCCCGAGCCGTATCTGCGGCTTGCACATGCGTCTCCCTGCCCCTTCTTGGATGGGGGAAAGCATGGGTTGGATGTAGATTGTGCGTGATCTGGCTCCCTGATGGCAATCCTGGTGACAAGTCACCTTGGTAGGTATCAGGTATTTGTTCTGCTTTAGCAGAAAAAAAAAAATAATCTTTTTGGCATCTCATTACAATGGCCTTCAAAGCCAGAGCTCCCACTAAAGTTAGGGAGAGCAGCTAAGCCCCCAACTGGCTTTCTAAGCCTCAGTCTTTCAAATTAATCCCTTCAAACCCATCCCTACATGATGTTCTCAAGCATAAGTCACAGTGTGTTCAATGGAGAAGGTACAAGGGAGGAAGGGGAGGGGGGTAAGGTCACTGGGACCCCAGCACACATGACCCCATTCCCCCAAGTACCACCATTATATGAGCGATGAAGAATAATAAAATGAGCCTAAGAAGATGATAATTCAAGGGAGGCTACATAAAAGGTTATGTGGAAGTAGAATAAGGCTACTGACATTTCTGTTCAAGAGGGTGAAAAAGCACCTACCAGTTCTTCAAAACATTAGTGAAGGTTAAGTGAGAAGGAAAGGTGAAAGATTCATTAAGACTGTCACTGCCACGACCCAACATTAATGAGAATGGAATAGTTAAGATGAGAATGGAATAGTTAACTATCCTGATGGGATGCAGCCTCCCCAGGGATAAAAGAGCCTCCCTGGCCACAGAGGCTCTGGCGTCCCCGTGGCAGGAACGCGCAGGCAGAGCGGACTCAGAGTCCGCTCAGCAAACCGTTGGAGACAAAGGTAGGATTTGCTGTTGGGTGGCTAAAAAGGAATGGCAGATATTTGTATTTAGAGAAGAACATCCTGTATCAGTCTCCCATGTGTAAAAACATGCTCACACTTCCACTGCTGTGAAAAGCTACAGGGAAAAGCATTCCTGAATACATTCATAAGGAATGTCTCCTGCTAATTAAGCTTATTTGCAATTTCTGTCGTTCTCCCCCCACAGTATGCTCAGCTAACTCTTTTCTTGTCTTTAACTTAGCCTCCTTCCTCCACAAACCTCCAAAAAGCAAGATTTGGGGCCAACTAATCCTACGCATGTAGGATGAGCGCTGCCCTGTGAGCGATACATCTCTCCCCCACCACCCTTCCCACCGCTGTCTTCCTTACCCACTCGGCCTCATACCTGGAGGGGTGCTGGTTGGAGAACCGGTATTTATTTATTTAACGCGAGGAAGAGAGAAATTACTGACAGGTCTGGCAGGTGACAGCCCCAGGGGGACAGTGCCCGGTAACAGTGTGCTCTGGGGTTTGGGGGGCCAAGCTGCGCCCATCAGATGCTCAAAGGTGCCTGTGCTACGAGACCCTGTGCTGAAGCGCAGCTGTTCGCCTCTGGCCCCGGGGCTGGAGAGCTGCCCAAAGGGCGGCTGCGTTCGTACGGTGCTCGCCTGAGCTGACGTTCCCTGCCTTTGCCTTGCTCAGGGTGCATCCCGCTGACGCAAGAAGGCCGGTGGAGCTAGCGACAGCCGCTTCGGAGGTTTGCACCCTCCTCCGGCTGCTTGCCTCTGTCCTTGGCCCAAGGTTATCAGCTCCCTAGCAAACAGAGTTTGCTGCTGCTACATTGCGAGTGCAGTGCACTTGCTTCCACCTTTGCTGGGAGGTGGTTTTGCAGCTGGGTTAGGAGCCAGGCTTGGGGGGGGCAAGAGGGGGCGCAGAAGGGGCCATGGGGACAACACACAGCCAAGGGGGAGCAGCGCTGGGGACGCTTGTGTCTTGCACCAGTGAAGCAAGTATTTCCACCAGTATTGTACCGAACTGGGGAAACTAGTCAGGGTGGGCAAGCTGCCATCCTGTGCTGGGGAAAGGGGAAGGGGGCCAGGAGGGACCATCTCACAGAGCGGGGGCGAGGGCCGTCCCCTCCCTGTGGGCCGGAGAGTCAGACTGCAGCAGAGAAGGGAAGAAATGTGAAGAGACAAAATAAAGTGGAAGATTTAGAAAAAGGTGGCACAAAGGAAAAAAAAAAATGGAAGTAGAAAGCATATGTCCTATTTGAAAGCTATAAGCTGGGGTCTTTGGAAAATGATTTGGTGTTTTCTGAAATCAATATGTTCCCATTTAGTTTATATGCATTAAGCTAGGGAAGATATCCGTAATGCAAGTTTTATCTCTTTTCTGAGAAATAGCCACTGGTACAAATGCTGGGATATGAAATCCTACCCTAACGGGTAAAAGGGCAATATTAAAGTCACGCCAAAATAAAAGGCTGAAAATCCTTGAAGAAAATGGATCAGAAATTCCCCTGGTAGAAATGTATCCTTATGAGTCAGCACCCAAAATCCGGTTTCTGCTCTAGAAAACAGAACAGCTTGGTGTGCGCGTCTGTCAGGCAGCCGCATTTCGCCTCATTCAAACTAGAAAGCATACAGGCAGTTACATTTTTTTTTAAAATACAAATAAAGCCTCAAATCAGATGGCACCAAACAAGAAACACATCTCTCCATCCTGCACGTAGGTTTCTATTCTAGTCATGTGGAGCACGAGCAGAAAGTTAAATGGGGACAGGGACATTTTTTTTTCACAGTGTGGTGTGCGGTTTTTGGAAAGCACGGTGGGGAATTTTTTTTTTGCTGAGGATGACCTATTTGGAATAATACCAGCAACTTTGGAAATGCCACTCTGGAGTTCAATCAGGCAAGTAACTAAAGCAAACTTGGGCAGGCAGGAGAAGGGAAAGTAATAAAAGAGTATTTCATTTCTGACACTAATGGCTGTGCAGCAATCTGTTTGTTAGGGAACGGGCGAGGTGGAAATCTGCTCTTCATCTCTTGAAGATGGTTTCCTTAGACTGACTGTGGTGCATTAGCGACTACACTGACAGTATTTCCAGTATTTCTTCCTTTTTTTTTTTTTTTTTTTTAGAGTATTGGGTTCTGCAGTGCAGCAGAAGAATGTAAAATGGCAGCTGGAGAGGGAAGCGAATGGAGACCCCTTCCTGCAGCAGTGGGTGCAGGCACTCAAGTACGCAGCGCTGCTGCCTTTCCCCCAGATTTTGCAGAGAAGGGTGAGAGGGCAGATTTGGCAGATCATCAGTTCTGGCACAGAATTCATGTTTAGTGTAAGCTAGCAGATAAGGTCACAAGGTTATTATTTAGCTAGTAGGTGCAATCTTAGCACACAGTATTAGTGAGCACAAACAAACCCTCCTCAGAACCTGCTGTTATTTGCAAACTTACCCTGAGTCCAGGATCACTGCTAACAAGTGAAGGGCAGTAACAAAAACAACTAACACAATTTCATTCTTCATAGGTATTCATCCAGCTTTTGCAAATCAGCTGCGAGATCCATGTGAAGCAAAACGTACCCCATAATATTAAAGATTGTCCTTTCAGTTAAAAGCCTGTCTTGTTCAATGGAGCAACACTTATATTTTATTTTACACAGCTAAAGTAACATTTATACAACAATTAAAGCTTACCATTGCTGTAAGACCGAAAATTTCCTACAAATTTTATGTATTCATATGTTGGAAATTCCTTTGGGTTCAAACTTCCTCTCAGAAGATGACAATAAAACTCTAGTTCATTGTCAGCTGGATTGTTAAAAGAAGAAGAAGAAGAAATAAATATACTATTTCAGCTAAACACAACCAACGGTGTCTTCCAACCCCAATCTTGCAACTGGCAGCATGAGAGCAGCTTGTTACCACTCAAGAGTCCTATACAGTGATGTGCTATACCTTGCAGGAGCCGAGCGTCTGCAAGGAAGCGCCTTGCAGGGATGCAGGGTTTTCCTTCAAGACTAACTTGCCCTTCTCGTACACCGCCTTCATCCCAGGAGTTACGCTGCCATAGCATCGGTGTAGTGAACCAAAGAATTAGAGCCTTCATTTATGGCTTTTTTTTTCCTATTTAGGCTTTTCATGACTCACAGCTGTTCTACATCTTGTGTTGGAAAACTGTGCCTAATTACCTCAAAATATCTATTAAATTAACTTTGGCATATTAGTTATCAGCTGCAGGTTTTGTATATACAGAAGATTAAGCAGCTGTACATCTTATGTTATCGTGTGTTTTCTCATTTCCTATGCCTTACCTCCTAGAGTGAATAAGGGTGAGGCAAGTAAATGTTTTTTATGAAAATCAAAATTCAATTTGAAAAAGAATTACAATGATTTTACAGATACTTTTAAACTATAATGCAAACCAAAGGTATGCGACATTATTGTGTCTCTGAACAGCACCTTACTTGAACAGGCTGAAATATCAGTTAAGTTGTGATTTGTCTCAGGCGAACTCTCAGTTTCCATCAGCTAACCTATTTTCCTTAGCTGTCTCAAAAGATACAATATTTAATAATTAACAACATAACTGCAAGTAGTCTTAGCCTAGTAAAATACAGGCAATGAATTTCATTTAAAAATAGTACCAAAGGGTCATTCCAGGTAGCATGATCTTTTTTAGATGGCTATAAACCTCAGTTTTGTATTGCACATCACATTAAAAACTCTTTATGAAAGAAAATTTTTATCATCCCACCCGTGTTTTTTCATTTACTGGGAAAATAAAACTTACTTTTTAGGTAATCCGATGACGCAGAGTCCGTCATAAGCATACAAGAAGATAACATCTTATAAATTTCTGAATGTTCTTGTTCTGGGAGGAAATTTAACAAATTCTGATCCAAGACATCACACTGCAAACAAAAAGAACTTTTGAGAAAAACAGAAATATCACGACGAGCAGCACTCACAGAGATGCACAGATTCAGCAATCACAGGCACAAAGTCTGTGGCAATCAACAGTTTTCCCACTGATTTCCAGGGACTCCTGACAAAGCCTAAAACAGGGAGGGACCTGCTGGGCAAACCGACCAGCCGCTTCTCCGTGGGCCCATTCTCAGCTTAATTCTCAGCACTCAGGGACGCTCCTCTAATGTTTCTCAGAGACTGTCAGATGCATCGTGTGTGTCCATACAGTTAGATGATGAGACCTGGGACTGAGTTGGAAAACAGGTGCCTGGCTCCCCATACTGCTCACCAGCTCCACGCACAGAGCTGCTGTGGGTCACTGCAGCTTGCTCTCCCCGACAAATCCCAATTATTTTTGAGCAGTGGGGCTGGGAGTCACCCTGGGCCACTGACCCCAAGAGCCAGGTCAGCTCCGAATTCCCCCCCTTCCTGAGGAGCCCCCGTCAGCTCCTAGGAAGTGGCATCCATTGCTCCCCATTTTCAGCAGGGAGAAAGGGACACCCGAGTCTGGACATTGCTTTGCAGTGATATTAGTCAGTCCCCTGAGATGGTGCCACTGGCACAAGCCCTCTGGCCAGCCATGGGCCAAATGCCCAGGTGTCTCCAGCTCCATGGTCAGCTGGCACAAACCTGAAATCCATTCGAAATCTAGGTACTGAGATTTAGGAATGGAAAGAGGAGACAGATTTGTGCAAAAGGCCATGCATGACTGGCCTAGGGTGGAGAAGAGAGTCTGCCACATGGTTGCTAAGAGGAAGATCTCACTGTGTTCAGCATTGTGACTAACCTAACACTAGAAGAGCAGATCTGAAAGGAAGTCCTGAGATAAAGTGACCCTCTAATGGCATTGACTTATATCTGTCCCACTTGAGACTACCTCGGGCTCAGCTGGCACACTGACACAGCTTCGTGTATCATCAGAGCAGCTGCTATCAGACTGTAGAGTCCCGTTGACAATGTGTTAGCCCTGTATGAGACTGGCAAGTTATTAATCATTGTTGTTTATTTATGTATTTACTGAAGATTGCACTTTGGTTTCTCTCTGCTTTCCACTCATGCCTGCTGGTTTGTGTGGAATTCGTGTTTAGAGCAGTGAAATGCATCAAGTATACTTTGAACATCAGAGTGCTACGCTTTATACACTTACCTTGATGCGTTAATATATTACTTCAGATTATTCAGTTATAAGTATTTATTACATGTGCTCATTACTTGAATATTCCTTTTGCAACGAATACTTGAAAATTATTTTTGTGACTTTAGTTTATACCTTATTAATGTGCATCCTACTGATACAGTATGTGATTAAGTTTTTATATATATGTGTAAATATAAATATCTATACATACATTACATGTATATCATGTAAATATATCTGTTTTATATACACACACATCTATATATACACATTATATTTATATTTACACAAAATATAGTATATCGTTCATGTAATTTTGGGCATATGAAGAACGAGCACCCGATGGGAAACTGCAGTGGTGAGCCCTGTTCAAGGCTTATGGTACAATTTCAGAAAAGTAATTTTTCCTTCTCATTCATTTTCTACCTGTAAATGGTAGATAATGATACTTATCCATCCAGTTTCACATAAGTTTCATGGGGCTTAATTAATCTCCCATCCACTCAGCAGTAGCTGCAGGAGGACTAGGTGTGAGCTGTCGCTGCTCCTCAAACACACTATTGCTTCCTTCTGCCGCGACCTGAGGATGCGCCACCTTTTGTCTCCATATTGTGACCGAGCTCCGATTCAAAACCTATTATCAGTTCTGCAGTGTCTTTTCTGTGTAAGGTGATAACTGCAAAGACCTGCAACTATGTGCGCAGCAGGAATTGCAAGAATTTTGTTCCACAGACCCTTTGGAGCAACCTCTTGCCCTGAGCACCAGCTATTCATTGATTTGCAAGTCCTGGCATTTATATTTTTTGCCACCATCATGTATGATATCCAGAATTTAATGTTTGGTTTTCATCTTTTCTGTTAGGGCATGACAATTTTTTTTTTTTTTAATGACTATGAAAAAAATGATATCTACTTCTTGCTGTGTTTCACAGCTCTTGCCTCCTGCAGAGGTTAGGCAGACCTGTAAAGCAGTGCATGGAACAGAATTTCTGGATCTTGTATATATCAAGACTCCAACAATGTTCTTGAATCAATATGTCAATCAAGAATATATCGACAGGTCAAACAGAGAGAAGGAAGCAAATATTCCACGATCTCGCTGGAGCTGTAGGAAATGCCAAGCAAGCTATTCAGAGCTAATTCTGCACCAGACCCAAAGAGCAGACATCTGGTGCCACAGCAAAAAAAGTGACTGGAGAGATGGACAAAATTTCATCATCACAGACAAAATGCATTGGTTGGAGTGGAACAGTTTGCAGCTTTGTCTAATTATTCTAATTATTCTGCAGCGGGCAGTTCTGCCCTGCTGGCAGCCACAGACACAAAGCATTACTGAATGAGCCAGGCAAAGCAGATAAAAGATAAATTACAGTGACTGGGGGTAGAGTGGTTAGATACGTTAATGCATATTTATGCTGCTAAGCTTGGAATTTGCTCTGCACCTTGGAATCCGTGGATCCTGATCCTGCTAACAGAAACTTCTGAGTATTTACCCCCGATAGCTAAGGCAGGGAAAGAACCAACAGCTTTGCATTCAGGGATGCTGGTCTGTTCCAAAAACAATACACAGTAAATTCACCCCAAGTTCTGCAATCCTTTGATGTATAGTATAGCTTAAATACCTCTGCAGTTTCAACAAAACAGCTATATTCCAAAATGGAGCTCCTTCCTCACCTTTCCATTGCTTTTTGTGGGGGTGAGGAGGACATATGATGAGTTATTCCTACTGCAGGAAAAAAAAAAGCAGAGGAACTGAGCAGCATGGTCACTACAGGAATGGGAAGGTGGAAGGCTGCAAATGAGTCAGGGTTCTTGCCCAGCAATCAAAAAAAAAAATCAAGATAGCTCTGCTCTTGTGTGCTGGGGTTTGGCCCCTGTATCAGCAACGCAGTACGGAAAACTTTTTGTACACCATAAGGTGCAATGATCTGGATTTTTCCACCCTGATGTTTAACTTAAGGGCTCAGCACAGCAGAGCAGAGCTTCACCGGGGAGGCCCTGGGGAGAAAGATCCCTCCTAGGAGAAACTCAGCCCTGCCAGGGCCCTTTGCAGCCACCTCCCCACCAACCCTCGTGGACCATCATGTGGGCAGGTGCCGAATGCGGACCCCTTGGCTACGGGACTAAAGTGGAGTGAGATGGTCATGGCTCTCCCAGCTCACCTGCTGCCTGAGCCCATGGACAGGTGACGTCCATGAGAAACGTCCATGAGAAAGGTCCTCCTCCTCTAGGCTGGAAATAGTCACTCTGCTCCCCGTGTTCAACTGTTTCACTCAGCAAAGCGGGCAAGAAGGGACAGGGAGGACTCTCCTCCAGAGACCTGCATGGTCTTTGGGTCATGGCATACCAACTGACTGGCAAATGCTATGATTTGTGACTAGATTTCCAGGGGTTCACTTCGCTTCAACTTTAGTCAATCTTATTGTGTGAGCTAAACCTCTCTTTACATCAGCTGACCCTAGGAATACCCTCCAGATCTTGCAATAACAGACTGTTTAGAATTACGACAGAGGAAGTTTGTGTTTGAAAATGCTCTCTGGAACTTAGGGAAGATGTATTAAAGAGAATTGGATGTATTTGTTCTCAGCACCAGAGCTTTCATGATTTTAATGAAAGAAAACATATCAGATTTCTTGATAGGGGCCCTCAGAGAGCCCTGCTCTGCGTTCTGCCCATTTTTACCTCCCTTTCAGCACTCAAAGCTGATTTGCACGCATTTTTTTTCTCCCTGCAGTCACAGAGGAGAAAGAATTGCTATTTTGTCCCTCAAACAGTGACTGAATTTAGCTTACAAATAGATCCTGGAGGTAAGCAAAATTAGCTGCACAGCTTTTCCGGATAGCACTCTGATCAGTTTTAAAATGTGAAAAGACATATGAGGAGGGCAGCATTGGACTGAAATACCCATTGTGCACCTGACTGCACGCTCAGCTGGGCCCCTGCCCATGGCCATAGTGATTTGCCCACCTCAGGCAGGCAGAAACCTTCATTGTCTGCTCTGTTGCGGTCTCTGGGTTGCACCCAGTTGCTCCATATGTGTGGGCTGGTGGGGCAGCTGCTAACCGTTATCATTCCACCAGCTCTAGGTCTGTGGGAACTTCTGCTCCACTTCCAGCAGGTCGGTCCCTGGCTTTGGTGCTATGTGCGGCCTCAGTGTGAATAAAAAACTAAAGGTCATTGGTCATCTTTGTCCTTGTTTTGGGCAAAGATTATCACACAAGGTACAATTTTGGGAGGGAAAACCGATTTAGCGTCTGATGGTCCAACTCAGGAATTATGAACCTGAATCCATCCATGTTCAGCCAGGACTTAAGGTTTTAGGCGCAGGGGCTGAAATGCGCCTTCCTGAAGAGCATTACCTTCCCATAGCAGATGTACCATCTCCACTAAGAATCAGTATTTGGAAGAGATGGCAATAAAACTCCCAAACCATGAAAGACAATGAAATTCCATGGAAATCAGAAAGTGTACGAAGATGCATGCAGGACGGGGCTTTCTCTGCCTTTGAAGTGAAGGCAAATGTCAGAAAATAGTCAACTACTGGCTTTCTCAACTGTTGAGGATTAAAGAAAACTGAAATAGATAGATTCAATTCAATCTGTTGTTGCATAGCAATATTCTAGCCTTTTCCAGGAGCTGCTGCCTTTCATCAAGTTCCTTTCGTCTCAGAAGAAAAAAAATTTTGTTCATATTACAGCAAGGTAGCGTGTGTGAAATACATTTGTCTGAGTGGAAAATGTAGCACGCGTTTGGTGAAAAAGTAAATGAGAGAAAAAGAATTGTAATTTTCCTAAGAACATGGAGGGGGGAGCGGTACAATAATGATTTGGCAGCTATTTTTTTCTCCTGGGCATGTATTTATTTGAGACCAAGCTACTAAAAATTAGTGTGAGAATTAATCCTTAATGATTGTGCCAGTTCTCCTAGAGCAGCCTTAGCAACAGGAGCTGAGCTCGGAACAGTGCCTCTCTTCTGCTCCTCTAGCCCAGGTCGGCACATGCCGGACTGTCGCCCACAGACAAAACAAGCCCTACGGGCCGGACCCGAGCGCCAAGCATTGGCCTCGCCAGCACCTCCTGGCAGCTCCCCTTGGTAGTGCTAACTCCCACTCCTCTGAATTCAGTGGGGTTTTTGTCCTTTACCTCCCTGGGAGCAGAAAGAGGCCTTTAACAAGCTCCTCGCTGGGCTGCCAGAAGCACTGGGGCTATTCTCTGCTACCTTAGAAATCAGAGATGGAAAAAATCGGCCAGGTCACCCTGTCCCTCTCCTGGCCAGAGTATTCCCACAGAGCTTTTTGCCTATTCAAGACGAAGTGCCTCATAGCAACAAAAACCTGAAGGGTATGAATCAGATGGAGAGAGAACAGAGATGATCAACAGCAGCGACCAGCGTAACGCAGGGACAAAACACCTCACTGCATTTTTCAGGAAAAGCACCACCCCCCTCCACCCTTTTACATCTGTTTCTAAAAATGCAGGCCCCGATCCTACTATGTGTAGTAGAAAAGCCAATGGCAGAATTACTCACTGGTAAATGCCCTAGAAGAGGTGTGATGCTGTCAGACACGTAGATGATGCTTCCACCTGTGGTTACTGCTATAATGAAGCCATCTAATGCCTAAGGAAAACAGAGAAGTGGAGAGTGCTTTAATAGGAGCAAGGGGTGTAAACAGGGCGTCTCATCGCATGTTGATCAAAACAGTTTGACTTCAGCACCGTATTGTTATCAAGTTGTAGGAACGTTATCTCAAGTTGCAGAACAGCAGTTCTCTGATTTCACAGTCTGATTTAACTTACAACACTCTTTGTAGTCTAGTAAAACCTACTATTGAAGCGACACAGGGCTCACAGGAACATTTCATGTCTCAGTTTTTAAATTAATCACACATTTTAATAATGCAAAATGACTAAGACTGGATCCCTTGGAAGTTATTAAAATGAACATTTGAGCTCTGTGTAAATATCAAAGGACGATGAAAGGATGTGGTCCTATCTCGAAATGGTAGTTCTCCGCAAACCCCATAAATCTCAGTTTGTATTAATGTAACATTGTATATTACTGGGCTTTCATGTAAGTAAAAGCAATGCAAATTATCAAATACTCCTTAGCCTGTGTTTTAATTGAGTGATTTATTTTAAAGGTCATGGTATTAGACTACTCATTCCAAGAGAAATTCACCCTTCTGCAGAGTTTCCTCCGCACTTTGGTCCCACCTTGCAGTGCGTGCCTTCACTCCTAGGACTGAAGGGGAATGTCAGTCATATCCCCATCCTCTGCAGAGGAGCAATTCCACCTTCAAAATTAGTTTCTTCTTTAGTCTGAGCTGCCAAGTTTTGAGCTAGATCTTGTTCAAAGTTAAATCTAGGTAGATTTCCAGATCTAAAGCAACATTTCACCTACTCTGAGCAGAACCTCTCCAAAAATTAAAAGTCAACAGTAGGTGCTCAGAGCCTATGTTAAAACCTTCCTGCTGTAACAAAGGAGTCACTGGTGGAGCTCTCAATGCCTTCAAGAGGAGCAGGTCTTGGTCCTTCCTGTCAGGAAGGTGATCCAGACTCGGTGTTGCCTGCAGTCTTTGAGCCGTATGGGCACGGCAAGCATGACTGAATCAGAGCAGAGCTCAGCGATACTCCAGAGGCAATACCTGTTCAGGAGACAGGTGTACTGCAAACAACCTGACCATGGTGACATGGCGTTACAAAACCTGACTGCAAACCCAGGCGTGCCTCCAAGCCAGACTAGCAGTTGATCCTGCGAGCCACAGCACGTCCTTCCCCCCTGCTGACTTCAATAAGGGAAAGAATTCTGAGAACACTGGAAAATGCTAATTGTTTTTTTTTTTTTTTAAAAAAAAGGAAAACACAAAGCCTTGAATAAAGACACAAACATATGTTCCTTTTTGCAGAAAATGCTGAGAACCCACAACTATTTAAGTCAATGGGAATCTGCTGGTGCTACAATCCTTTGAAAAGAAGGTCAATAACTTATACCTCAGTAGAAAAGCGTGCGTTTGGCATCTCTGAAAACCCTCCAGCTGCTATAGTTAGTTTAATTTTGTTAATCTAAGTGCAAAGAATATGTTTTTCTTTACTATAGTACATTCAAGCTGTTTTCTAAAAAGTGTAATAGCTGTTAACCCATAGAAGAGAGCAGTGGTTTTACAAGGCAGCTGGATTGTGCATGTTACTATGGTGAAGGTTGGTTTTTTTTTTTTTTTTAATCAAGTCTTTATTTCATATCCAATGCAAATTATACAAAGTGACTCACATCAGAATTTTGCGGTAAAATCAAGTTAATGTATGCATACATAATTCTATTTTTATTTACTCGCAACTGGTCCTTCAAACATTAAGATGCCATGTCCTTCTTCAAAGATTTCACTACTGCAAGAGTCCTAGATGGACAAACAGAGCCTAATACCCACTCCTATGTAATTTTATGACAGCCTTTTCCATGGGGTAAGAAAAGGCCATTTTCAGGAAAGCTGATGTATTACCGCAGTCAATTATGCTCTGATTCTTTTGAATCAGTGCATGAAAAAACCCTTCCCATCTTTTAATAACAGGATGGGAAAAACTTCATGCAGTCTTGTCCAAATGTTAATAAAATAAGATTAATAGAAAGGCAAAAAAGAAGAGAATGATGACCAGCTGGCTCAACAGGACATCCCAATACCCAATGTTACCTTGAAGGGCATGGAAAATCACAGTAGCAAGAAGGTGATTTATAAGCTGGGAAACTAAAAGCAATTGTTTTAATCTAAAATTGTGTGGCATGCAAGTAGAATCAACAAAGGCCCAGCCAGTCAAGACAACTACTAATTTATTGCTATCTGAGGGAAATATTTCAGTGCAGACTGAAGGAGTTATGTAGGTTAAGTTTCTACACACTGGGATGGGAATCGGGGGTTGTCGGTGCAAAGTGGGCAAGGCATCTCTTAGCACTGAACTAAGGCAGTCTCATCACAACAAACTGCAATGGCCAAGGGATCACCAGCCCCTGGGGACCAGCAACACACAGCAGCTTCGTCAGGTTGCTCCCCAGTATCCCTCCATGGCCCAGGCCTGGATCGTGCCCCACATTCATGTCATTTGTGGGAGGGGGAGAAGCTTCTTCTCAAGGGACACTGGAGGGCCGTGCAGCCTCCACGCATTTGGTAGGGGAGAAGATCCTTGCTAAAGAAGGTTCTAGCTGTTACTGACAGAGAAAAATACATTTTAGCAGCTCATTTGCATTTCATCTCGAACCTACATAAATGCCATTGAGTCACCTCCCTTCAAATCCCAGCTAGCATTAAAAGCACCTATGGTATAATTTAAAGGTAATTTAAAAACTATCATTGCAAAATAACCCTGCTCCCTGTTAGAATGGAAAAGTGTTTGATAAGGGCCTTGAAAACCATTAGAGTGGAAGTATTAACTGTATCAAACCAAGAGGAGCTGTCAGGTTTTATCTGCTTGTGCAGCACCTAGCACTAGAGGGACGTGACACTGTTGCTTTTTAGGTGCTAGTCTTGCATAAATATTAGGTAATAATAATGCCATCCAAGAACAGGAGAAAAACTGCTGCGTGGCCTTTTCCTCACCTCCGTTTGTTAGAATAGAGTGTAACTTGTGATTTGAATCTCTCCCCTGGATTTCCCTTCCTGGGAGTCCCTGAGTGGCTTTGCAGGCTGCGGCAGCGCGGTGCAATGGCACCATCGAGAGCAAAAAGCAACATGTGGGGACTCATCTCTTGTCCCAGTGCTCTGCTTGACAGTTGAATACAGCAGTACCTGAAACCTCCTCTTTTAAAACTGCAGATGACATTTTATTCTAGACACATGGGCATTCCATGACAGCTAGACAAAATTAGGAAAGGTATATATGCATGTTCACCTCCAACATCAGCTGGGTGAATTCTTCGTTGCTGAGAAATGAAGGCTTCCAGTCTTGCTGAATTTCAGAAATCTCCGTCTGCGCTGAGACTTCTAGACAAATAAAACATTTCCATTTTTTAAATTCAAAGAAACTTGTATCTTGCAAGACTATATATGAGTTGCTATGAAAAAATAGAAATCACTTTTAAATTCAAAATTGCAGTTTTCAAGCATGAGTTTTGCATACAGAGATAGTGGCTACTATCTAAACCCGATCCTGACATGGTTTCCTCTTTGTTTACTCAGCTGAACTTGCACTGACTTCAGTGGGAGCCTGTATTCACACAGCCATTGGCCTCAGGAAGCATTACTTGGGTATTGATCAAAAGATAAAACCACTTTGCACAAAATTAAAATCAAGGCAAGGATCAGTATGTGTCAAATTGATATTTACAACTTCCAGCCTCAAGAGTAGGATGCCAGAGACCTAGGGTTCAGCCTACAGCTTCTGACCCAAATAGGGAGGAGCAAGAAAACTCCTTCAGAGGAGCCCCCAAGGGCTGTGACCCCAAACAGGAGAAGTATCCCTCCATTCTCCAAAATGCAGGTGAAACATGAGCTTTTGCACCAGCCTTACACTGGCACTGCTGTCCCCGGTCTCTCCTGTGCCCACCGCCAGCCCCACAGTGCAGGGCAGGTGAGGAGAGGGAACAGAACATCAGTGTCTCATTCCAAATCCTGTCTGGAGGGGAGGGTGTCCTGTCACAGGTCAGCCTATGAGGATGACCTTGCTGTGTGAGACACCAGCGGGGTTTTGCCCTGCTGTTGGCCAAGCCTGGCCCTGCAGCAGTCTGAGGATGCTCACTCCCTGAGGGCTTTCTGTAGAGGGGTGCAGGTGCACCAGGTTAACAAATCACAGCTTTGCACTGAAACTAGGGACAACACCAGCGTAGCTGGATGTACCACGGTGATCCATTTCCTTCAAAAACCAGCTACTCACATTAGCTCTACCCGAGTCAGACAGGGTTATGGGGGACAGATCTTGTAATCCAGAGAGACTCGCGCTGGTTTGGTTCGCTGCTCGCTCCACTTGTCTAAGAGTGCTCCCTCGTTCAGCTCTAGTAGTGGGGGGATGCTGAGCACAGCCTGTCTTCTCCTTTCAGCACAGCCTGCTAATTAATCCTATTGATTAACGCTTCCAGAGTATGTAATAGCCAATGCTCCCTATTCGGAGCACAGAGGCAAACTGGCCAGAGAAATGCAAATGGCCAAATGATATTAAAGACAGTAAATTTACACCAGTGCATATTGTCAAATAGAAAGAAATCAAAGTCCCCACTCAAATTTTATTAGTGGAGATGCAGCCGTCTGCTTCTACCAGATCGTTTGGCTCACGTTCTGCCCTGCTGGGGGCTCTCACTGATAGCGCGGTGGCTCTCCACAGCCCCCATGGTCTAACACAGAGGTTTCAAAACCACACTAAGGAAAAAGAGAGATCAGCCCCAATCAGATTCTTATTATATAGTCTCAGAATATGGGATACTTTCAGCAGATCTGTACCTTGGAAAAACTGATAGGCAAGAAACAGTAACTATTAAAAGAATTAATTGAGATTTGGGAGATTTTCTGGATTATAAAGAGGGAGGCTGTTTATGAAGAAAAAAAATCTGAAAATTGACCTCCTCAGCCATTATAACTAAAATCTTGGTTTAGCCTACTAAATGAAAGGAAAATACGATGGAATAAACCAGATCCAAAGTACGCTGAAGATAATGAACATTTTTAAATGCTGAAGCTTTGTATTATATTGTGTGACTACTAATCTAGTTTAAAAATAGATAACATTTACTTTTTTTTTAGCAAGTGTACAAAACCCAGTAACAGTTTGACCCAATTGCTGTGGAAGGATTTGTGACTGCTAGCTTTCTTTTTCCTACTTGTTCTTCCAGAAATGAAGTGCCTTCTCAGGTAAATGATTTGGGCTATCAGCTACACTTGTCTACACTTATTCAAATCTTGTGTGATTGTTCTTTGCTTGGCTCTATAATTGAGCATATTCACATCCTCCTTTACTCTGCCTTGGGCAGATAAAAAAAAAAAAAAGATAGGTTATTACTGTCATTTTTTAATAGGTATATACAATTACTAAACTTTGAGATGTCCTAGTCATGCCCTCCTGCATGAAATCATCTTGTCTGTGGCAAAAATTAATTTAAGAAGAAACTGCGCTCTAGCAACAGAACCACTATAATTATTTCCTCAATAAATTTGACATTTGTGACTTTGTTATGTTGGGAGTCATGATATAAAGACTTTTAATGGTCTTTTTTCATTTCACCCAGAGGTCTCCAGGGAGCAAGGACAGGAGGTGCTGGATGAGCGAAGGCGAGCCTGGTGATGTGGTGCATCAGCTCACAAGAGCCCTTTCAGTTTTGTGGGACCAGGTACGTTCCCCATGGTCACCCACTGAAGCCTGTTCCTCACAGGGGCAGAGCAAGAGGGCCCCATGAGTGCCCTGATTTGTAAGGGAGAAGCATTTCAATTGTCCGCTGCTGTCCATGCATCAGGGAGCCTGCAGTGCGCGGTCTTCTCACTGACTGGAAACTAGACCAGCCAGACTACATCAGCAGGGTCAGAAATCTCCTCTGCTCTCTGTGAGGGCCACATGCCTGAGGGATGTAACTGTCACGGCTGTGTGCATTTGAAAAAATAACCTCCTGGCTTTCTGAAAAGTTTACTATTGCAACTGCGTGTTGTGGAAATGTGACGTAGCTTCTGCTTGTGCAAACCAGATGAAGCACGTCAGCTATCTGTGGATGCAATTTGCTGAAACCAGCTTCAAAAACTGGGGCCTTTTCTGGTCTGAGTTTTCTGCTCATGGTGGAAAATTGAGTCCTACACAGTCCACTGAGGAGCAGGGGAGCTGAACACATTGCTTCCCTGCATTTTTCTGCAGAGAGCTGGGGCAAATGCTTTGTTCTTCTTCTCAGAATACTGCAAAATTCAAGGCAGAGAATCTTCCCTCTGCCCTCAAATCTGTCTTGTTCAAAGCATCCCTATTCCTCACATACACTGCAGAGCGCTGCTGCCCGCCTTCCCTCAGTTCCTGACATTCACCCCCTTCTCTAGCAGGTTTAGAGAGCAGCCAAGGAGATGGATTTGGGCAGCACAGTGCCTGCAAATGATTGGTTTTGATGAGATAGGAAAAAAAATCTTATGTTAGCACTTTTAGGCCCCTTGAGCCATTCTGATAATCACTGAAGGAAACAGGATATTGTAGTAACCGTCTGGCAAGTGCATGAAGAGCTGCAGTAAATCTTACCATTGTGTTTCTGCAGAAAGCCAATGACTTTTTCCAGCACAGTAGTTTTGTCCATTTTGCGAGTGTTGCCTGGAAGCATGGAGCTGAGCTCTTTGATGAGAACATTGAACTGATCGCGCCTCTTCTTCTCAGACTTGTTACGCGAAGCCCTGTGGAGAGGGAAAAAAAAAAGGAGGATGAACAGGAAAAGTCATTATGTACCTTCTCTTTCCAGTGTATATGCATGGAAAACTTGCTGTGTGCCTCAGTATGTGAAGATCAACACTGGCCTCCAACAAAGCTGCAGAGATAAGTAGGGAGCAACTGTTCCTACCTCCTGCTCTCGTCTTTGGGCCCCCTTTAGAGTCCAATAACAAAATGGAGGCTCCGCTCGCCCCTCTGTGCTGCCTCTGGACACTCTGGTCAAGCCCATCAGGTCGGCATGAAGCTTGCAGGTGAAGGAGCTCTGTCCATCTTCTAGGCCTGTGCAAGATCTTGAAAGTTCAGACAGACTCTGAGGAGGCACTCAGAGCAAGAAGAAACAGGAATACTGTGACAACAGTAAAATCGTCCATAAAGAAGAGTGGGGACTGGCAAAATTGGGTCTGTGCAGTTTTAACAAGAGAGAGAGACCCTGGTCCTGCAGCTTAGCTGTTGCACTGGAACTGGGTCCACCTAGAGGGACCTGCCCACTTTGGTCACGGGTCCTCTGGCCGCTCCAAGATGGTTTACAGAGAGGAATCAGGCTGCTGTGTTCCAGCCTTTAAGATGAAGGACCTGAGCAGAAGTTGCTGCAGCTCCCAGCTGGTTCATATGTCACCTCGTTCAGTCTCCTTTCCAAGGTGACAAGGGCAAGCAGGAGGGAGGGCATCCGCATGTCTCATCCCAGCATGGACTGGGCCTGATGTCAGGATGTGTTCCCAGGCCTGGGAGCTCAGAAGTGCTAGCGGGGGTCCCCTGCTCACCCCTAATCCTAATTCCTGTGTGCCACTGGGTAAATCGCTTAAGGTCACAGTGCCTGGACTTTTTAGGTGTGAAACAGGGAATCTGCAGCTTTCTTCACTGGTCTTGTCTGTTTAGCTTGCAGGCTCCTCGGAGAGAGTCTGCTTCTGCTGCTGTGTTTGAAGAGCTTACAGGAAGAAAGGACATTATTTCATTTGGGGTGTTTTGGCACCATCATAATACTGTCATTAAGGTTGTTGATAATCTTTTCAGCATGTGCACTTTACTTTTTTTAAAATTATAGGTCAACCTATACACAAGCAAGTGTTTTCTGAATTGTTTCCATGAATACAACAATCATTCTACTTGGAGGGTATCACCCAGACTTCTGTAGCCATGTGAAAACAGAAATAAATATAACCCAGAAAGTTTGTTTGTTCTTCTGAAAGGTCCCCAGGCAGACAAGATTTGCTTTCTTGCTGATGTAAAGATCTAAAAATCTGGTTACATGTAGACAGGAAAAAAAGCCAAGAAGACAGTTCTCACTCTGTCGGTCCCAGCTAACTCTGCTGTACCTCATAAGCAGCTCTGGATGCACACTGCTGAAAATCAGAACAGAATTTAGCCCAGCATCTACATCCCCTCCAAGGACCAGGATAGCATAAACATTTTCAAATAAAGCATTGCAGAGGCTTCTGGACGTTACTACTGACAGAGGGGTAATTTTTGTTTGTCTTGCTCTCAACCCTGAATACACTTGGAGATGCACTGGAGAGAAGCCAACACTTGATTATTTTACAGCTTTGAACACAAGAGATTGGGTGGATACTGCCTGACTGATTTCAGCCTGTTTTTATTACAGTGCAAAAGGCTGTCAGAACAAGATGTGAAAAGCTCTAGTCTTATTCTATTTCTGTACAGTTCAAGGGGACATTACGAACATCAACATTTTACTTCCTTATAATTCAATCCTTGATTCATTTTAAGCTCAAAGGGTCTTGATTTCCCTGAAAATAAAATAAAACACCAACCATCTATAGGGAAAGTGTTGCTTTTTTTTTTTTTTTTTAAATACAGATGCCTTGACAGAAATATAAGGTATCTATTTTTAACACTTGACATTTTATTCACAAAGGAAATATAAAAACTTCTCTAGTGGAAATAACTCTACCAAGATCTGAATCGATGATCACAGTAAAATCTTAAAAAGGAAAAAAAAAGAGAAAACCCCCACAATTAGGTCATCTAAACTATCCCTGCACAATTGTAAATGCCTTGTTCAGTCCAGTTGTAAATGTCTTAAATAACACAGTTTTCATCACTTCTCTTGGAAGATTATTCCCTAGCCTTGCTTACTTCACTGCTAGGGCATATATTTTACAGTAAGCCAAAACAGTCTCTGTCTGAATTCCATACAATTAGTCCCAGTTCTCCTTCCTCCTCGCTACTCAAAAAAAATACAGCATATCCAAGGGGAAGAAGGAGTCACAGTACGAATAAAATCTGGATTTTTAGCGAATACTGCTAAAGGCAATAGAGGACACCTTGAATTCAGAGGGAAATCATCAATTTAACATGTGTTACAAAGAGTTGTTTTTATTCTCTTATGTATTTTCTGCTTGTTGTCTTAAAGAGAGACTGATACTTGCTGAGTAGTGGCCATTACATCTTGCTGATTTACAATGAAATGTGACTTCACACTAAATTTTCTATTTCTTTTTACTGTCCAGTGGGATACGTTATATATGTATCACAGCAAGTAACCGTGCCACATACCTTCATTCAGATTCTCAAATTTACTTTTTATTGGAGTGGAAAATGGCAAATGGCAATCTTCATTATTAAGCGCTTTCTGATGGTTCACTTCAAGCTGATTTTGTTTGTAATTTGGAATTCAATTGAATTGCAAACAAAAAAATAAATAATTTACTATTAAAGCAAACTAAAAGAAAAGTAGAGAAAATAATGCACAAAGCATGCTTTTTGCTTAAAATTAATAAATCTATGAAATAAAATAAATATATTCTAGTATCAAAGAATTGAAAATGAAATAATTGTTTCTGATCTCCAGAAGAGCAGACCAGAAAGAGGTCTTCAGTGCTCCCAGGTGTGTTGCCATCATATCCACATTTCAGTCCTCAGGCCTTTGGAGTAAAGTAGTGCCTTAGGGAGTCAGATGATGCAGAATGGGGCTCAGAATAACTGGTGTCATGAAGAAAGAACTAGGCACCTTGGCCAAATACTAAACACTTGGCCCAGGGGTGAGAGCGCAGATGCTATTCATTGGGAGAGGACGGACCCTCTTCTCATGTTGGTGTAATACAACCTCTACTTGCCTAATAAATTGCAGCAGATAGTAAATGGTGTGCGTGTGTGTGCACTAGTCGCACCTCCAACTTGAGAAACCCAGCTCCTGGCTTGGGTCCCTCCCTAAAGAGTTAGATCCAGAAATTTCCTTTCTTACCTACTTCTAACTCGGAAAATGAAGGAGAACAATTGTCTTGGCTTTTTTAACCCCTCTAGCATTTCTCAGCACTGAGGGACCTGATCCTTATATCAAATAGAAGAAAACAAAGAAAGTGTTTCCCCTGGAGCACAGGACGGATGGCAGTCCTGAGTTTTCAACACACAACAGCAAAAGGTTCAGCCAATGGCTTCTCCCAAGTTTGACTCTCTTTAAAGCTTTGGAAGAAAACCTGTAGCTTTCAAATGAATCTGAATGGGTTTAGTATACTGTAGTAACTTTAGACCTTCATGATTTCAAACTTTGTTTCTAATTTAGATTCATTTCTAAAAAGCAAAATGTACTTAAATTATAATTTCAAGAAGCCATTTCCTTCTTTCATGTTTAAAATTATCATTTTTTTAATTCACCTCGATAGAGGCCTTCCCCAGGGTATGACAAAAATTCCCTCCAGGAACAAACGGCATGAAAAACATATCATATGGTGATGACAATTGCTGATAGTGAGGATACATGTTATCCTATTTTTGTCTTAGATGGATTCATTTGATGTATTTAAAAAAACCCCAATTATTATATCTTGAAGACAATCAGGTCTTAAGTGTGTGAAGCAGTGATGCAAGGTGGGCACACCTCCTGCTCAGCAACACATTCTCCCAAGAGCCACCATCTCTTGTGATGCGGCATGGTGGTGGTAGGCATCCCTTCCCCAAATCCACCTCCTCCCCTGGCGCCAGGTGCCTGCCTGGCTGAGAGATGGTTGGGCAGAGCCACACGCAGAGCCGTACCCCGTGCTGACCCTCTCCTGGGTGTGAAGCCCCCCCCGTGAAGAGCATCAGCAGCATGGCTCTGTGGGCCAGCAGATCACCCCTCACGGGCCCAAGGGGAGGGAGTTAGGTCAGCGCTTTGCTCTGGGTATCAAAGACAGGCCTTCCGCAGCCTGAGCATGCAGGTGTTAAAAGGAGGGAGCAAAGGGGAACGGTTGAGCTCGGTTGCAGCCTGTGCTGACCTATATTGGTGAGAAAAAGCTGTGGGGAGGAAAGAAGCGGAGAAGGAATCAAAAGAGATGAAACTGGATCAACCAGTTGTGCCTGGACTGGAAATACTCTCATTAGAGGGAACCAAGGGGAAAAATGCGGGCAACCCACGGCTCCCTCCAAAGCAATTAAACTGCGGGCTACGATATTGATAACGCATCCAGAAAAAAACCTCAAATGCTTTGTTGTGGTTTTGTTTAGTGAGGGGGGCCTAAGGTGGTGGCTTCTGTGGGAAACTGCTAGAAGTTGCTCCCCTTTGTTCAGTGGACTTGGCCGGGCCTAGGGCGGACCCACTGCTGGCCAAGGCCGAGCCGATTGGGAGCAGAATGTCCTGTGATAACACCTCTGCGATAATGTATTTAAGAAGGGGAAAACAAAAAAAAAAAAGAAGAGAAGCTGTGAAGAAGTTGAGCGGGGGCAGAGGCACAGAGGGGGAGGTGCAGGCCTCCGGGGCCTTGCAGGCCTCACCCTCTGGCCTCTCGCCAGGCGGCCGACTGGGCCCAACTCAGCCCAGTCTGGCTGCAAGAGGTGGAGAGGAGATGAGATGGGATGAATAATGTGAAGAGATGCTGAGAGGCTTCTGCCAGCCCGTTGTGAAGAATAAACTTTTCTTGTGAGAGAAACAGCTGTAGACACCAAGGTCAGTGAAAAAGAAGGGGGAGGAGTAATGTGGCTCCTGACCAAGATTCCCCTGCAGCCTGTGGTGATGACCATGGTGGAGCGGGTTGTCCCCCTGCAGCTCATGGAGGTCCATGGAGGAGCAGAGATCCACTTGGAGCCGTGAAGGACCCCACACCGGGGGAGGTGGAGGCCTGAAGGAGGCTGTGGCCCGTGGAGGGCCTGCTGGGACAGCCGTTCTGGAGAGACTGCACCCCGTGGAAGAGATGACCCACACCGAAGCAGTTTCAGGAAGGACTGTGGCCCATGGGTGGGACCCCACACTGGAGCAGGGGAGGGATGTGAGGAGTTCTTCCCCCAGCTGTGAAGCAGCAGCGTAAAACAACGCATGATGAACTGACCGCCACCCCCATTCCCTCTTCCCACCCTGTGCTGCTCGGGGTTGGGGGGAAGATAGTAGAGATAATGTTAAGCTCAGGAAGAGGGAGGGGTAGAGGAGGTTATCTTGTTTCTCTGTCTCATTATCCTGCTAGTTGTAGTAATAAATGAATAATTTTCCCCAAGTCGAGTCTGTTTTTGCCCGTGACGGTAACTTTAAGGATTTCTCCCTGTCCTTATCTCAAACCTCGAGCCGTTTTTCTTAAATTATCTCTCCCTATTCTCTCGGAGGGTGGGGGGAGTGAGAGAGAGACTGCGTAGTCTGGTCCAGATCAGGGTTGAACTACGAAATGCTTCCAAAAAACTTTTCTGCAGATGCCAGTCAGATCTGACAGTTATTAAGAGTTTTATTGCCATAGCTCTTCTGCCTTGAAACACACCCTTCCCTCCTCACAAAGGGTTCACAACAATTTCTCACCAATCAGGACTTGACAATGGAGTGCAGGGTGTATGTGAATAAAGGTTTGTGCCAGTTTAGGGCTGACACAGCACTTTTCGTGGTCTTTTGCTGCTCTGAAGGTAACTTCTAGGTGTTTTCATTACCATGAGATAGGCATTGCTGAATAAATTACCATCATAATAGAGAAAATAAAAACTTTTTTAGTTCTTTTTCTTTTGCAAAGCATCTTTTGTAAAAAAATCCAAATTTTTATATACTCAGGAAGCTCAGATGATGTATTACAGCAGCAGAAGTATGTCGTTGGTTCTTCAGTTCTTGTGTTCTGCAGCAATGTGAAGAAAACGATCAATGCCTTGGCTTTTTTGACATTTTCCACAGGAAACATTGATACGCTATTTTCTTCTTACAGGGTAGTCAAGAATAGGAATCTGTGAGACGGCAGTTTTTCAAGTTATGCTTGGCTGTATTTTACTCTCTCTCTTTGATGAATTGATTATAGATAAAACAGATTCTGCAGCAAGAAACAGTATCGGGCTCAACACTAGTTAAACAGAGAGTTATAAAAGAAAAAGTGCTCACCTCTTTGCCCTGTCTTTCTCATCTTCATCCATTAGATTGTCTAAGCAGTTTTTTCTGTTGAAGGAATGCAAAAATCATTACAAACTGTCACTTTGTTAGCCTGCCAGTGCAAGAGCCAGCATCACTGATGCCCCTGATTCCTCAGGTGGAGCATCCTACTGGGAGGCTCTTGGTCCTCCTCTGTGGGCCTTGACCCGAAACCCAGAGGCGGTCATAACTGTACTGAATTACACCCCAAATTCAAAGTGTCCTCATAAATCCCACTGCGCTGTGAAAAAACCCTCACATAGCCAGCAATGGCCGACAGACTGCCTGCCTGGTGGTGCCAGCATCGAGTGTGGGGACTGTGCCACCCCCCTCACTCTTTTTGCCAATCTTCACCAAAGTGTTGTGACCTGCTGCCAGGTTTATAGTCCAATTGTTCCAGCAGTTTGAGCTGTTAGAAAGTAAGTACTCCAAGCACAAGATGTGTTCATAAAGCCACAGAGTAAAATGGGGGTAAATTTGGTAAATTAAGTAAATTAATCATAGAATCATAGAATGGTTAGAGTTGGAACGGACCTTCAAAGGTCATCTAGTCCAACCACCAACTAGATCAGGTTGCTCAGAGCCTCATCCAGCCTGGCCTTGAATGTTTCCAGGGATGGGGCATCCACCACCTCTCTGGGCAACCTGTTCCGGAGTTCTACAACTCACATTGTAAAAAAATGTTTTCCTAATATCCAATCTAAATCTACCTCCCTCTATTTTAAACCCATTACCCCTTGTCCTATCACAACAGGCCCTACTGAACAGCCTCTCCCCATCTTTCCTGTGGCCCCCTTGAGGTACTGGAAGACCGCTATCAGGTCTCCCCGGAGCCTCCTCTTCTCCAGGCTGAACAGCCCCAACTCTTCAACCTGTCCTCATAGGAGAGGTGCTCCAGCCCTCTGATCATCTTCGTGACCCTCCTCTGGACCCTCTCCAACTGGTCCATGTCCTTCTTATGTTGGGGACTCCAGAACTGGACACAGTACTCCAGGTGGGGCCTCACCAGAGCAGAGTAGAGGGGCAGAATCACCTCCCTCGACCTGCTGGCCACGCTCCTCTTGATGCAGCCCAGAATGCAGCTGGGGCTTCCTACAACTGTACCCTTTAAACCATCACGGAATTACACTGCTGCGAAGCCTCTCCCCTTACGAGAGAGCAACAGGTCTAACTGTTCTGTTCTGCCAAGGATTTGGCTAGATCTGTAAAGCAGTTCATGGCCAGCTTCCAGTAAACAACTGCAAAATGTAGGCAAGGTGAAGGGAAAAATACAAAACCAGCCCAGCTGAAGGCTGAGATCCTCAGGAGCACTTGTTGCCAGCTCGCTGCCCACCCTCCTTTGCTCCGTGGCCTTATGAAAAAGTGATGCTTGAGCTGTAACCCTCTTCAGCCCGAGGAGGAGGAAGCCCTGTGCCACTGCAGCCCCTCACAGCACCTTGCGCCCGTGTCAGAGCACAAAAGCCGTGTGCTGCTGCATCCCACACAAATATTTTCCGAACCGGCAGCACAATGCCGCTACAGACCCTAGATATTGGCAAAGCGTCATTTTCAAAGCGGCGCTATAATCACAGGCAATGATAACGCTCATTTAAAAAAAAAAATCAATATTTCTCACTTAATGAGTCCTCAACATGTAAGGCATGAATAAAATTGGAGAGGGGAGAGGAGGGGAGTTAATTGCTAGGCATTACTTAAGCCCATGGTATTTTCCACATGTGAGTCACACATAAATTTGCCCGTTTAAAGAACATTTTATGAAAAAACGGAGTGAAAATGTATTTATTGTAAGAACAGTGGATAAATTCCCTCCTTCTGCTACTAGTTCTCTTACAGCAATATTCCACCTGCTCATTACTCAATGGTTAGCTAAGAACATGAAACTACCCTGTAATTTTTTATCAAATGTACGAGTAATGAGGAATCAAAGCCACGGGTCACTGATTGGAGGGTAAAGCTACTTCATGGCATTCAGCTCATTGATGAAGAAGCATGAACAGCAAATATGAGGGACTGGCTTTTTTAGTCATAACTGGCAAATTTAAGTGGGTGAATTCTATTATACAGAACAAAATAACAAACAATACCATGTATTTTTTAGGTGTTTTCTCAGGTATTTATTTGGCTTTGCAAAACAGTGAAGTTAGCCAAATCGCAATCCGCATTTTAGACTAGGAAAATGCATCGACTCAGTTAAATTTTATTTATCAGTGTTTTGCAAATACTTTAGGTGGTTATTTGCCCAGAATCAAACTGCTAGCCCAACAAGTGTGTTTTCAAATAAATCAGGCTAAAATGTAGTGACAAAATTCAGTGGTTTTTGTTGTTATTTGCTCACTTATTGTAACCAGAATGTCCACCTGTTATTCGAGAGTAAAGAAGGCATCACTAACATGGCAAGGGTTAGCATTTAGGATTTTGCTGCCTTTTTTTGCTACCGCTTTGCTCAAAATGCTCTGTTGCATTCACCCTTATTTAATCTATGACAAGCAAAATGCGGCAGTGTCAGCAGGAGAAGTTGCTTCCTCTGAATCCCTGAAGGTCTTCCTCTGCTGCACCGAGGCCTCCTCTGGTTGTAACATATTCCCAGTAGAAAACAGGAACATGGGGACGAGAGCTCTGGGTGGCTCTGAGGAAGGATGGGGGTGGATGGGGCAGTCAGCATCAGTGCTGCTCAGCCCCAGCTGTTTTGGAGAGGCACAAGGTGCCTAATGGAAAGGGGCTTCCTACAACTGTACCCTGTAAACCATCAAGGAATTACACTGCTGGGAAGCCTCTCCCCTTACAAGAGAGCAACAGGTCTCACTGTTCTGTTCTGCCGAGGATTTGGCTAGATCTGTAAAGCAGTTCATGGCCAGCTTCCAGTAAACAAGGTTTCTCACTGACTGACATGAAATTCTGGACCTGCTGTGCTGTTGCTAGTGTTAGACAATATCTAATTGTCATTTTGCTTCTGTTTGCTCACACGGCAAAGTCTCCAGAGCATCATAAGCATTGCTAACAGCACTTGCCAGTACATATGTACCATATGAAATTAAAACTGTTCTCAATAAAATAGATATGGCAGAGTGTACAACTGCTGCAAATGGGTACTGCCACCCCTCTCCTCAACCACATCAGATGTTGGCTTACACCTGGACAAGAAATCCATGGCATGGAGCTTAGGTACGTGCTTAGTGCAACCTGCTTGCTTTACGTTATCCTCCCAGCCCCTCAGCTGGGAGGGTCCCAAATAGCAAACTGGAAATCTGCTCTCTCATCCCTGTCAGTGCCTGGTTTAGCAGGCAATTCGGGCTCGTTGCAATGATGGAGGAAAGCAGTAAATGCCATGGGTCTGTGCCATGGTTCCCCTGGAAAGAGGTGACATAAAAAAAACAAGTGACACAAAGATTTCTTAAAATTTGAGCAATCTTTTTGTGCTAACAAAGAGAATTTGGAAACCTGTGGGTAATGACACTACATGCTGTAACTCCTGCCAATGGAGTATTTAACAATGACAATTGCACTCGAGCATCATTAATATCATCATTATCAACAAGGAGTGAAGATGCTATCACTCAAAAAGATGGAAACCACCTGGAAGAAGGAGGAAAAAGCTCACATACTCCCACCAGAGCAGTGCTCTGGCAGATACACAGAAAGACGCACACCCACAAGCAGGGAAGAGTGGCATTTTGAAAACAAAAGACTGGCTAAACTGTTAACCGTGTACCCCTGGCTTAGTTATCAGATGGAGAATTATAGCACAAACATCCCCCCCACACTCACTCATACAATGAATAGTTGCTCAGGAAAGAAGAAATTCAGGCAGAGCGCCAGCTTGCTCCAGGGACTCTCCAGAAGAAAGGTTGCACATGTTTGTTTTGATGCAGTCTATTCCCAGTGGACACAGAGCTTGCACTATAAAATTCATCTGGCACCAATCACCTTACTCTGTGCTAGAAACAGATTTTTTAGTGAGTTAAACTACTACTCTTCCGTGTGGGTAAGGGTGGTTTCTCTCTGTCCTGCCCTGCTGCTCATAAGGATATGCTATAAAATGACTGACACCCAGATGTAAGTAATCAGCTGTTGGTTTCGCACTAAATTGCCATGTGGCCAGCTAATCTCAGTTCCTACAATTTAGCCTGACATTTAACAAGAATTTTTAATCACATTTTTTTAACTCAGCTGAATTAAATCAGAGATGTAAATGTCTTTTAGAGGTTCTGGGATGTGCCTGGGAAAGCCTGGTGAGAAATCACAGTGCCTGTGCTCCTCTGGCTCTATGTTGGGCAGCTGCGGGGTGGGAAGACTGGGATTTTCCTTCCCTTCCCTCTCCAACATGGCGAGATGTCTGCCTCCACCACCCCACGGGCCTGCTTAGGATATTCAGCCACTTGTCCTGTATAGGGCATGCTCAACCCTGGGGAGAGGAATGCTGTCCGCTGGAATGCCTCCCTGGTGTTGCTTCCTACTCACTACAGATATACCTGAGCTTTGGACCTCACTCTTGGACCACTTAGGATGCTGGTACAATACCACCATCCTAAGCAAAGATGATGATATTGCACTTGGAGAACAATCTTCTCACGAACAGGGGATGTGCAAGAGTTGTATGGAAAACTGGGAAGAAACATCTTGAACTACCTTCTATCCTCTGGGCAGATCTTCCCACCAACTGTTATCTTTGTGAAGGAGGAAAAAGAACAACAGAGTGGAGGGTAGATGTGCTCCCGTGCCTTCCAGACCCATCGCTCAGCCTCCAGTGCCTATCTCTGCTGAGTGTTACTTCTGCGAGACGTTGAGTGCTGCCTCAACAGGGAGTTACTCTCCAGTTCCCTCTTTGAAGGGGAGGAAAGAGGCTGTTAGCAAAGAGCTTGGCATTATAAAGGAAGAATGTGGGTATGTCTGGTGACTTAGGATTTAAAGGCCAGATCGACCCCTACACAACATCCTGCGCATAGTGAGTAGGATCCAAGACATAGGAAGAAGGCACCAAAAGGGAATACAGGTTCTGGGCATGAGCCAGAGGGACAATTTCTGGCCACTCACTAGCACAGGTGACAGTGTGTCCAGATCGCAGTGCTGGCACCACTGCCAGGTCCCCTGCCCAGGGGATGATGGACAGGGTCTGATGGGCACTGCGGTCAAACAGTGGCATTGTCCCATGGGTGCTCCACAGCGTGGGTTCAGTGGGTACTTGCCCACACTGGGGACCACTGATGTGGCTCAGCGCTAGCAGATAGACCCCTTCCTCTCAGTTAAGGCAGAGCTCTGAAATGAAGTAAGCCACACCAACAAGTGAAGTATCTCCCCTCCAAGCCTTGCTGGGGGGACAAAGAAAAAGATTAACAAATGGGAAGCAGCAGGAAAGGTCACAGGGTGACAGGCAAAAAGTGACCATCTGACCATTTAAAACCCCTTCTTCCATGTTTCTGTGACATGGATTAAGCACTTGGATATCCCACCATGAGAACTACGGCACAAACACATACAGAAAGGATTTGTATAAACACAAATCAGAATAAATCAACAGATTCATAGACATATCAAACTGAACTGTGCTCCTCCATCCTTTTTTTTTTTTTTCACATGTAAACCTACGAACTGTTACAAGAACATGCTGGAGTCCAAAACTAAACACAGCACAATCCCACCCATAGCAATCAAAATGTAAACAGAGTAGCCTTAAGAAAACCTAAGAAAAGATAGTAAAAAATCACTTTCCTGATGATATACATTGTTATTTGAGAAGGGACTGTGACTTTTCAGTGGGAGAATGGCAGTCTGCAGTTACCACAGGTCATGTAATGCTGTGATTGTTAGGGGAATTACTGTTTTTACGAGTAAAGGAAAAATCCAGTAGCATGGTAAGTGTCCAGTTTTAGAGTTAAGACTATTTATGCCTGACAATGTGTGGCTTAGTCTTCCTGCATTCAGTAGATTACTACATTTTGTTTACACTAGAGAAGAGGTTGTTTAGAGGTTTCCAAAACAGAAAAGAAGAAAAATTTTGGAGGGAACATAGGACTTCATGAACCTCACGGGCTTATCCATGTTTTATACATATGCGTACGATGAATCTTTGGATGGTAACAGACTTAAAGCAAAACAGACATTAAAAAAAAATCCAAATGCGGACAATGAAAATGATGGAATTTGACATAAATTAATGCTCCACTGTTCTGAACTGGGGATGGCAGGGAGATGCTCACAGGTAATGCAGCTGAGTGTTATGAGATTATGATGAAGAGAAGTAAAGGCTCAGAGCATATTCTGGCTTTGTTCTTTACAGTATTCGCATTTAGTGGAAATAGGCATTCTCTTCCACATGTCAGAAACCTTGCACCTATTGCTGTGTGCTATCAGACAGCTTCCCCTCTCTACCCTGCTGCCGGCTGCATTTTAGGGTGTGAGGCCTGCGAACCCTCTGTAGAGGTGGTATAATTCGCATCTGTTTAAGTCAGGAGCAAGGCGGCTGACATCAGCAGCGCTGTGCTGAAGCGTGGCGAGGGTAAGTGAGAGGCATCCTTTATCTCCAGCTTGTGAGCAACGCGTAAAGTTTGTGCGGTGCTTGGGATCTCTGCTGAAGATCTGTACATACATGCTCGTTATCTTCCTTATTATTATTATTATTATTGAATGACTAAAGCCATTCGGACTTCAGGGAACAGGCTAAGTGAATCCCCGGGTTCAACCGCTGCTCTCCCCTCACACGGCTGGAAACAGAAAGGCAAACAAATTAAACTAACATTAATCAGCAAAGACTGCCATCTGTATAACTCGGAGCACTTCTCCGCGTGCCCATCCCCTTCCAGCAATGCTAAACAGGATTAGCCTTCCGTGGGCGGACGGGGAAAGTAGGTCAGTTTGGTAACATCGCTGCGTGCGATGAACGGAGGAGGACGAGGCTGCAGCAGTCTGTTGCCAACCCTCTCGCCTCCTGTATGAGCCACGAAGACAAAGCACCTGGTCCTGTCACGGGGTGCATGAGGCGGCTCAGACCCCCGCGTCCCTGCGTGACGGCACCTGCCATTTGTAGAAGCAGGGGTTTGGCAAAGCCTGGCCAGTGCGTTGGAGTTAACGGGTGCATTTCAACAAGGAAACTGAGGCACGGGGCAGCTAAAGGCTCAGTTATTACCGGTTTGTGCACAGCCAAACATTTGTCAAAGCTTATGTGTGAGCAAAGTGGCAAAGGATGGTAAATCACGCCGTGGAGGTATTGCCTTTCTGCATTGACTTTATTGGGTGCGTAGGGATCGTGTTAGGAAAGCCAAAGCTCACCTGAAGTGGACATTTGGAGGGCACGTCAAGGGCAGCAAGAAGAGCTTCTGCTGCTACATCAGTTGTAAAAGTTTGAACAAGGAAAGTGTGGGACTGCTGCAGTATTGGGGATAGTCAGGAGGTGAATTAGTGACAGCAAACATGGGTAAGGCTGACGTACTGATGCCTTCTTTGCTGCAGTCTTCACCATCAAGGCCTCACAGCCTGTGTGTTGGAGACAGGGTCAGGGACGAACAGAGACCAGCAGAGAGTGAGGACCAACTCAGGGAACTTGAGGGAGCTTGAGGGAAGTCGACCTGTACAAGTTGATGGGGCCCAACCACCTGCTTCCACAGGTGAGAGTTGGTAGTGTCCCTGCTAAGACTGATCTCTCTCATCTTTGAGAGATTGTAAAGATAGGGGAGGTCCCTGTTGGCTGGAGAAAGGCCTCAAAAAAGGCCAAAAGGGTGATCCAGGGAGCAACAGGACCGTTAGCCTCACTGCAGTCCCTGGGAAATCATGGAGCGAGTCCTCTTGGAGCACATCCCTGGGCAGACGAAGGAGAAGGTGATCAGAAACAGTCAGTATGTATTTACCAAGAGTAACCTGGCTGTTGGCTATGATGAAATTTATAGGATCTGTTGTTAGGGAGAGAGCAGTGGATGTTATTTATCTAAGCGTCATGCTCAAAGGCAGGACTGTCATCATGGAGGGCACTCAGAGAGGCTGGAGGAAAGAGCTGACAGGAACCTCATGAAATTTGTCAGGGACAACTGCCAAGTCCTGCACCTGGGAATGAAGAGCCTTCATCTCTGATACAGGCTGGAGATGGACTGACCAGGAGCAGCTCTGCAGGACAGGGGCCTGGGAGTCCTGGCACGCAGCAGGCAGTGTGCTGTGCGTGAGCCGGTGGTAGGCCTGGGTGATGAGCAGGTGCCGGGGAAGCTAGGCTGGTTTGGTCTGGACAAGGGATGGCTTTGCAGCACCTCAGTGCTTACAAGGAGTCAATGGGGATCCAGAGCTGGGCTCCTCAAGGCCATGCAGGATGAGAGAGTGAGAAATAACAGGCATAAGTAGAAAGAAGAGAGGAGAACCTTTCCTCCATGAGGACAGCCAGGCAGTGGAGCAGGCTGCCCATAGAGGCTGTGGCATCCCCATTCTTGGAGGTTTTCAAGACCTGACTGGACAAAGCCCTAAGCAGCCTGGTCTGACCTCAAAGCTGGCCCTGCTTTGAGCAGGAGATTGGACCGGAGATGTCCTGAGGTCCCTTCCAATCTGAATTGTCCTGTGATTCTGGACCTACTGACCTGGCTACCACCAGGAACATCCTAAGCATATCAGTCCCCCTGAATTTGTTCCTATCTAATATACGTTCCTGAAATCTATTTTCTTACGCTTTTTCTCTTCTGTGCTGCAAATGGCTTGTGCACTGTCTCCCCTACACTGACATCCCTCCTGCTTTATAAACCTGCTGTCTAGGAGAAAAGAATGTGAAATACACATCTTAACATTGTATGTCTGTATGTCATGTGTCTGTCATGTCACCTTTAGATGATGATTTAAAAAAAAAA
>WHYT01017240.1:180284-223784 GCA_009806455.1 Tetrax tetrax
AGAAAAATGCCTCTCATGAGAATGGCCCTTGACTGTTATTCTTCTCTTTCTACTTCTCATGTTCTTAATCTGTTTTAGGTATTTATAAAACTTTAGTCCTCATAGTATCAGAAGTCCTGAATGCACCAAGACTTTACTATGTCCTTAACTCTATACTGCTATAAGAAGTCCCTCATGTACTCGTGTCTCTGCAAAATCCAGGCCTAAATGTGGAGGTAAAGCTGCACGGATTAGAATCATAGAATCATAGAATCATAGAATCATAGAATCATAGAATGGTTAGAGTTGGAAGGGACCTTCAAAGGTCATCTAGTCCAACCCCGCTGCAAGAAGCAGGGACATCCCTGATGAGATCAGGTTGCTCAGAGCCTCATCCAGCCTGGCCTTGAACGTTTCCAGGGATGGGGCATCCACCACCTCTCTGGGCAACCTGTTCCAGTGCTCTACAACTCTCATTGTAAAAATTTTTTTTCTAATATCTAATCTAAACCTACCTCCTTCTAATTTAAACCCATTACCCCTTGTCCTATCACAACAGGCTCTACTGAACAGTTTCTCCCCATCTTTCCTATAGGCCCCCTTGAGGTATTGGAAGACCGCTATCAGGTCTCCCCGGAGCCTCCTCTTCTCCAGGCTGAACAGCCCCAACTCTCTCAGCCTGTCCTCATAGGAGAGGTGCTCCAGCCCTCTGATCATCTTCGTGGCCCTCCTCTGGACCCTCTCCAACGGGTCCATGTCCTTCTCATGTTGGAGACTCCAGAACTGGACACAGTTCTCCAGGTGGGGTCTCACCAGGGCAGAGTAGAGGGGCAGAATCCCCTCCCTAGACCTGCTGGCCACGCTCCTCTTGATGCAGCCCAGAATGCGGTTGGCCTTCTGAGCCGCAAGGGCGCATTGCCGGCTCATGTTGAGCCTCTCATCCACCAGCACTCCCAAGTCTTTCTCCTCAGGGCTGCTGTCAATCCATTCTCCGCCCAGCCTGTATTTGTGCCTGGGATTGCCACGACCCAGGTGCAGGACCTTACACTTGGCCTGGTTGAACTTCATGGGGTTGGCACGGGCCCACCTCTCCAGCCTGTCAATTATTTTGTAATTATTAGGTCTGAAATCTTCCCTTGAAAATGGTCTCAGTTATAAAGTGTTCTCAGTTGTAAAAGTCTGTTAAAGTTTATTTGCTTCTGCAAGTATTTAAATAAGTAGAATAATATAACATCTGACCTAAGATCTTCTGATGGCCAAATGTTCAGCCAATACAGGCAGAGTATGTGAGTATAACACTATAAGATTTAGTTGTCAAAAACTCAGGGATTGTTGTTTTGTTTGGCACAAACTACCAGGGAAACACCAACACAAGCAGAAAATCAGTCTTTTTCGATGGGACTGTTGTCAAAGTCTCTTTTTTTTTTTTCTGGCAGCAATAGTCTTGACAAGATCCTTTTAATCCTTTCCATCCAATTAAACAGGCTACAGGCACTAGAATATAAAGCAAGATGCCCAAGAGCTGGCATAGGTTGGTCTCATTCTCCCCACTTTTTTGTTTGTTTGTTTGTACATTAACCATTTATGGAGGGCTCTCAAAGAACAGTATTACTCTTCCTTTAAAAGATCTGGGCCTGGGAGTAATTTTGCTAACAGCAGAAAAATTTACTCCAGAAAGAAGTTCTGAAATTTTGACAGTGCTGTCAAATCAATTGTCATGATTTACACCAGCTGTGATGGTGTCCCTTCCATACGTAAGATGCTGAAACAAGAGGTCACACATTTCTGTGGAGATTTCAGCAGGAAAGCTGAAAGTAAACATGAAGTCCAATTTCCTTCTAGTTTTAGGCATCCAACCTGATGTGGCAGCTCTCTCTCCATTGAGCAGGACTGGTGTGAAGGACTGTCCTCTCTCAGTGTCCTTGTCTTCTCCCCAGCTTCCCTCTTGCTTCTTCAACCAGCAAGAACCGGGGGCCCAGCTCCAAGTTGCGAACTGAGACTTGAGCCAGGCAGTGAGTGCTCTCCTTGGCCTTCCCCATCCTCATGGGCATCCCAACATGGTGACACTCATGGGGACTCAGCTGCTTGGCCACTCATGGGGGCCAGAGGTGGGACGTATGGGGGGAAATGCAACTGCCCTTGCAGAGAGCCTGCAAGAAGCAACAACTTCCCTGCCCTGTGCAAGAGGCAAAGCTGTGGCCTAAATCTGCTGCTGTACAGGGGAAAAAAATCCCTATTCAATATAAAGAAATAAATACAGATATCAACACCAATAATCCCATCACTTTTGTGCTAACAACTTGATAACATATCTGCTTATAATTCACACACTGCACTAAATTTTCTGCTCTATAGTAACTATCATATCCCTGACAGCAGAACTAAATATTTAATCATCTGGGGAGATGAATCATGAAAAGCTGTTTTGGGGAGATATTTTTAAATGGACAAATTGTTGTCATTTAATTTTGAGAACTTGCAGTCTCTCTCTTCTCAGAAGGGGCCTTCTGAGCCTGTGACCATAGGGACTATTGCTCTGTACGGCTTGCTGGTGAACCATGCAGGTGAACCATGGGTGAACATACAGGGTTTTAATGTAATTTCTGACAAGACCAAGGCAGGAGTTGCAGTCAACTCAGGGTTTGGCTGGGCACCATTAAGCCTAAAGACATAGGGAGGCCAGAGACACACAACCTGCCTGGTTGCATGGGACGACTGCTCTCTAGCTGCGGTCTCCCAAATTTGTGTCTGAGTCCATAAACCTGCCGAGAGTTCAGACACATCATCAGACCATGGCTGCACCTGTGCTTTGCACTGTTTCGAATGTTTATGCCCTTGAGTCCTTCCCATCTCAGGCTGAACCATGCTCCAGCTGTAGTGGTGCCGGCATGTCCTCGCTGATGCGTGAAGTGCTGCTGTTCTCAGCCTCTTCATGCTACCAGTGGTTTCCATTTTTACAATGATAAAGTTTCTCCAGTGTGATGTAAAATTCAAATCAAGTTTTACTAACTGAATCTCTAAGGAAAAAGGATAATTATTAAAAAGCTTCATTAGTGCTTTGCAATCTTAATTATGATAATTATATTTTTACAGCTAATATAACTGAACTCCTGCTTTTAAATCCCATTAATGAGCATTTTTAATCCTTCTCCTACTGGGCCAACAAAACCATAATGTTGAACTTCATATTTACACAGGGCACTATTTTTAAGAAAAATGATGCACTGTTCACTTAGGATTTCCATTGCCTTTTTATCTACACTTTGAAGGTGCACCTTCTTCCAAGACGTAAGAAATGAAGAAGAGCAAAGATGAATTCAGCAGCTTGGGCTTGATTTCCCTTCCTGGAAACGAGAGGGCACAGCCCCTGCACCAGGATGGCAGCTGCGTGTGGATACTGGCTGCCATCAGGGAAGCCTGTGACACCGCTTCTCCCTTGGAAGCACAGATTTAAAGCTCTTTTCCTGAGCAGCCCAAGAGCTGAGCTTCACCTGCTCTGGGTTCCCATGTGGACTTCAACAAAACCATGTGAGTAGGCAGAGGATGCAACCCACTGCATGAAACGGGGAAAAACTCTTCGGCAGGGCCTGTTGTGACAGGACAAGGGGTAATGATTTAAAATAGAGGGAGGTAGATTTAGGCTGGATATAAGGAAGAATTTTTTTACAATTAGGGTGGTAGAACACTGGAACAGGTTGCCCAGAGAGGTGGTGGATGCCCCATCCCTGGAAACATTCAAGGCCAGGTTGGATGAGGATCTGAGCAACCTGATCTGGTTGGAGACGTTCCTGCTCCTTGCAGGGGCATTGGACTAGATGACCTTTAAAGGTCCCTTCCAACCCAAACCATTCTATGATTCTATGATTCTAAACAGAGACTTGCCAGGGGAGGAGATCAGGTAGTTGCCACAGGACTCCTCTGCCATACCAGAGCAGTCCCACCTGTGAGTGGGAGACCAAGGGGTTGCAGGACCCATGCCACGGTGGCCAACAGTAATCGATGGTCAGGGCCAAGGGAAAAGTGGCAGCTGGTGGAAAAGGTCAAAAAAAATCTCAATAAAAAAAAGAAATGCTTAAGTTCACAAACTTTCCCTCTGGTGTGTGAGCAGAAAAAGGCATCTCCTCAACCAGCTACTGGAAATCTTGAAAAGTGCCAGCGAGTGACAGGAGTACAAACGGTCTTTTCTGAATGCAGTTTATAATTCCTGATAGAGCAGAATTTGCTGCTGTGTCCTACATTATAAACCACCCACCACCACACAGATGCAAGGGACTAGTGGAATTTTTTTGAATCTGTTTGCAGCCAAATATTTTACAGTTCCTAACACAGAGAGAGAACGAAAGATCAAAGAGGGAAGAGGATACAAATTCAGATATCTCAATAAAGAGATGGAAACAATAAAGCATATATTGAATATTATCTGCCCATTAATCTCTGGAGTAAATTCAGAAAACTAATTAAAAGCTTCTACACAGATAAATGATAAGCTTCTTTATTCAATGAGCTCAAAATATGAACAAACAGAGGTTTGTGTTGATATCGTTATTAGCAATAGCATTAAAGCAAATTATTTTTGCTCAGCTACTGGGAATACAGTGATTTGAAAAACAAAATGTTAAGAGATGAAAAATTCAAATCTTTACTATACTGAGCATATTGCATTTCCTGTTCTTTTAAAATTTGTTTCAGGTAATGATAACTCGTATGGGTTAGCACCACAAAAAAAAAAAGATATGAGGAGGAGAAAACAAACCCGAAGCCTCTACAGAAGCAGGAAAAATCTCTGCATAATTATTCTCCAGTGGAAGTCCAGCTTTAACAGGCGATATCGCCTTCCTGCATGGGAAATTCTCTGATTTGTTAGTTCTTATTGCACCTCATGTCCATTTTTCTTCTATTGGCTTCCACACTCGCAGGGGATTTTGTCTGAATTTTATAAGGAGGTTTTGTCTCCTGAACCGTAATTGATAGATGTTCTATTTTTGTGGTGCAACATCGCTGCCTTGCGTGACGTGGCATGGCGATGCTGCATGGGGAACTTGCAAGGCAGCCAGCCTTGCTCTCCCTTGGTGCTCTGGGAATAGCCCCAGTCCCAGGCATCCCTGGTGTGACCTGGAAAGGGGGATCCTGAAGAACACTTAACAAATTTTAAAGCTAAAGCTGTGCATTCAATTTAAATGCAGAGCCTGAAATAATTAATTTCAATATATAGTCAGTCCTGAATCTGATTTTTTAGGATCAATTAAAACTGATCTGGCTCCAGAATTCGGGTATCCTCCTAGGGATCCTACACAAAGAAGTAACTTGAAAAACTCAATTTTTTAATCCATAGTGCATTCCAGTGACTCGGGGCCAATTAGCATAAAACCAGCTTTAAACTGATGAAATGGGGGAATAAGAGAGAACTGCTTTTGTTTATATTTTTTTATATTCATACGCCAGTGTCTTCCTACTTCATATTGTACATTAAACTCTCCCTATTGACCAAAGGAAACAGAGATTTCAAAAAGTCTCAGGCTAATGTCCTCTTGAACACAGGCTAAATACAGGATATGGTTCACAGAGTGTAATGTGCACTTAAATTTTAGCGTATTCACTCAACTGCAGCGCTTCAGAAACAGAGAAGTCATTAAAAGCCCCATAGCAAAATATCGAATTATGCCTCTGCCAGATACTAACTTTGAAAAGAAAGAATGGAGACACTCTGAAAACCACAGTGAAATACTGATGTGCTGATTCACCTCATGCTTATGTACTGCGCAAGTTATAACTGCAAAATAATGTGCCTCTTCTGTGCCAAATGATATTGGTAGGAAAGCATCTTTTGGCTATGATGGGTGCTGCTTTCTGTTCTGAATGTGCATTTTCCCTTTCCGCTTGCAAGAAAATTTGCTGTCAGGACGTCAAGCTGACTTGCTATTTTATTTGCCATCTGTGTCAAATATTCACACAGACATGCTAAGTATGTGTCTATGTCCCAAAAGGCCTGAGTTGCACACTGTTACCTATCTTTCATAATGACTAGGGTAAAAACTAGGAGGGGAAAAAAAATGACATAATTTTAGATCTCTACTCATGCTGAATCATATTTCAGTTCAAATACAGTGCCATGGTGATTACTGGAGCACCACATATGGAAAAATAGGACTTGAACCCTCAGCATACCATGAATCTTGCAGGTTATCTAAAAAAATCAGGATTAACTATTGTGCAGAAAGTAAAGTGCTTTACATCCCGTCTATTCTGTAGCCAGTACTGTGACTGCAGCTCTTGTGGGCATATCTGATCTGGCTTTAAACAAGCAGTGAAGCATCAATGCAGCTCACGGTAGGTCTGCTAGTTCACATGTTTACCCAGTGTCACCAAAAAAGGTTGCCTAGGGCAGTTCAATTTAGGGGAAAAAAAGCAAAAAAAGAAAGAGGAGGAAAGAAAGAGCAGTTGGCAGGGAGCTGAGGTTGGGGTTGGTTCGGGTCCTCTGGCTCACAGCCTTGCGTGAAGCAGCTGGGAGAGGTAAATCGCAGGGCTATGGGTTGACATGGGGAGAAAAGGAAAAATCCTGTGTCCGGTTTCTAAAATACACACAGAGAGGGATCCTGAAGGCAGTTTTGGGAGCCGTAGGAGAAAAAGCTGTTGCCACAGGACACACTGGGATGTTTGGTGGCAGAGATGCTATTGTTGCCCCTTGTCTGGTGGGTTTAAAGCAGCCTCAAGGGTGGCTACAGAAACTCTAGCAACTTTAGTGTCTGCAGAAAATACATTAATTTATAGAAACTGTGCCAAAGGTGGTATAAAATTTGATATCACACCACTTCACTCTAAATGACTTGTACTTCATCATACTGCCACACTATTTGGGTCTGGGGATTTTTGCCTTTAAACAGAAAAATACTTGGTTCCCTGTGGGTGTTTTTTCCCCCTCAGCCTCCTTCCTTTAGATACTTCAAAAGGCAAGCTCCTCAGAAAACTTTTCTGCTCGTTCCTATTGTTTCCTACTTCAAGTGAAAAAAGTACACGATGTTAAATCCGAACACCAAGACTTTGTGAATATGTAAACTTCAGAACTCTAAACCTTTCAGTCTGTGCCAATGTAAACCACCTAAAGTGCAGAGAATTAAGTACGCTTTATCCTCTCTGACCCTGATTGAACATGTTCCAGTCCTCCTAAAATCTGTGGCCGGGAGTCTGTCAAATGCCCCAAAGCAGAGCAGGGCTTTTTCAAATAGGCATGAGAAAAAGAGGGAGATTCTCACCCAAATCCTAGTCCCAGTCCTCTAGCTCTTTCCTTTGAAAATTCTCACCTTGCTGCTTCTAACCACCTCACTCTCAAGGACATGGGGCAGGAAAAAATACAACCTACCTTTACTGAGTGAAATGCTCCATACTCCCTAAATTCCTGAGAAAATTGCACAGAAATTTTAATAAGCTCTTTCGCAGCGCACATTGGGGTCTGTCTATGTCACCCACCCTTTTTGATGTTGCTCCATTAATGTCTAACTGACCTGTTTTCTAGAAAAGTATGTACCTTGGTCCAACCTCTGGAAGCCAAAAGGGCTAAGATGTGCATTTCAGGAACCAGTTACAGGCTTTCTGTCCCTCAGGCAGCAACAGCCTCTCCCTGCCCTACCTCTCTCCCTGCCCTTGGCACCCCAGCCAGCACCCTCACCCCTCGACAGAAAGGGTGGGCAAAAGGGTTGAAACTGATGCTGGTCAAGGGAAGCTGGAAGAGAAAGCCAATAAAATATATTTGCTCTTGTCTCTTCATCACTCGGAAATATTTACTGGAATGAACCGCAACGCAGTTGCAGCTGTGCTTTAGCTGGTCTACTGTCTAGTTGTAGGCTCTTTTAAAACTGACGTTATCCTGAAAAATAATGAGGAGTCTTAAACTACACTGTGAAGCAGATAGTAAATTTTTAGTTGGCTAAAGAGTGAGCAGTGAAATGTGAGAGGATGTTTTTCCTGATACATTTTGTCTCTCTCTCTCTCTCCTCATGGAAATATTGATGTGAAGTATAGTAAGTAATACTGCTACTGAATTCTGACCCGCGTGGCTATAAAGATACATTACTCGCATCAGTCCAGGAGACAGTTCTCTCAATCTTACTTCCTCTGCAAATGCAGTTATCGTGCTCTGGCACTTTGCAAAATCCTCTAAATTACTATTAAATTAAATACTTTTAATTTATGGAGGATTTCAGCTGAACTCATATTTCTGTGCCATTAATTATCAAGTATTTTACTGACTCTGGGAAAAAACATTAATAAATCAATACTAAATGAACTCCCACCTTCTGCCCTGAACTGGGGATGGGTGTCATCAGTCACACTCTAACCTGAGAATGTTGTGTTTCCCTTGGATTCATCATTAATCTCATTTCAAATTGTGCATTTCTGAGTGGGCTGAGGGCAACGTTTTCAAACATGGGTTTTTTAAGCTAGTGATGGCAGTATATTTAGCTGTCCGAATATGTGGATGGATTTTCAGAGGTCTTCTGTGATTTGAAACAATTCCCCTTCTGCAATTTTTTTTTTTTTTTTGGAAACAGTAATTACACTGGTTATCTCTCAGATACAATATGATTTCCAATGTATCCTTAGACACAGTGGTGCTCTGGGGAAGTATAGGTGGAAACACAGGTAGTGATAAATCACTGGAATTGAAGGACATGTGGATGCTTGGAAGGGTAGTTAGTCAGATGGCTAAATTTGGATTTAAGTGACGACCTCTCGACATCCAAAATTGAAAATATTGACCTTGATATGCAGTGCTGGTCTTTAGTGTTCCTTCACATGGCAAAAAGATCTCCAAGGGTCCAACAGGGGTAAGACATGTCCCAAAACACAGTCTAAGGAGGACTGTAGTAACAGAGCAGGCAGGTGAGATATTTCAGATGCTGACAATGCTACTGGGGGCATTCTTATTACCACCTCAAACCAATGTTACCTCAGAGTGAAAAAACAGGTACGTCATTTCACACACCAGTTAACACAAGTAGATGTTCCCATTTGATCAGTGTTTGCCAAACTCAACACAAATCTTGGCAAGGGAAGGTATTTCATTAAGTTATGTGGACTGACTTAATGTATTAATCTTCACAGAGACACAGATTATTAGAAACTCAATGACATGTGGAATGTTTTATGATGTGTTTTCATGCTGATAAATAGCTAATCACCATATATTTGTGACAACAGAGCATTACAGGGAGCAGTGATACGTGTTCTGAAAAACACCATCGGTCCTTTTACATCCTCCGCATAATGCCCTATCATCTGCAGTGCTTAACTTTGCAGTCTTGCTTTCAAAAGCAACAACAACAAAAAAATCATTATGAGAATCCTAACATTTGTCAAAGTCTCTTTTCTGGTCTTTTGTGCTGTTGTTTTTTTTTCAGTAAAAGTGCATTACATGCCATTTGACAACTGGTAATTGTATGTGTATTGAATTAAAGCATTGATTTTAATTTTCAAAGTCAACTTCACTGTCTTTTAGATGAATGAATTTTTTCATGAGAAAAAACATTGGTACTGGACTTCAGATACAGGATCAGAGCTTAGGCAGCCTGTCCTCAGGGATATTTTCTGATGCTTTCTTTTTGAAACATCGAAAGGTTCTAACTTGCACATTACCCAGAAAAAAAAAAAAGATAGTACATCTCCAAACAGCTAGCACACCTCCTAAATTCATAGCTAGCTTTCAGCTATTTTATGTGGCATTCTAGTTCCCGGGCTGCTAGGATGATTTTTAGTCGGACAGATAAGCAATAACAGGCTGCGCAAAGCTTCGCCCCACAGCATCACCCCATCCAGATGTGGTACTGGGGAAATACCACTTGCCTACCGGCATCCTCCATCCAGCACTTCAGCTGGGATGGAGAAATGAAGCCAGTCATGAACACATTAAGTATCTCACTGTGTTCTCATGCACATCAGTGAGGAACGACAGTAAGTCCTTCGAAACGAGTGGAGTTAAAGCTCTGTAAAACTGACCTGAAATTGTGACCTAGCACTATACAGTAAGCCGCTAAAGTCGAGCCGCAACGAGTAAGCTCAGCAGCTGCTTTCCTTTTATAAAGAGGTTTCCTGCTAATGTGGAGTCATGGTTTGGACAAGGAGTCTGCCTGCTCTGCACAGCTCCAGCCATGCCTCATGCTGTAGATAGGACAGGGTTGGAATTTGGCTTAATGTGATTTTTGGGGTTGTATTTGTTGCATAGTAGGCTGAACAAAGAAAATCTCTGCAGAGTTTAAGAATTTATTTTAATATAGTGTTTTGATTCCTCCGTGTCTCAAAATTCCGTAGACAGGCCATAGCTTCTCCTCGTTTCTGTGTCTAGCAATTTAGTCCTTCCAGACAGGCAGTATTACAAAATCCGGCATTAAGACTTAATTCAAATTTACCATCGCAAAACAATGACATTCAGAAAGACATGGCTGATGTCCTGTCTCCTGCATTTTTACAATTCTGCCAGTTTACGTGAAAGAAAATGCTAGTCCACACCAGTTAGTTTGTGTCTTTTTTTACTCTAAGACCTGTGATTCCTTTTGCAGCTCTGCATTAAAATGAGTTTTCTCTGAGGCATAATAAAAATATCACAGTAGAGACATACATCATCTTTTGGACGCCATGTTATGTGATGAAATTTTTCATTGTACACTTAGTTTGCATTTGTCCAAAGTAACTGAAAGTGAGAATGTGCACTGACCTGCTCCAGAGCAATCGTATTAGCCACCAAAAATGCAGAAGATCACATGCGTCAATTTGACTCTGTGCAGCACAGTGTTTATTATCTCTTCAATAAACTGTAGAAGAAAACAAAGTGTGAGAGCATTTCATTCATGTCTGGCTGTCCCATTGCCATGGTATTACTTTAGCAGGAGAAGCAAATACAGGGATATACAGACAGGATTTTTTTTCTGTCTGGCCATGATGTCTATATTACTGACCACTTTCTGGTTTTGATTCTTCTTTTACACAAACTCCCTACAGCCTTTACTAGTGGAGTATGTTGATTGCTTGCTACTTCTTCTGGGCTTAGACTAGCTACAATGAGGGTGGCGGAACACTGGAACAGGTTGCCCAGAGAGGTGGTGAATGCCCCATCCCTGGAAACATTCAAGGCCAGGTTGGATGGGGCTCTGAGCAACTTGATCTGGTTGGAGATGTCCCTGCTCCTTGCAGGGGGGTTGGACTAGATAACCTTTGAAGGTTCCTTCCAACCCAAACTATTCTATGATTCTGTGATTCTACTGTTACACTACTTCCATTTCAGTGTGATGATGTGAGATACTAATGCAGGAACTTGATGCATATTTGAAGGTACCTGCTTTTCTACAAAGGAAGGGAGCCATTGCTGCAATTTCTTTGCTATATAGCTTTTGTTTATTAATAAGTTTATTTCTGTAAAAACTGAGGGTAGATCGAGGAAAGGAGATCATGTACACATTTATATATTCCTTGATAGCACAATTTGGGAACCTGATTCTAATTAGAGCCATGGCTGCAATCAGGATTTTCTGAGAAGCAGGCCCTCCTCATAATGCAAAGGTGAACTTTACAGCAAAGCTTAAGATTGGTGTTATACTAAAAATAATAGGGTGATGGCAGATCTTCATGTGGGGTTGAAAGAATAATGATAATTACTGGCCTCTATCCAAGAACAATCACGAAGAATTTGGGGAATTAGCACCCTCTTCAAGGAAAAAGTGACTGACTGCCCTGGGATGATGTGGATTTGATATATGGTTCTTTTGTTATTAAGATTATACAAGCTTTCCAGCTTTGTCTTTGCAAAAATATTAGAAGATTTTAAATGGGCTTTACCCTAGAGAGACAGAATCCAAAATGCCGTTACACAAATAAAGTGATGAATGGGATGTCTACATATCATTTAGTTCCTCTTGGAATTGGTGACCTTCCATCAGTCAGTAGTTTCCTTCACACTCCCTCACTTGTGAATTATAAGTTAATCAAGAGTACAATGGAAACAACGCATCCATAGCCTGCTCACTCCATTCATCTCTTTCCTCAGGGTGGATTATGGATGTTAAAGTTGTAATGAGCTTTCTTTTAGTCCAGTTTTGACCTCATTTCTGACTTTACCAGCAAAAATTTCTCATGCAAGTTTATGCAAGGCGTATTTGGAAAATACACTGGGATACAGAAACAGAGGTTGTGAAGTAGGAGCAATCTAAAAAAGCAACAGTATCTCCTTGCTTTTCACCGCTCTATCTTACAGGAGTGGGGTACATGGAAAATAATTTAGACTGAGAATAATTATTTATTTATTTATTTTTACTTCACCTCAAACTATTTCTGAAAGGTTAGTTATTTCTAGAGATTCTCAATTCCAGAATTTCCAAACCCAGTGTGATGGCCACGTGTGGCTGATGTGACAAGAGGAGCAGTTATGGGAAGGAGAGCTCTCCTGCACTGTGCTGACATGCTACCTCCTAAGGTCTGATCGCAGTTTTGCCAGACTGAATGACTTTGATGCTGTTTCACACTTATCAGTGCAGAGGTACAAGTATTTTAGCTTCTGTTTCATAGAGCCTGAGCCTAGTTTGTGGGACTTCCCCTTGAAGGGGATGCAACGTCCCCATTGGAAGCATTTATTTTCAAAACATAGAGATGCACAATACCAGTAAATGGAATACCAGGAAAAATTGCTCTCTCACAGCTGATAATACTAGTGGTAACAATGAAGGAATTATTCTCATTATAAAGAAGAGTTGATCTGAAAGGTAAAGAGAGGTGGTAATTAATTTCCTTTAATAGTCACACTGGGATCTCCTGTAGTGTGCGGTCTGATGTTAATAATATATTTTCCCCCCTATAATTAATGTTCATGTTCTGTTCCTGGGGGACTCTTCTCCACTATCCTCAGCATTGTCATTACTTAAGCATGCACAAGCAACTTTAGCACCTTGGTCGCTGCAATAACTAATCCAAGCATTGCTTCCCTTGCACGTATCTTCTCTCCTGCCAGGTGGGTGGTAAATGCTATCACCGGAACATGTAACCTCAGGAGAGCTGAGAAATAAGAACATATTTTGTCTCATTCTGGAGGAATGCAAAGTTTTATAAGAAAACAGTAAGTTGGCACAGGGAGTGAGGGACCCCCCTCTGCCTGTCCTGCTTTCTGAGGCTTGTGATTCAGGGATGGGGAGGTGGAGGCTTAACTCCCTGGGGACCTTATGAAGATGTTGGAACTACTTGCTAGTGCAAGGCTGTGCCACAGCAGAGCGAGCAAGGAAGCCCTTGGATTTCAGAGCAGCCTGGGGCTCTTAGATTCATAGAATCATAGAATATTTTAAGTTGGAAAAGACCTCCAAGATTATAAAGTCCTCTTGTGCCAGCCACCGAGGGCACAGTCAGAGAAGGAAGCCAAAGCAGAACCAGCATGACCTGGGCTCCTTCTGAGCGTTAATCTGGTGTAAATCAAAGCCTGTTTGAAACAGCTGTCCTATGCACCAGAGACCTATTGACATCTGAATTACTCCAAGATCCTCTGAATAAGCCAAGCTTTAGCTACAAATGCAGATGTGGTTCTTCTCAGAAAGAAACAAATCTGAGAGATGACTTGTTCCTTAATAGTAAGAGCAGAAGAGCAAAAAGCTCATGAAAGACTAGGAAACTAAGTGCTCCAACATTGTACCACTTCCCCTCAGAGTTTTATACTTCTTTTTTAATTTAGGGTTCTTGCAGAGCAAAGATGTCACAGAAGCTATTCTTTTCCCTTTACCCCTAAATTTCCTTTAGCCTGCAATGCAATGCTGATGTGCATTCACCATGCTTTAGAGGATTAAGGAGAATGAGTCTCAACAGACAAGTCAGAAAAGAGGAAACACAACAAAGAGCTCAAACACGTACATTCTGTTTCTGTAGGATAGTAGAGGCACGCTTAGGAGAACACAGTATTGCAGTAAGACCTAACTCAAGTAACACAAATGCAAATGTCTTTTTTTTTTTTTTTTAAGATATGTTATCTTGAGCAATTGGGCAAAAGATTCTCAAACCAATATGTTTCCAAGAAGTGCTTTATTTCCCTCTGCTCTACCCGCCACGGCTGCCTCCACTGCCGAGTCCAAATCAGCACTCCCACCCTAGCATGCCCAGTCTGACACACACCCTTCCAGCTCTTCACATGCACATGAGGTTGGCCTCTGCTCTGATTTGGAAACTTCTGCTTTGACATCACTAGAAAGGGGACAGTTAGATCACAGCAGTGACAGCATGCACCTATGACCGCATCTTTCAGAGCTGAGAAATGAGGCTGGGTGACTGGCATTCTGCCTCTTTGCCTTAATATGTGCTCTTTGGATTGCAAAGGCTTTTTGTGGGGCAGCAGGGAAAACTAAAGCAACCCTGAGACTCACCTTCTCCATCATTTCCATCATTAAAATTCCATTCACTCTTCACAAGGAAGAGTGAACAAGTGAAAGACAGAAGCAACACTACGTTCATAAACTTTCCTCCCTAATTCCACACTTGATTTACACCTGCAGTCCTGAGTCAAGGATACTTCACTATGTGACTTCTGTTGAAAAAGTGTCGCTTAACCAGAGATTTACGTTTTCTGGAAATGTCTCTTCATACAAAATGTAACAGATTTTCCCTTTTTTACCCTTTAGGGGAAAACTGAAATATCTGCAGCTTTCACTTTAAGTTTTATTTACTTCTTTATGAATAAAAACTCTATTATGCCTAATTTTGTTATGGCATATAGACTTCTGCCAGATACGTCTCTAAGAAAAAGGAAAAAATTCCTCTCTTTTGAACACTATTAAAAATACCTAATATTAAAGACAGAGCTGTAATGCACACAAAGTACTTCTTGACATTTCTTGCTATTGACATATCTCTCAAGCCGTTAAATGACAAAGTAAATGGAAAGAGGGACATGGAGAGTACCACCATTACTGACCCATTAACAAGAGGATTCCATAACATTCGGAGATATGATAAAAGCAGATATAAAGCCATAATTCACAAAACCATACAGCACAAAACCATATTCCTAGAAGAAACGTTTGGAAAACAAACATCCACGTGCACGGCACAGCTAAGACAGCGTAGTGACTTCACAGTAACCTAACTGGAAATACTTCATTGTATGGAAAACATTTTGAAAGGTGAAATGTCAGCATTTATTTTAAACAGTGCACATATTTCTGCTTATTCTAACAAAAAATATTTCTCAAATACATTCAAATCAAGATTTTCCCAAGTTTTCCAATCTTGTATTTCCTACTTTGCATGTAAAAAAAAAAAACGAGGAGGAATGGAGAGTGGAGATTAATTCTTTTATTGAATGTTTCAGTACCTGTTTCCAGATCCTCACATATCTAGGCCTTGCGCATTTAAACAAAAGTTAGTGCAAAATGTTATTTATGAAATATGAATTAAGAAAAGGGCTGCCAAACAGGTGATAGCATCTTCCACCTGAAAAATGGTATATTTTGAATTAAAAAAATCTCAACACCAGAGACGTTTTGTGTCTCTTTCAAAGAAATCTTTGTGACACTGGTTTTATGGAAAACTGGAATACATTTTCTCTTCACTGGAATAATTCAGATTTTATGACTTTTTCAATAAAAAGTAACTACCAGGAAGATACATAAATATTCTAGAATTTCATATTAGAAGTGTCTCATTTGCATATGACTCATAAGCTACTTGCAGGCAGCAAGGTCTTTCCCAGAATAAAAACTCCTAATGACCTGTTGCTTTTTTCCCCACATTGGGGAATTATCACTGTGAAACTTCAATCCAGAAGGTGATTGGGCACAATGTGGGCACAATGTGAACTGCCTGTGCAGATTTCCAGTTTGGGGAGATGAGCAAGCGATGGTGGTCCTCTAAGAGGTGGTTCATGCCTTTCCATCAGAAAGCTTTTGTGGGCCTTCTCCCTCAAAGTCATAGGAGATGCCACGGTGCAGACTAGACCCATAATTTCTGGTAAGAGAGTCATAGTAAAGCCATATAGTGATGCTGCTTCACACCTGACCTCCCTGACATGACTGGAGAGATGCTGGTACCACGTCGGTGGGTGCCCAATCCCAGGCTTCAAGCAGGTGAATGGTCCTACCGAGTGAGAGCAGCAAGGCAGATCTGAACATTGCTCTTAAACAAACTGAGGAAAATAATACCTTTACATTTCCTTGAGAATGCACCCCTTTCTCTTAAAAAAAAGTGATGTCATAGAAGGACATCGACCAATTGGGGAAGGTCCAGAGGAGGGCCACAAAGATGATCAGAGGGCTGGAGCACCTCTCCTGTGAGGACAGGCTGAGAGAGTTGGGGCTGTTCAGCCTGGAGAAGAGGAGGCTCCAGGGAGACCTGATAGCAGCCTTCCAGTACCTCAAGGGGGCCTACAGGAAAGATGGGGAGAGGCTGTTCAGTAGGGCCTCTTTCAACAGGACTAGGGGTAATGGTTTCAAAATAGAGGGAGGTAGATTTAGATTAGCTATTAGGAAAAAAATTTTTACAATGAGGGTGGTGGAACACTGGAACAGGTTGCCAAGAGAGGCGGTGGATGCCCCATCCCTGGAAACATTCAAGGCCAGGTTGGATGAAGCTCTGAGCAACCTGATCTAGTCAGGGATGTCCCTGCTCCTTGCAGGGGGGTTGGACTAGATGACCTTTGAAGGTCCCTTCCAGCCCAAACTATTCTATGATTCTGTGATTCTGTAGTGCTATTTAAAATACATAGTGGCAGCACACTGGGCAGCTGTGTAGCGATGCTGTTGTCCCATCCGCAAGGGAGCCCGTGTCTTGAGTTTCACACACTCTGCTCTTATCAAACTTTTGCTTTTAATTAGGGAGTAACTGAAGCCCTTTTTAACACTGTACTGTATGGATTTAATATGCTAATGTGTAAACCTGTCTCAAATATCTAATCCTAAAAATGTTTTACTTTCTTTTTCAGTACTGTTAAGTTGTTAGTCCTGCTAATTTAACTCCATCAGGCTGAAAGGCATTAAATGAAATGCCTGTAAGGAATTAGTTTAAGTGCTTATCAAAGACTGATAATATCATTTTCCCCTGGTAAGTAAAATGAATGTATGTGAAATGGAATCAGATATATTGATTCAAGTCTATAGTGAAAATTTAGCTTGGAAATAAATAGTGCTATAATTATTTGCCCAGCAAAACGTGCAACATCCTAATAGAATTGCTCTAATGACCTTGATTAAACTAACTGCACTCCCGCTTTCTCAAAAGCAGTGCCAAAATATCACCAATAGCATGACATATGTGTCTGTTTTCTGAGGTGCCCACTTTACAATGGGGCATTGAGAAAAACAGTCTTTATCCACAAACATTTATTGAGTCATATGTGCAGTTACTGCTGTATTTCTGCATAAAGAAAACCAGAAAATAACACAGGGCCTGTTCTTGGGCTATAGTTAAAAGGCAAACTAAAATGCACCTTGCTCATGTTCTACTGGCATTTTCAAAGGACAAGCAAAGCTCATGTCTGCCGCTGAGCTACTTCCCAGAGCATCGTTCTGTGTTTGGGATTCACAGCTCAAAGACAGCACAGGCATCCAACGTGGTCACTGATACAATTCTGGGAACGGCATTGGCTGGTGTCTGGCTCTGGAAAAGCTGGAGCTGAAGGGTTTCGGCTGGCTCCAGACTGCAAGGCTGTGATTCAGTCTAGGTTGATATTTATTAATTCTGGAGATTTGAGTTACTCAACTCTGTTAACGGCATGGCTGGAGCTGTGGTTGGGGGTAGGGACGGATGGGGATGAAAAGCAAGTGTTATTGTTGGGAAGAACAAGGCTTATAAAGCTCAGAACAGCGTAAGTGCAGTAAGGCATGATCAGCTGTAGGGCTGGGTGGGAATAATGTGCTTTAGGTTATGTTAGTCTGGGATTTAATAGCTTCGGGTAGAACTAGAGTTCAAACCCAAAGAGCTTGAGTTAATTACTCAATCTTGCAGGATTTAACTGATATTCCAATTACAGACAATGGCAAAACCTTGCCGCAGGCCTCCCTGTGAAAACGCAAGGCTATACCTTAGCCTAGGCCAACCCGTAGGCTTCCTCATCACTCAACCTTGTGCAGCATCAACTCTTAAATTTGATTTTCAGCAGTGCGGAGCCTTTTTGCTGATACATGGGGTTTTCAAGGGCTATTATTAGCTTACTGAAATGAAACTGCTGTTGATATGAAAAGCTTCGATACAAAACCAGGACAAAGTGACCTGAAAACAAGTACAGCTTCACCATCCTGCCAAATATACACATTCTGGCATGGCCTATTGTGCACTGGCCACGCCCGTGTAGAAGCTAACGATTCGCATGCAGGTAACTTAGGAATAATACTATTAAAGGCAGTATGCCCACGTAAGAATGCAGAAAGAGGAACCATTTCTTGAGACCGTGTCTCTGCTGCTGAAGAGAAGAGTGTCTGGTCAGCGACTTGTTCCCTCTGAGTGAATGAGCAAGCAGCAGCATCAATGACTGATGTGAGGTGTCAAGTAGCTTTCAGCTTTCTATGTTTTGTTGTACTTGTATGTGACACATACTCACCAGCAAAGGTTTTTAGTGTTCTTGCCTCTATCTTCTACTGTTGTCTCAGTCTCACAAAACAACTGCTTTGGCTTGAACATCACAGGTGCTGGGACAAACCCCTTCTTGGCTTGGGTCCTGCACGAGTGTCAGTACTGCTTGGGGAATGACTATGAGCAATGTTAGAAAGCCTTGTAGACCCACTACGCTCAGTTGAGCACAAATATCTGCAGAACAAATGGCTTGTGAATAACCCTGGAGTAGATATGGGCTGCTAGAGCATAGCCAGGACGAGGGCTAGCACTAGAGGTAGGGATAAAGGGTGGGGCAGCGGGCAGCAGTGCCTGCAGGAGTGTTAACTGGTAGACCCTGCAAATTCAGCAAGGCTGGATGGTGGAAGCTAGTGTTGGGGCTGAAGAACAGGTAGTTATTTGTGAGGAAGGGCGTGTGAACTTATTTGATGTGCAAGTTAGGTTTAGAGATATGACTGAGATAGTAGTCTCATACGTGACTGAATCTGGAGGGTTGAGACCATGCCTGGAGGAGAATGAGCCAATGACTGAGGATTAACTGTGGCTGTAAATCTGAGGTTCTTCAGTTTCTGCAGTCCTCCCTAAATCCCAAATGAAAACTAATCTTGAATGTATTTGAGAAATCTTTTGTTAGAATAAGCAGAAATATGTGCACTGTTTAAAATAAATGCTGACATTTCACCTTTCAAAATATTCTCCATACAATAAAGTATTTCCAGTTCAGTTACTGTGAAGTCACTACGCTGTGTTAGCTGTGCCGTGCACATGGATGTTTATTTTCCAAATGTTTCTTCTAGGAATATGGGTTTGTGCTGTATGGTTTTGTGAATTATGGCTTTACATCTGCTTTCATCATATCTCCGAATGTTATGGAATCCTCCCGGTAATGGTCTTAAATTCTTCAGATCCTCTTTCTGCTAACCCCAAAAGCCAGTAAAACTCAGCAGAGGCCACTAGCCCTCACTGTAGCCCAACAGGCCCTGCTGGCTGTACCAGCAGACTGAGCACATCAATCTTGCCTCTTTTTAACCATGATGACCATCCTAAATGTAATTCTATCTTCAATTCTCACCTGAAAACTCCTACCAGTTAAAAAAGCAAGTGTAAACTGTTTGACTCTTGCCTCGTCTGCCTCTCTCCCTGCAGATGTTGTAGGATCCAGCAGCACACTGAACTGCCCATCCCTGTAATTCTTACCACTCAGCCCCTCTCCACGTGTATCCCCAGCCTTCCTTACCTGTCCTGCAGCAACTCTCATGGGGTCAAAATTCAGCTTAGAGCATTTGGTCCTGTCAGCTCTCCCTTCATACTAGCCTTGTGGCCTTGTGCAATCCTGAAATATTTCTACTTGCTCAGTAATTCCACATATAAAATTTAACCTAACACCACAAACACTGTGTGGAAGTTGCCCAATATCTCCTCCTTTCCCCCACAGCTGTCTGTTGGCCTCTGCACCTACAGCTCCAAGAGCTGGGCTTCAGTGAACGATAAACCTAGGTTTTCCTCTCATCATCTAGTATTAAATATATCCCAGTGATCTCTTGTAGCAATAAACTGAGTTCTCCTGCCCCTGTAATTGCTGGCAATAACTTGAATGTTAATCCTAGTTTTAATTCTCTCTACCCCAAGGCCAAGCAGAAGAAGTTGGTCTATGTGGAGTAAAGGGCTGAGAGTAGCTTTGAGCTATGCCTTACTGACTCGGGCCCATCTTACCATTAGGATTTGGGTCCGGAGGGTTATGTTCACTGATGGGATGCTACAAGACATGCATGGTGAGAGTATTACAATCTCAGCTGGGTGTGGGCCATATAGCTGTGGGTATGTCTGTGGTCAGGATTAGGAAGAGCAAAGACTGAGGAGCTAAATTTACTGCTGCATTCTGCAAGTTCCTCTGATCGAGGACAATATACTGTTGCCTGGTTATGACTATGCTTAGAATATAAAAGAGATTTTCAGCTTTTTAATATAGCCCCTTTCTCTTCCTTCTCCACAAAAATATCAAATAAATGTCACTCAGTTTTTCACTCACTGGAGAGTTCCTTTGAAAATGCCCCGGCTCATATTCTTCACGGCAAGGTGGCTGCCTGGTGCTGTCCGACTGCACTGCTATAAAGTGGCACTGCTCTGCTTTGGGAGGGTCCTATGGAGGTTCAGGGTCAGTTCTACACCAACATTCCCCTGCTCCCCCCAGCCTCCCTAAAGATAAACTAGATGTTACAACCAAAATCTGAGGGTCTGAACAGCCAAATTATATCTTGCTTAAGCCCTGTCTGCCACATTAACAAGCTTCCTAGCAGTGGGCTGGGTACTTTTAGAAGTGTAGAGATGGGAAAGCACAAAGGCAATCGTCCTGCTTTGGGGCTGCCCAGGACTTCCCTGTCTAAGACGTCCCACACAGAGAGCAGCATGCCCGTGAGTCAATGAAACATTTGCTGTTTTAACTGCTGTATTGCACATTTGACTGAAACTTTTGGTTCTGAAGAAGCTGTATTTTTCTGGCACGTTTCTAGAAAAGTAGATTCTCAGTTTGCTGCCAGGTACGAACGAAGAGTTGAGTTTTTAAGAGCACCGAGTGGCATATTAACAAGTGTAAGCGCATCCAAAAAAATGAGAGAGGACTATATTTCTGCTTCTGATTCGCTGTTCCGTGCCAAATAACACTTTCTCAGTCACCTTTTCTTCCTCAAAGAGAACAGGTTGCGACAGATTGAAGTCTTCTCCCCTGCTATGTCAGGAGCCTTTATGTGACAATTACAACATCATTTTTGTTTTATGATCAGCTGAAGTCAGTTCAAAACAGCATGTCACCTCACACATGAAATAGCATGGCTTTATGTGACAGGGACTGGAATTTGGCAGGAGCGTTTCCTCATTTGCAGTCTGCTTTTTTCTGTCTCAACGTTTTACACTCGACGCAGAGTAACTTGAGTTTTGAAATCAGTCAGGCTTATCTGGAGGAGTGACTCATCTAGGGCAAGCGGAGTAGCCAGCTCCTGCTTGCTCTGAGGGGAACTGAAATGTTAAGCAGTGGAGGAGGAGAAAAATTACAAAGCCGTGATGGGGAAGACCTCAGACCTTCCAGATAAAACCTCTGATATTTATCGGTGGGAGCAGCTCATGTGCCACTGACAAGGCTGGTCTCAGAAAGTCCAGAGAAGCCAGATGGCTGTGTGTGAGTCCCCAGATCAGTGCATCCTACTGTTGTAAATCAACAGCACCACGTTTCTAGGTTGTTTTTTGGTACAGAATAGCAATTAGCCAAGAGCAGGTCTAAATGTTGCAGTGTTCATAGTGATTTTGGCTTTCCCTGAGTACTCCCTTTTTCACATCATCTACTAGACCTATGAAAATAATACAGCATTTCCCAGTAGCAATCCCTTCCATCTGTAATTTCTCTTTTTGTGGCCAGAGGAGACAAGGTGTGCAGTCACTGCACAAAAACCTCTCCAGAGCAACCACTACTATAATACTTCATCTACCAAAACTGCTACCACCACGAATTCAAGAAACCTGGCCCTAAGCCCATCCACCTTTCCCAGTTTCCAAACAGTTCCCACTTCTTTTCTTTCCCAGTTACTGACTTTTTTATTTTTAAAAAGTTTATCTTTTAAAACCAAATGTACAAAACCACAGTGTTCCTAGGCATGACAGGACCCACGCCAAGGATGGCTATAGGCAGAGGCTGGCCATAAGCAAGCAATAGCAGCAAGTGGCTCCATGTCACCTTACTCCTAAATCTTGCACTAAGAGCAATGTCCCAGGTGTGGAACAACTCACTACAGATGTGAGCCACTTAACTCTCCACCAAATCCAGATCAAAAAGGAAGCATTTGCAGATAATAAATGAAATTTTGTGAGCAGTGAAACCCATACCAGCTGATGGCTTACTGATTCCTGTCAGAAAGCTCCTGAGTAGGTTCTTGGGTAACTACAGGGACAGATATCTGTTGTCACAGAACTTGAAGAAACTCAGTAGTTTTGAGATCTTTACCTTTTTTTCAAACTTAACAAATTAGCCAGCAGGCTCAAAAGACAGGCAGATAGGCAAGTACAAAATGCATGCAACCAACCACACACACTAACCATCACCGAATAATCCTATTTCCCCAAGAACAATCACTGCTGTTATCTCAATACCCAAACCAGGCAGGTTGCAAGGACTGGATCCTGTAAGGATTAACAAACTAGTAAATTAGAGGTAACAATGTCTAACTCTTCTACAGCTGGGTCATGATTCGTCTCACTTAACTGCACATCTTTACGGTGTGTATGCTGGCAGCAGAGGTAACTGTCAAAACTGCCTTTGTAGTCAATGGAGAGAAGCAGGAACTCTTAGGGCACGAGTAACCCAATTTTAAGAAAGTTATCAAAACCGATCAAATGCCTCATGCTTGAGATGTGCCAGCTGATAGTAAAGGACCAGACTCGGGCTAACTCCCTTCTCCTTCTCTCTAGATCTCAGGAAACCCCATTCCTGCCTTTTCACGTACACGCTTCCTCGCCTCCCTAAACAAATCAAACTCTTCTTTCCTCTTTCAGGCCTCAGTCTCTTCACCCAGGCAAGCAAGTCTTCTCTTCCCTTCCATAAATGTACAATGAAAATCACCTGAAGGAAAAGAAAGAAGTCTTTGTCTTTTTAAAAAAAACCCTTTGTTTATATGACGATCCTCTATTTTATTATTCCTTCATACATCTGGCCTGGCATTTAGCTTGCCCTCTGCCTCGATGGGCTTATCAGAAACACAGAGAAAAGTAACATATTAAATGCTCAGAAGCAGAACTGCAAAAACACAAGACGGCAACTCAGGAGTAGGGGGAGTCTCTGAAATCACTTTGAGTTCATTCTTAAAATGCATCAGGCTGTCAGACTGCGCACATCACTTTGACTTTCAGTATTTCTTGAGTTTTAAAAACCTAACCAAAGAGCATTAACATTCTGCTGCCGTATTTGTACAGGATAAATTACAAATGAGGACAGCAAGAGCATCTTGGAAGTGATGGTCTTTCCTTTGGATGCTTGATATTCTATACAGCTAAGTGCTGCCTTAACATTGATGAAAACTTTCGTACGCTTGATTTACAGTCTATTTGGAGGTTAAAAAGTGCATTTAATACGCCCATTTCCTTGTTCCCTTTTAATTATTTCTTTGCATATCCAGGCTGCAGTCCAGGAAAAATGCAAGTTTTGCAGATACTTTTATCGATTTTTGCATTGTGATTTAGTAATATACATCATCTGGTACTTACTTGTACATCCTAAAAGCCCAGCAAGGGAAAATGTTGAGCACATGTTCTAAAATATGTATATGCTTTAAACATGCTATTAAATTGTAGTACTTGTTTTTCTTCATTTTCTAGATTTTTCCATTTCCTTTCCTGGAGTTTTAATTCCTCAGGGGCATATCATAAACTCCTCACTCAGACAAAACTACTTTTCTATTTACTTTGTTTAGGTTGAAAATTGCATGAGGCAGTAATATCCTCCAGATAAGTACTTTCTTATTATTTAGGTCTGCAAACTTAAATTGTTTTTTGACCCAGGAACTATTGAATAAAATAATATTAAGGTCACCAGTCCTTTTGTGGCAGGGATTTTTTCTAAAAATCCAGGGAAGGCTCCAGATTAGTAGTCACGGTGGTGTTTATACAGGTCTTATGCATGATGGCTCATGTGCACTCAATTTTTGCACTGCTTATGTTTAAAAAATACAATGAAAGCAATCTTAATCCTGCATGGAGGCCACCCTTGTGGTTTCAACACTCTCATCAATTCCATTCAGACCATCAAGAACTTTGGAAGTGAAATTCTCCTTTACTAATCTCCTTATTGGTTTTGCAGCGTTTCCTTTCAATTTTCCCTTGTGCTCGTCTTTCCCTCCGTATTTATGCCTTTATTTCAGGCTGTTGGGCAACAGGCTGTGGGCCTACTCCAGCGTCCAGGAAATAAGTTAGGAGAGTGCTCAGCATTTTATCATCAATGTGTCGTGTGACATTTCACATCTTTTTTGTAATTGTAATTTCAATGGCCCCTTCAATACTGATGAAATTTATAACATGCCAGGAGGGCTCTTTCAGATTAAGTTGTTTTCTTGTGTATTAAAGGGCTGTCATGGAACATTAGCCGTGAGACATCAACTGAATGGATTGAGACTTTAACACAAGGTTGATGACCTACAGCTAGAATTCAGTATCCTCTCTCCTAGGAGACCTACTTCATTACTCTACAAGCAGTTTCGGTCCATTCATTGCGACTACTTGTAAGAGGCAGTCACTGTGATTAAGGAGGTCAGAATCTGTCCCTATTGACAAAAGATTATTTTGACACTTCAAGTTTTCTTTGTGCAGCTTTTGCTTTGACCAGTGAGCACTTCATCAGGTGAGTCACCCCCTTTCACTGGGACTGAAGCTTGCACAGCTTGGTCCATCAAGATTTATGGGCATGCATGTGTATACCCCATTAAGCTACACCATTGAAGTGAAGGACACAGCTTTGGAATAATGAGATACTCACTGTCAGCAAGCAATATCAGTCTGGGCCTAAAAACACATTGTGAGCATGTTGGCAAAGGAGCCGATTCCTCTGAAAAGCGATCCAAGCCAGGCCTAATCTTCAAGCAGCTCTTTCTGGAATGGAAATCAGAAGCTGGAACCAGGTGTCCCACGCAATACAACGGAGGAAGCAGGCCACCTTGGGGTAGGATTCACAACCCAGAGGGAAAGATTTGTAGCCCAAATGCAGAAGGGACTGGGGCTTTGTATTCCTATCTTGCAGGTGGCCCTAACCACAACCCTTAGTAAGGCATGGAAGCAGCAGAGTAAGGCAGGGCTTCAAGCCACCCTTCTACCCTACACTTCCTTGGGGACGAGCATTTCACCTGCCTGCTGAGCAAGCAGTTCAGGCTCTGCATCTGGAGCACTCAAGCCCACAAAGAGTGGGCCAGCCAAATGGCTCGTGGCCACCAAACAGAGGAGGTCTTTCTCCCCTCCTGCTCCACCTGCTCTGCTCATCCTTACTGCTGGTTCATGCTCCTTCTGTGAGCTGGTTCAGTTCCACAATGTAGAAAAAAAAAATAGCCATTTTTTTCTATTTTTCTTTCCTTTTTTTTTTTTCTTTTCTGATATATAGAGCTGAAAGGACATCTGCAGAAGCCTTACTAGGTTGGACACCAGAAGGCAACTGGCAGAAGAGCACAGCTAGGAGTGGAAGACGGGGGCTAGCAAGCTGGGGTTTGCTGGAGTAGGGGTGCAAATGGGACCAGCCCTCCACCATTTAAGTGCACTTGGTGGTAAAGTGGACTTAAATAAGCTGCAGTCTCTTGTGAAACCTCACCTTTCATCCCTCGGTAAATCTGCCTGTGAATCCTCACAGTTGCTCACAGTTGCTTCCCTGTATGGCCTCACAAGGGGCCCAACTGGTTCAATTTGGGTCAATTTTGCTAAAAAAAATTAGAAATTGATTTGGAGAAGAAAACCGCAACCTTTCCCAGGCAACAGTGACAGCATTTTTCTGAGTAATAACAATATCAGAATAACTACACAAAATCACATGATTAAATTGAAATTGTTTAATTTAAAATTAAAATTCATAACATCTTTCTGGAAGGTTGCAAAATCAACTTAAACTAAATGTTTATCAATTCCATGTTATTTCTTGTTAAGCCTTCCTTTCATCTCACACTATGAACCATAGAAATGCTGGAGTTCTTCCCTCAGACTTTGATCATTGCATTTCCATGACAACAGTGTATTTACTGTAGCTATAATAGATGGACTTCAGATGTAACTGGATCCCTCGAAAGTCCACAGGGGAGCTTTTGGTCTTCGTATACCAGGATAAACAAATGAAAGACTCTCTCTGCTGAAGAGCTATCTAACAGGTAACTTATATTTGCTTTCCATTTCTATCTGCTTTTTCAGCAGAGTCCACTGCCTGCCATCAGTTTTAAATCTACTGACTATTTTGATTATACAGAAAACCAGGTCAAACTTTTATTTACCAGCTTGCTTTGCTTTTTGCTGACTGAAACTCATAATCCAGCAAGTTAATGCATCAATGTGACAGGATGTGACGTATGGGCACAGCAAAGGTTTTTATTTTTACTGTTTACATTACTCTACTTTTCAGAGCTTTCCAGCCTTGCATAGCAGAAGAGAAATGTGTAAAGCTTTGTTCTTAAAACAGCTCACAACTAAAGGATGATATTTTGCATACATATAGGCTTGGAGCCTAAAAATATATGACAGACACAAGACCTATTACTCTCCTGAAGGCATTGATACATGAGAGTAATCAAGTCGCTTCAACAAATAAAAATAACTGCAAACTTAAGCACAAGTTTAATACCTTGTTGAATTACAGATATAATACAAAACAGCACATTGCAACTCCAGCTCAGCAAGCAAGAAGCAATGTTGTCACAGCAAAATTCTTAAAAGCTTGTATTTCCTTAGCTTAAGGAGTCTATGAATAGACAATAAAAATCCTTCTGTACAAGGTTTTGTAGAGAGTAAATTATAAATACACATAAAAAGTTTCATTAATGCCTGTCAATCTGCTTCTAAAAGATGTAATTAGAAGATCAGAAAACTAATTAGAAAATCTGTTTGATCTCGAGAGTTTGGTTACATAGTGACAATCTTGAAATAATTTATATCAGAAAGGAGAACTGTTGAAGCTTTATACAGTTCGGAACATGAACAACTGGTATTTTCTAAGATATAGAAATAGTGCATAGTTCTTTAATATGACAATTGTATCACTGAGGTAGTCATAAAAATTACTTTAGCTATTAGTAAGAAAAATTCTTTATTAGTCTATTTGAACCAGTTAGAATTTTTAATTTAAAATTTGGAAAGGCTGATTTAGCCATACTGAAACTGATATCATAACAGCAGAAACACTTGAAAACAAATAAGAAAGTAGCATTGTGGGCTCAATATTTATTATTTCTCAATTACGTACATTTCAAACTACAAATTACAAATTGTATGTCAAATTTAATATTTTAAATTAGCTGTGTAACTTACTAGAAACAAAGTTTTGAGGGAAATACTTTGCAATTAAAGAAAATGCATTTTTTTCCCCTTTTGACCTACCTCAAGCTTGCTGAACCACAAAGCTCCCCCTTTTAAAACAGATAAAGAAGCCAAAAAATGATTTGTGTTGAGTCAAAGTACAGAAAGTGGTGAGCAGAACAGGATGCACTGGGAAACAGCATCTAACTGCCTCAGTGCAGCACCAAACCTCTGGGTCACAAAGCCAAAATTCTGGTCAATTGAAACTCAAAGGAGTCAGAATCTCATCCTAAATGTGCTTCCCACTGCTTGCCTGGTGTAAAGTAGATCTGAACCCAGTCATTGGAAATTCCCCAGCTTGGAAAGCTCAGCCAGCCACCACGCACCATCTCCCCTGCCCACTGCAGCACCAGGGATGTAAGGGAACTGGCCATCACCCAGAAATATCTCTGTGTTGTGCTGTTGTGCTCATCCTGTTCTTCCAAATTATCTTTTGGGTCTGTCAGTAGCTCAAATAATTCCACTGGGCAGTGCTGTTAGCGGTGGCAGCTGTTGATTTTGTCCACCTACCTGTGCCACATACTCTGGCACAGCCCTTCACAATTCGGCTGTGTTGTGCATAAAATACCACTTCTTAGCCCCGTTTTTGCACAAGATCGCTTGTAGCCAGTAGAACTACAAATAAGCTTCATTTTTTCCATTTTTACTCTGACTCAAAGTTAAAGAAACAACAATTTTAAGAGAAAATGGAGGAGCTCCTCTAAGAAAAGCTTTGCTCAGTGAACGCACCTACAGCTTCACAGAATGATCAAGGAGAAAATCTGAAGTCTTCAGGGTTTTATTAAGACTCACACTTTGCTGCAGGAATTCTGAATTTTATTCAGGGCTAGCCTTCTTGGACTTCCCTCAGCCCTTGCCTTTTCTAGTTAGTGGTCTGGGGACAGTGCCTGCCAGGAAGCCTTGCCTGGTTCTTCCAGTTACAAGAACCTTTCCTGGTTACGCAGAACATTTCCATCATCAAACCACTTGGGTTGAAAGTTTGCAGTCTGGTGCCTGCCTTGGAATTATTCCTGATTTCAGCCAAGAGAGTGAAGAAGCAGAGATGATACGTTCATGAGAAAACAGTCCTTGCTTTGCAGGTACATCAGCTCTTTGCGACAAGGCCATCCCCATTTAAAAATCTGCCTGGATTTGCCAACGTTCAATAAAACTGAAGTTGTTACCCTGCCATGGAGATTAATATTGTCATTTCGGAATTGGTTTGGACCAGGCTAAGCTAGCATTGCTGGCTCAGAAGCGGTCACATCCTTCCCCTGCCCCCCTCAGCTTATGCCAGTAGTTGTGCAGTGACTCAGTGAACTGACTGGGAACTGCCAGTGAACTAACCTGACTTAAAATGACCGGCAACAACAAAACAAAAAAAAAATATCTTATCACAGTGTGATCACTAAATCATGAAGTACTGAATCATAATGAATATGCAGGAAGTGAATAAATTAAAATTACACAGGCAGACTTAATTATACTATTTCCTAATTTTTGACTGCTCCACTGCATCCGTAGCAGTTAGCATTTAATGCAGTTTCTGTGAGTGTGTGACTTCACTAGGTCATTCAAAAAATGGAAAACCTCATTACTTGCCACTGTTGTGACATTTCCAAAATATCATCAGCCCTTCAGTCACTTCAGCTAACAAGCTGTGGCAGCTGGAGTAGTCACAGGGTTCCGCTGTTAGCAGGGACATGGGAAAGCTGTGAGAGGCAGGGATGGGATGCTTTCCCCTTTGGGCTTTGATGAAGCAGAGAAGTACTGAGTTTGCCAGCACTGGGCTCCCCTCCCAGGTGCCCGTGTGAACGAGCAGTCCTGTCTGTCCCCCTGACCTCCAGCTTGATGGCTCCTTCTGTACCTCAGACTCCTCACTCCAGCCCCACACATTAGGATGAGCACATGGTCATCTTTTATTTCTGGCTTTCCGAGTCCCAGGTACTTCCGAATCAACTCTGAGCATCACTCTCTGCTTTCCAACCCCACTTTCAGACTTTGCTCAGCCCAAAGATCTCCTTGGCTTCTCCTCCAACCTCCTTCTCCCTGCTACGCTGCACCCATGTTGCACTCTGATCTTCCTCTCCCAGGCTCAGTTTCATGCTCTCTCCTTTCCTCGCATTCTCTTTTTCCGCAACACTCCCTCCTCACCCAAGCTTGCCCTGGAGGCTTTCTCCATTCCTCCTCTCTCCTTTCTCCCCACTGCCATGGATTGCAGCTCAACTTTCCTTGTCTCCCTCGCTCCTCATCCACTGTCCATATTCCTTCTCCTGCTAGTCATCCACTCCATCCACTCTCTGTGTTCCTTCTCCCACTGGTCCATTTTTCTCTCCAGACCACTCTCTCCTTGTGCAACCTGTACAACTTCCCATAGTCAATCTCAGCCTTGCCTCCATTTTTGAGGCAAGACTGATAAACGCCAGTCCCACTTCTCTTCTCCTCCATGTCCTGGAAAATGCTCAGCGGACACCGTAAAGTGGCTTAAACCCACACCAGCTCCAAGGGAAATCCCGCTTTCCTCCTTTGACTCCACCACCACCATTTGTGTGGCTGCACAGTGAAGGAGCTTAGGAAAACACAACAGCTGAAAATTAACCCATTCGCACACAAAAAAGGTTACATTTCAGCAAGATCAGCTTCCTCCTCCTGTCCGTTGCTCCAGGACAAGTGAAATAACAGAAATGAGTGTCCAAAATTGGGAGTAAGGCAGGATCATCCTTGGCAGCAGAGACTGGCATGGATTAAAGCAGTCTTGCAATTACAGCTTTATAAAAAATGGGTGAGATTTGATAAAGCAATGGAAACTCAGTTTTAAATGGAAAAATATGCTATGAGGGCTGCGCTACCTGAGTTCACACCAGAAGCATCTCACGACTCCCCAGTTATTGCTTTGCTCTTTAAGACAATTGTCTTGCAAGAGGCAGCATGTTCTGGCAGGGTGAGAGGAGTTCCACATCAAACCAACTTCTCCAAAAGAAACCTGCAGACTAGCTGGGAAACAAGACTAGGGAGAAACATCCAAAAAGTTATCAACCCCGGATTAAAATACAGAAAAAAAAAAGGCTGGTTTAAAGAGAACCACTTCCTACCCTATAATTCCTGAAAAACATGCAACCTCCATTGTAGCCATGCTCCTGGTTAAAGTACAAGAACAATTGCAACAATTAAGGCTGTTCATCAGACAAGGTTTTGGAACCCAGTATCCATATTCTATGTAGGTGTAGCCTGTATTTGAAATTTCAGGGGGTATTGTCAGCGAGGAATGTGGAAAAACCTTCAATGAACCCTATGCTGGAAACATCTTTGTGCCAACACTACTATATGGCCCCAAAACATCTTTTTGCTGGGATAGTTCATTTTGTTCAGGGAAATAGTTTAGTTTTGCCAGTAAAGTGACTGCATATAATACCTATCTGCTAGAGAAAGTTACCACTCTGCCCTTACATGTATTATTGTCAGCAAAGACCTCTAACAGCAGACAAGACCTGGCTCGCCAAAATGACCTTCCTACAGAAGCATTTCTGAGCTTGCTCTGCAGTACCTTTCTCTTTCCTTCTCTATGTTGCAAAACATTAATCTAGATTCATAATTCAGATTCTCAAAAGTAGCAAAAAAGGTTACATCAGTGCCTGAATCAATTTAAGGTTTGCACACGAAACTGTGAACCAAAATTTTTCATGAATAAAGTAGCTAGAAAGGTCCAAAAGGTTTGGGTATGTGTTCACTGCTGACAAATACTTAATAATTTTCAGAAATCTTCCATGGCTGATGCGGTCTGAGTAATCCTCAGAAGATTTAGCATACAGCACCGCCTTTACGTACAGATCACCCAAAGCATTCTGCAAAAGAACACCGTCTTCTTTTTGGGGTGCCAGATGGGTAAATCTTAAAACTGCCAAACATGAGGTTGAAGAAAAAACAGACTAATTTTAATTATAAACCGGCTTCAGATCATCCAAGCCTTACACAGAGAAATTAAAAATGAAGAGAAATGGGAGAATGAATGGGCAGATGAAAGTAAAACGTCCAGGCCTGCTCCTCTTCTTGGGGCCACATCCAGACAGAAAGTTTCCCCCCAGAAGAACAAGGCCCCTTTGTAGCGTGCTGATGTTCAGACAGTATGTCCCACTTCTCAGCTGCCATGCTACGGCAATGACTGCTCCCTTTCCATCCGACCCATCCTTGCTGCGCTATATGTGAGTCAGATCAGGGACATACTTAGCCCTTAAATATGTGCTTAAGTCTTTCCGTACTCAGGAGAGAAGCTCAGAAGAAATTCTGAGCAAATGTGTGATGAAAAGCATGTGTCTAAGTGTTTACCTGAATAAAGCTGTGTTGCTGAATCTGTGCTAAAACATCACGCGCACATCAGGCAAGCTCAGCATCTTCCACAGTGCTTGCGTTCATGGAGCCTCTGCCATAAAAAATGCCACATCCCCAAGGGGGAAAAAAGTTTTTTCCTGGAGAGCAGCCCAGAACAAAAGGAGCCATCAGATCAAAGATAAGTCTTACCTCCCCCACTACACCCCTCACTTCCCCAAACAGTAGATCAAGGTGGAGGAGGTCTAGAAAAACTGGGGGGGGGAAGATATTTTTTTTTCTAACAGAGAGATGAGAAGTTCTCCCATCTCCCACTTGGTTTCTCCAAGCAATGCAGCTAGGAGCAATCTGTTGCTGGCTTGGAAGCTCCTAGACCACGAGATGGGAAGTCACGGAGTGCAGGAGTCAAGTTATTTATTCACATCTCCCACCTCCAAGCCACTTCACAGCTTGGCAGCGTGCAGGAGGGTTTTCAGACTGACCACAGCAGGCTGACCTTTCCTCCTCCACAGACAGAGCGGTCTCCAGCCCCTGCAAGTCAAGAAGCCACAGACACTTTCGTTCCTTGGCCATTATTCTTTAGATTTGGGAGACAGAGCTGTTTAAGCTGAAACTTTGAAGGGTGAAGAAAAAAATGTTGCACATTTTACATTATCTCTTGCAAATATGAAAGCTTGCTGCAATCTTCAGATACAATATTTATGAATTGGTCTTTCAGCCAAATCCACTTTTGCATAAGGATACACAGCTGCCGGTACCCAAAAGTATGATACTTTCCAAATATATCTTTGCCATTTTTAAAATCATTCTAGAGGCTCAAAAATAATATTTCTTTCACTGTAAGTGAAATCTCTACTTCTGATGTTTCAAAGACAGCCTGAAATTAGCTGGGTTTTGTTTGTGTTTGTTTGTTTGTGCACAAGAATAATTGATTAAATCAGCACAAGCGTAACTGATTATATACTCTAAGGAAAGTACTGAGGAAATCAGCTGCAAAACTAGCAGCATTGTGTAGAGCCATACCCAATTTTTATGCTTACATCTCCTACATGGAATCCCCTCTAAATTATACAGTAGCAGATTTGAAATGTGTCATCACCTCCCACCACTGGATATCTAGATTTTGAATGAATGTAACCTGCATTTTTCAACACTTCTAAGGAAATTTTTTTTTAAGATGTCTCTTTAAACTTTTTTTTTTTTTTTAATGAAAAGGCAAAAATTGCATAGAAGAATATCTAATTACTCACGACTTACAAAGAATGTCAGCCCTCTTTCATTAACCAATGCAATGACCCTCTAATAGTTTCACACTGAGGAAAAATATGCAGAGAAATATGCCAAGTCTAATGCCAATTAGGACTTTGAAAAAAAAAAAAAATTATAGACCAGGCGAGCAAAATGTGAAAGTCACAGTTAAAAATTGGACTTATATCCTTCAGTCTATTTTTAGTGGAAATTGAAAAGCTATCTTTATCAAATCTCTCATTCAGTGGATAATAATAAATCTATTGCTCAGATATGGTTTAAATTGTTCTTTGGAAAAGGACGGTTTTGAGAAAATAAAATAGAAATTGCATTAAAGAAAAAGAAATGCCTTTTTAACTGGAATTGCTCTCCATATATAGCCTGTAGTTTTTGATACATCCTAAGTTTGCCAGAGTAGGAGGCAATTGGACACCATGAAAAATTATTTGTAACCATTACAGTAAGAGAAAAATGTGTTTGCTTATTTAAGGGAGAATAAGTGTTGTGCCTTTTACTTTGAGAAGTATGTCTGCAGGGATCCAGATGCAAAGAAACAGTAAGTTGATGACATTAATTTGAAATGCTACACTATAAATTAAGACACCATACACCTACTATTTATTTCACCTATTTATTTCACCAGCACAAATTAGGTCTTCTGGAAAATAAATCAAATTTGGCACTTACAAAATGCTTTCCATCTTAAAAAAAATGCAAATAATTAAGAGGTAGCAAGGGGGAACTGAGGCATTGTGCTGGTCACCAATGGAGCCGGGACATCCAGGAAAAGCTCCAATGCCATCAGGTGTTGCACAGCTGGAAGCAAAGTGCCTGCAGTGACAAGGTGCTGCCTAATGCATCCAAGACGGATCAACGCCCCAAAAAGCCTTCTCTGTGGCAGCTCTTTCTGACAATGATATATTCAGCACCCCATAGCCCCCCACTTTGTGCCCCCCTCAGATACCCGCTATGAATGGCACCCAGAACTGATCATCACCTAAAATACTCTGTAGAGCTGCCCTAGTTTATGGATCAGAGAAGTGATCCGCAAAAAGCATTATATATATGGTCTAAGCTCATGACATTGCACAATAGAAGAATTATAAATAAAACCCATTTCTCTGGGGATTTCCAGTTTTGCCGCCCTCAACAAAACCCCTTTTACATAGACTTCAAAATCCTTAAGTATTTTTTTTTCTGACGGCAATACTATGCCAAATATTTATTTTGTCAGTCGAAAACTCAATTTACTAGTGAAATCCTGCATGAATACTTCAGAGGAACTTCTAAGATCCTGCCTGGAAAATGAGGAAAGATTACAGAGAAGAATATTGTGCAAATAAATCTCTGTCTGTATCACCAACCTTACAAACTGCTGCTTCACCCTAAGGCAAGTACCTGAATATAGTATGTAGAAGGGGTCTAAACAAGCTAAATGAAATTCCTGGATACACACATGATATGTATCAACCTTCTGCAGTGCTGTGTTCAGTGAAGGTGAGGATAACAGAAGGATATCTGAAAGAGAGAGCAAGAAGGTAAGAGGAGAGAAGAAAGGAGGAGAGGGCAAGGTGGGAAGCAGAAGGTCCTAAGGCCTGACTGAAGTAAAAATAAAAATTATCCTAGTGAAGGAAGTTAAAGATTCAAAAATACAAATATAAAAGAAGGAGAGGGAACAGTTAAAAATACAAGGTGATATTAAAAAAAAAAAATTAAAAAAAAAACAAACAAAAAAAACAAAACAAAAAAACCCCTCAAAACGAAAACATGACAGAGAAAGTTTAGACCTTTCAGAAGTTCAAGTCAGTAATTCTTTGTCAGCCAAACTCTCCTTGATTTCAGTGGGAGTTTTGCCTTGATAAGGACAGCGGGATAGACACCAAATGCAGCTTTATTTCTTATACTTGAAGAACAGCAAGACATAGCAAGATGTTGAAAAAGATGATGCATTTTTGAAGAAATACGGATATTACAGGCCAGGCAGTATAAATGTAATTGCTATGACCAGCCGAGTTACATCAGTGTGCACCAGCTGACAATAAGGTCCTTTGTGCTGGAAAGAAAGAAAAAAGATGAAAAAATTGACTCATGCCACCTTGCAAACAATCAAATTAAAGGTCCAGAATTATTCCAGCAAAGTTTCCATTGACTTCAGTGACAGCCCAGAAAACAAGCAAGATTCTTCAGCCCTTCTTATAAAAAATATAAATACAAGAATGAACATGATTCACCTATTTATTTTTTGTCAGTACTGCTCTTGCTGAAATTGTTGAAAATGCACCCGCCTGGTTCACAGAACTACTGCTTGATTAGGCTGTTTATGTGAAAGTACCTTCCCCAAATATTGTACAATTTATATTGAAAAGGAAGCATAAGATAAGTAGATTGTAGAATAAAATATTCTTCTTGGCTTGGTAACCAAAGATAAAGCAAATTAAAAAAAAAACCTCTATGCTCATCTGATGAACAGGATGAAGATTCTGCCTAAGTAAGCAGCAGCCTTAATGGTCCATGTAGAAACCATATAGCCGTTTCCCCCTTTATAAATCACAAATTAAAGGACCTGTCACTGAAAGTGTAATTGGAATGTAGGTATGTCTAATGCAAAGCCTCCAATTTAAAACCTTTTACTGTTTTAGATGTCAAAACCAAGAACAGACAAAATACCACAAGTAAAATCTGTAGAATTACCAATAAAACCACCAAGGCAGATATTTTCTATGAGAACTAGGAACAGCAGAAAAATACCTCGTCTCCAGCTGATCATGTTGCATCCAATAATAATATTTATTATCAACAAGATTTTGCAAACATGGGAAGTATCACGTCAATTCTCCATGACGTATTAACAGGAGGTGTCCCACCCAAACCAATAAGCCTAGGACATGCTCAAGGTTGGATTCATTCAGCCACTGACCCAATCTGATAACCAGTAATTCTCAGGTTTTGCACGGTTACATCCACCTGTTGATTTAGAGATTACGAGCAGGAGCTGCCTTATTAAAATTTGACACACCTAACAGGGAATCAAGAGAAAAACAGTCTGGCCTGCTCATCAATGACAAAATGATATTCAATAATCAAATTCAATTATTATTGTTTGCAGGGCTAAAACTATGCTTAAAGAAATCTATTGCCATCTGTAAGCTTGTTAAAGTTGATGACGATTTTCTCATGTTGGTTTACTTCCCGATGATTGAACAGTATTGTCTAATTTTAAAGGAAAAAAAAAACGGAGCTGCTTGAATAATGAATTGTTTATCCCAAGACAGAACAAACCATAGTGATGAACTTTAAGAATGGTTACCAAATTAGAACCGAGAATGCAAAACAAGTATTTTCCTGTTCAAGGTTTTGGTTTTAATGTGTTTTTATTTTTAACCGGATTGAGTGCTGATTACAGAAAATTCAAGGCTACCCGGACATCAGACTGCTCAACTGACCGAAAAGTTTGATGACTTCTCTAAAAAGTGAGGCCTGTGCGTGAAATTAAATCAGTATCACTGCTCCGAGATAACTCGAGGGGGTAGGGGGGAGTGGGTAGAGAGATTAATATTGCTTATTAAATTATGTTAAACATAATCAAACAAGATGTGCAGGATTCAGGAGGGCTCTTGGAGCTCCGGTTGTTTCCCCGGGCTGCTTATGCAACCTCACTCGTGCAGGCAGGGGAAGGGCCTGCCATTTCGTTACGTAAGGTAGCCCAAAAATACAGCGAGGCAGTTGTGAGAGCACCATGAAGTACTGCGCTGGAGTTCCTCTACCGGTTAGCATATATAGATGTTAAGAAATAATCAGAAGGACTTAGATATTGCTGACTTTGGGATTGTTGCTGCTTTTTTAATAGCAATAGGCCTCATCCGAAAGCTAGCAAACATCATCCGCGTGAGCTACGTTTGAATACATTGTTCTTTGACCATTGCTTAAGTGAACAGCAATACACAGTCTCTGGTTTAGCACAGCCGTTTTAAGTATGATCCAGGGCTTTAAAAATCTGCCTTTCAGATGATTAAGCAAATCATCTGGTTTAGTAAACAGCAGCCAATGCAACATTATTGTTTTCACCAGTGCTTAAGTGCCGTGGATAGCTGAAGAAAATTAATTTCCAATGCATCTTCTCATTCTCACTCTCAGATATTCAAAGCCTGGTCTCGTACAGACAGGTAAAACTGTAACTACAGCAACACCAGGTCAAGAAAAATTACCACCTTGCCCCAAATCCTCTCCTTGACACTGGGCAGCAGCACAGGCTTGGGAAGCCTGCGTGAGCAGGGCAGGCATGCAGCAATATTACAGTCTCCCAGCGGAGACATCTTCAGCCAGGCATTGTATCCTGGTATTCAGTGCCTCTTGGTGGGATTGCTTCTGTGAATGTAATTGCTTTCTGAACCTACTTGAACCCAAGAAGATAAGGCTGTCTATCCTCGCCATGCCTGCACAGCTCAATAATAGGACACCAGGGAGCGAGCCTGAGCACTTGTGCCCTGCTTTTTGCAGCGCTGCTGAAGTTCTAGCTCATGCCCTGGCTCTGCTTTGGAGCACTTTAACTGGCTTCTTCCAACTATCTCTTTCCATGGCAGATGCGCTGTATTGGGGCCAGCCCTGAGCAGTGAAGATGCGAGCCACCAGGAACCCCTTGGCCTTGGGAGCCTAGGGGGGCCAGACACCGTCCCACTTCATTTCACAGAGCAGACACAGGCAGGGCGACCACCCAGCTCGGCAGCCTCTCTCTGTCGCGGCCAAATGCAGGTGCTGAGGGGCAAATACAAGAGTAAGGCAAACCAACCATGATATTTCCTCAGGATATTCATAGAACCATAGAATAGTTTGAGTTGGAAGGGATCTTTAAAGGTCATCTAGACCAACCCCCCTGCAAGAAGCAGGGACATCTCCAACCAGATCAGGTTGCTCAGAGCCCTGTCCAACCTGGCCTTGAATGTTTCCAGGGGTGGGGCATCCACCACCTCTCTGGGCAACCTGGTCCAGTGTTTCACGACCCTCATAGGAATTTTTTTTTTTCCTTATGTCTGGTCTGAATCTTCCTCCCTCTATTTTAAAACCATTACCCCTAGTCCTGTCAACACAGGCCCTGCTGAAGAGTTTCTCCCTGCCTTTCCTATAAGCCCCCTTTAAGTACTGGAAGACTTCTATAAGGTCTCCCCGGAGCCTTCTCTTTTCCAGACTGAACAGCCCCAACTCTACTCACCAAGCTTCCAAGAATTTGCAGCTCAAAACTTCCTAAGCCAGAGGCTGTGGTTTTCTATTTAATAGCCCTTGATGGATTTCTCTTCCATGAACTCATCCAGTCACCTCATTAGCTGATGTAACCTCTCAGCGTCCACATCCTGTGGTAAGGAGCTCTGCAGCCTGACCATGCCACGTGAAGACCCACCTCCTTTTGTTTCCATCCCCACAACTGCCTGCTTCACTCGATGCCCTCCACTGCTGTCGCTGCGAACAGTCATCCCCAGTTTGCCTTCTCCATGCTTTGCTTAATTTTACAGATTTCTGTTGCATCGCTTTATCAGTGTTGCCACTCCTCACGCAGGAGTTGCTCTGTTCCTCTGATCACATTTGCTGCCTCTCTGAATCTCCTCTCTTGCCATCATACACCTTTGAGGTAGGGGGATCAACAACACACAGTACTGAAGATGTGGGCACACCATAGTTTATACAGTGAAATAATGGGATTCTTTTAAAAAAATTCTTAATGTTCTATTTGCTCTTTTTAAAAAAAAAAAACCTCACATCTGAGCATTGCTTTTATTTTTATTCTGAGTTGTCTATGCCAGATATTATCTAAATTTCAGCATCTTCAGTGACCTGTAGCAATGAATTTCTATGGTTTTTCTTTGGGTCACATACACTTTCTTCTGTTAGCTTTCAGCTTTCAGCTAACAGAAGAATGCATATCACATTCCTCTGACATGAAGATACTCAAAGAGAAAGGGTGACTGTCCCAGTAGATGATGCTCTGTCATGCTAACACTTCTTGGATGTTTTGAAATGACAAAGAGTTTTCATACCTGAACTTCCAAATTTCCATTCTGATCTCAAATGCACATACACATCCTTTATATTTTTTTCCTTTATCATCATTTCACTTAGCTAGAAATCTTCTGTTTGATGCACAGATCCCTAAGAACAGTGGTAAAACAGCTGAAAAACACCTTCTGTCATAATAAGGCCAGCAAAAGACCAGCTGTTTCTACACAGATGTGTGCCCAAGCAGGAGAATGTGAGATAACCTCCCTGTCTCCACCATGTATGTGGTAGGTTCTGGAGTATCTCGGAGCATTGAGCATGCTACCTACTGCACAGGCACAGAAGAAAGAGATGCTGTTGCCTCAAAGAGCTTACAGTCGAAGGACCGGACAAGGAACAGCAGCCAGGCACTGGCAGAATACAGGGCAAAGCGTCTGGCAACACTATTTCCTGATGACAGAGGTCCAAGCTCACCAGTGACCTAACTTTTGTGACAGTTTTGTTTTTCTGAAGCCACAGGTGAATTTTCAGACTGACGCAGGATTAAAACTCATCCTAATCTGCTGACATCCCCGAGCCACTGCAAGATAAATACAAGGAGCAGAGAGTGAACCATGTCTGCAGTGTCTCAGCTGTGTACTTGGAGCATGAACCTCCAGGACCACACCCCTTCTTGCCCCCTTGCCTTTCCTGCCCTGCACCTCCTGTGTTTCTGAATTCAGCTGGCGATACACTGGTGTGTACATATATCCTGCGTGGCCCAAAGCAGGTCATAACAAAGAGTCCTTCCCCCCAAAAAACGGGTATTACCAAAAGCACCACTACATAAACAAATCCACCACCATTTATGCATTCTGCTTAAATTTGCCTTTCATGGTGTTTGCCTTTCAAACTTCAGTAATCGGTCTCATAAAGTCAGTCTATCAGCCGATGCTGATTTCTGACTGAATTAAGTTATCTAAAATACAAATATTTGCACAGCTTCAGCCTAGTTTTTCAAAAACATTTTTTTTAATAAGACCAAGGATCAGCAGAAAGCTAAGTAAAATCTAAGACAATTACTGTTTTTTATACAGATTCCCCTACAAAGTCTGCTACTCAAGTGCATCTGCCCTAAGAGCCTGAAAGCAAAACTATAAACACAAATGAAAGTTACTTAAATTCTGTACTGTCCAGCTTAGAAAGAAAAGCAATGAAATGCACATAAACCACACATTTGACTGGCATTTTCAACTGTATGATATTTACAATCATCAGTTGTATACCAATGCAAGTAATCTGATTGCTCATAACTTACGGCTGAACACAGGCAATTATTATTTAAATAATTCTATTTGCTGTGCAAAATGTCCTATCCTTAAAGAATGCTAGAGCTACAAATCAAAACCACCAATTGTTGATCTTAATTTTCCTACTTCATATGAATGACATCAGTTACATGATTACATATTATATTTTTTCAACGAGGCTTCATTATTTTGACGTATTGTTAATATACCAAGCTAGAAATTCTTCCTCTAGTTTAAAAAGTGGAAAACTCACCCTAGCCTATCGCAATAGTCACCAACTGAGTTGAGTCCTTTAGGTCCACAGTACAAAAAACTAGTGTGAAACTTAACTGAGGCATACAGATTTACTCTCCTGTCCATGGCAAACCTAGTGCTGGGAGAAGGTGGGCAGACACTGTGGTGGAGGGCTGAGACTGGTCCTGGTGCCAGGTCCTGCTCCTTGGGGTGCTGTGTGATAGCAGGGTACAGGATAATGAGGAGAACAAGCACATGGGCTCACTGCAACTCCAGAGCCTGGGCTCCACAATGGAGATAACTCCTCTCCAAGTCCAAGGTCCATGACTGGAGCAACAATAGTTGCCCCTCGTGGCAAGGAGACAGCAACAATTTATGTGAGGGGACCAGGAGAGGGCCAAAGAAGCGGAGGCAGGGGCTGAAGAATACTGTAAGCAGTGTGAAGAGGAAGATGAGAAGGATAAAAAAGCAGTAGTACCATGACCTGATCACTGAAAGACTGAAAATCACTGCTTTTGCAGGTGCAGATCTCGTGTCCCTGTCCATCACAAGTCTCTCATCAACTTTTTCTGCCTGACATTCCTTCTCTTGGTCTAGGTTTTCCAGCTCATCTACAGTTCCCTGCACTTTGTATCCAAGCTTTGTCATCTACGACCCCATCAAGTCCTTTGACTTATTTCGAAGGTCCCTGCTCGTCACTTTCCCCATGTCTCCATCACCAATATTTCTTCTCCATTCCAGTCCCACCATTTTTTGTCACCATGCATGTGAATTAAGCAGTTTCCTTCTCCTTCTCCACCCTGCCTCCACATCAGCAGGCACACCCTGCCACCGAAGATGCAGCCGAGACAGCCTTCAACGCACTCTCCTTATGGTGCTCACCATAGCAGAAACATCTGGGAAGAATAACCACAGGGGAAAGTCCACTCACACCCTCAGCCACCAACTGGAGGGCTCTCATTCTTCCCAGAAACATGGGAAGTTGCTCAGCTCCTAACAACACTGGGGTGTTCAGCATACTCCATGCTGAGAGCGTCTTCAGCAAGTGAGCGCAATGGTCAAGCCCTCAACATCCCTCCATCGAGAGCACGCAACCCGGGCGTTGTGACAAAATGATAACTAAGACAAATTCTGGAAGCTTTTCACAGGCTTGACATAAGGCACACCCCCATCACAGGATTGATTGCAAGCCAAGTATCTTTTTCCTGCTCCAAAACGCAAAGCCACAAGAATTCAACAGTCTCAATGAATGTGTTTCTCAACACAGCCAAAAAAATGCAGATTCACAGAAAAAGAAGGATCAAGGTCTCCTCACACACAGTGATGTATACCTAAACCATCTTCATCAGATACCTGGCCAAGGAATACATTTCCCTCTAACCACGTTCTCAGAAAGAGCTGAACCATTTCATCTGAAACTTCCCAAAGAGAGCCTGTCTTAAGCAAACACTCAACCTGGAAAACTTCAGCCTGGTTTTATGCTCAGCAAATGCCCCAGCACCTGACAGGAGAGCATTGTACTGGAAAGCACTAGGTAGTTTTAACCATAGACAACATTACTGTCTGTGATGAAATAACAACTCCTTCAAGCGCTGTCGCGTGCTCTAGGCCAGCAAATGGGGCAACCGTCGCAATTCCGCAAAGTCTAGTCTGTGGGTTCAACCATGCACACAATGCAGGGCGGCACCTTTATTCGGGGGGGAAAGCAATTTTAGGTGAGCCTACTGTCTCCAGGCTCTGGGTCAGGGCACAGAAGTGCTGCCACCTTAGGGAATCACCCTGGTGTCAAATACCTGGTTCTGGAAAAAAAATCTTCATTTTCACATGTTCAGGGATGACAGCGCACGGCTTGGCAATTACGTTCTCTGAATGCTCCTGTTGCGGAGCAACTCGGTCAAGATTCATCTCCAGAAACATATGCAGGATCGGGCCCTCCGCCAGCTGCCGGAATCGGACACAGAGCAGCGGATGAGCTGGCAAGGTCTGGAAACTGTGAACGCTAATTATTTAGTATCGCCAACTAAACTAAACTAAACCAAACTAAACCCACGGTGGGATACAAATTAACATGTCACACCGTGGTGGGGGTAAGGGAGAGAGAATTTTCCAGTCCAACGCCACTTGTTGAGCTAAGGCTCAGGTTAGCCATGCCCATCCGAGGGAACCCCACAGTCCTCCTGGAGATTCAGCAGGGTGGAAAGATTTGAGTTCCTCTGCTTGGCTGTAAGGCTGATCACCGCTAATTATTTCTGAGTCGCTTGAGTGAAAGTAAACTGCCATCCTGCAGACAGATAAGGAGTAGGGAGGAAAGTTTCTGGATGAGCATGCTTGTGAACTGGCAAACCGGGCTAGTGACCACCGCCAGAGGAAAACACCACTGCACAACTCTTCCTGAGAGCTCTTGCATCGCCGCTCAGCCGTGGATTTAACATTTCACCCCGTTCTGCAAGCGGGAGTGCTCCCGGCACACGACACAACCTCAGCTCCCACCGGGAGCCTTCTCCCATTCCAAAATCCCACTGGTCTTACTGGAAGTTTTCCCGGACTGAACACAGCTGCCCGGTCGCGTCACAGACCCTGTTCCAGTCTAGCCCAGATGAACCCCAAGGTCAGGAAAACACACCAAAATGAGACGGGGAGGGGGACAGGTTGGGGGGGGGCAACTTATTTTTCCAGAAGGACTTGCCAGCCCGGCCGGACCCCGCTCCACACGGAAACTTTCCCGTGGCAGAGGCGATGTCGCCCCGCACCGCCCGGCACGTCCGCGGTGCGTGGGACGGAGGGGAGCTGACCCCGATCGCCGCCGCAGGGGGGGTGTCACGCGTGGGCGGGC
>WHYT01017240.1:234760-259991 GCA_009806455.1 Tetrax tetrax
GCCTGGGAGGAGCTGTTGATCGGGAGGCTTTCCTTCGCCTCGCCGGGTATTCCTCCCGGCGGCGGCACGGAGCGGGCTCTGGGGTTGCCCTTCTCCCCCACGGAGGGCAGAAATAGCCGAGGAGCGGGTCTACGGCTCGGCTGCACCCTGCCCGCCTCCCCCGGGCCCCGCAGGCCCTTGCCCCCTGCCCGCTGTCGCCTCTGCACCCGGGGCTCGCTGGCACTGCTGTGCCCACCCGGCCAAAGCTCCCCCCTCCCTTCCCCATTGCTATGCCAGAGAAACACCTGAAGTAGGCATCCCCGCAGAAGGGGTCTCCCCTCCTTGGGGTACAGCATTTACTTCTTTTAGAATAGTTGCGTTGTTTTTGTTCGGAGAAGGGATTTCTCCTTTAGCTGGTATAAGCTCTGTCCCTGCCAAAAAGGCCTGGCTGCCCTGCCACACCTGTGCCGGCAGAATTTGTGTAGGGGTGGCAGGGGCTGTTTCCCCATCTCCCCTGCTTCGGTTTTCCTCTTTTTAAGGATACCTTCACCCTCACAAAACACCAACCAGCAGAGACCTCTCTGCCCACCCGGGGTGTGCATCTGTGGGTGCAGCGCATGGGCTGAAGGTTGCTCCAGTGAGGAGCCGTGCGGCTTCTGCCACTGCCCCCAGCACCCAGAGCACCCCATCACCCCACCGTGATGCCTGGCTCCCCCCCTACGCCACATCCAGCCAGTTATTCCATCCGATTCAATCCTGAATGCAAATGTTAATAATTACAAAGCATGGAAAAACGTCGGGCTCTTTTGCTGAGCACTTTTACACCGTACTTTATACAACAGGCATGACTAATGTTGAAAGGGTAAAGTTGTTTACTTTTAACCAAGATTAAATACAAAACTCTGAAAAGCTCCTCCCTTCCGTTGGATGAAGCCCAGCATTTTTTTCCCATTTGGAAATTGTCAAACAGTGGTTAAACAATCCTTTGGCAAACAAGTCCCGCCTGAGGGAATAAAGCATCAGATACATGGGGAGTGGAATAAAAGACATTTCTGTTCCTGAGGTATTTTTCTTGTGTTGCACAATGAAGGATAACATAAACTCTTCAAGCCTTGTAAGGTTAGCTAAAAGGAACTTCCCAGGATTACATGCACCACATGATTTGATATTCCAATCCACTTGAAAACCTACCAAAACTCTGCCCCCGAAACACCCCTACCCTTTCAAAAGCTGGGAAATTGAGTACCTTGAGGAAGATACCACGCTGAGAAAGGCAATCGGAGAGACACCAGGGCGTGTGTACAAAATCACATCTCTACCCCGCTTTAATGTTTTCCCCGTGAATTTCTAGGGACTCCATTGCAGAAGTGAGGGAGTGAGACTGGTTAAGCTTTGTTTCTTATATCATTCCCTAGGTCACCGCTGTAAACTTTAATTATGGCAACAAACAGCAGACTGGCTGAGGGTGAGGCAGGCTTTTCCCAGTGCATACCTGAGTCCCGTTGGGAAACACCAGCCGCTCAGAGCACGCAGCCTTCCTGTCGGACCCAATACTATTGATACTGCGTTTGGTTTGGAAATTAACCAAAGGGTGATGCTAGATGCCCCATGTAAGAACTTTAGGGCAGGAGCCTAGCCTTCAATTGTAAAAAATTAAATCGTTTTATAATCATGAAATATCAGTGAGCAACTTGTCAGACACCAGGAGCCTGCGATCCAAAGCCGCAGTCCCTTTTGTTTCAACCAGAATGGGCTAGCCAACCTTTGCAGCCCCAGAATAATGCAGCAGGATTTTCAATGGGCCATGAACCACAATCTAGGTGCCTCCCAGGGTGGAGGGCCAAGGGGAAGAGCAGGAGAGGACAGCGGCTCCCCAGGGACCCCACTGCTCCATTGTGGCAAGGCTGGGGGAGCGATGTGGGATTTGGGTGCGAGTTCAGCTTGGACATACCGGGTTTAACTCCGCTGGCTTGCTTTCTCCCCCTGCCAGGGGTTTGGAATATGTGATGCCACCACCACTGCGTGATGTAGCTCTCAGTGGAAGAGCTACCTGGGACATCACTTGGCTCCAGAGCCAGAGCCTGGCCACCACAATCTGGAAGTGTAGGCATTACCTGCACAAGATTAATGCTTTTAACCTGTAACAGATACAAGTACATGTTGTGGGGAAATAAGATGCAACATGCAACTTGGAGCCCTTAATTTAAATGCAAAGCCTTCATTTGCAGAAGTGTTTATGCAGAAGTAAAAAGAGGTCTCCCAAATAATCATCCTCTTATCAACATAAATAGCAACAGTGGTGCAAAAGTCAAGGATGGGACTGTGGGAGAGAGGGGCATGATGGAAAAGAATAAGGGAACCTCAGAGAGTCGATCAAATCACACCGAATACAAAACTATGGATGTCCCATCCCTGGAAACATTCAAGGCCAGGTTGGACGGGGCTCTGAGCAACCTGATTGAGTTGGAGATGTCCCTGCTCCTTGCAGGGGGTTGGACTAGATGACCTTTGAAGGTCCCTTCCAACCTAAACAATTCCATGATTCTATGGTTCTATTATTTTTCTTTCTGCAGCTTACAGCTTCCTGAGGGAGAGAGAGGTAGCGCATACTTATCAACCAGCAGCACAGCCTCTGAATCAGGGAAAGGCAAAGAGGTGCCACAGTGAAATGGACTTCAGATGTGTCCTACTGGTGCTGCCCTGAGTGCTGGAGTAGGATATCTGCTGGGTCTTCAGGAACTCTTCAGCTAGAAAACCAAACTCCCTGTTTTTCTGCATGGTTATTACAAGAGAAGAGCCAATCTGTTGATTTGAACTTACCTTAGTCTGATCTATTTTGAAGCAAAAAATTATCCATTGCTAGGGTTTTCATGGAAAGACTTAGTGATGTATACAGCCTACCAGAGGGTTTGACTTGCCCAACTTATTCAAAAAAGGGTTTACGCAGTTAATGCACAGAGTGCAGAGGAAGAAGGCACAGGTTGAAAAATTCATGACTAAACATTGCATAGACCTAATGTCTGGAAGGGCTGAAATTGCTGCTGGGTGCCAAGAAAGCCCTAAAGCTTTCTGCCTGGCAATCTTGCGGCTGAGCATTTACAGCCTTCACGTGAAGCAGAACTGTTCTGCAGCCTAAGCTGTATGTACTCACTCAGTTGACACGGAGCATACTGTATGTGTGTGCGTCAGCCCAGTGAGCCAAAGCTGAAGGCTGTGGAAATAATTCCTTCTCATGTGGGAAAGAGATGATCCACGTAGCCTCTGGTTGGTGGTGGCCTTTGCGCTAGTGCACCTGTTGGCCCATACAAGACCTTTTGTTCACTCACAGTGGGATGGGAACGCATCGCATGGCAAAGTCTGGTTTCAGGACTGTGCTGGTTAATACGAATAAGAAGTCGTGGCGTGGCTGCACCTGGGAGAAAAGCTCTGGTCTGAAATCAGGCCGATGTATCTTGTTCAGCTTGAGAGCTGTTCAAGAAAATGAAGTTCCAACTCAAACCCAGGAGTAAAGGATCTGCTATTTTTCTCTGAAAGTTCCAGTGAAACAGAATATAATAAAGGGTTGTAGTGCCACAACTGAATTAAGAACGGCTGGGAGAAGTCTGAATGTAAATGCAGCATCTTTGGCTTTACCTTGACTAAGAAAAACAACTGTGTTAATGTGGGACTGTAGTAGTATTTTTTTGGCAAGACACAGTCCCTATGTATTAGCACAAATATTTTAATTCCTGGCAGGTTTCACAGACACCTCCTATCTCTTCCAGAAGCTCTTGATGAGCAGCTGGAAGGTGTAGCGAACCATTGCCTCTCTCCTTACAACAGGCAGCCCGATCCCCCACTCTACTGACTTCAGCAGAAGCTGGGTTAGCTCTGGACTTTATCCTCATTTTCAGGATTCCGCACAGTTTTCCAAACTTTTTACTAATTGCTCCCTCCTCTCTCTTTTCCTGAGTACTATCCTTGCTCACAGCATGGAGTTGCACTGCTTACCACCACATACTCGCTCTTTCAAATTCTTCTCGGCTTGCTTTGATTCCATGCGGCACTTTACTCTTGCACCTACATTAAGCTGATTATGTTATTATTACTAATGACACATGTTAGTAAAAATATGGAAAAAATTAAATGTGAAAGTTAAGTAAATAACAAAAGAAATACAAGAAATCTTCAAACTCAGGGGTATATGGATCTGGCCTCACATATACAACTTTGCCATCTATGGTTTTCAAAGCAGTAAGCAGCTATCTGTATCAAGACAATGTGTAAATCTGAATTTAGCTGCTTGACTTAAAAAAAAGTCAGCTCAGAAGATTTCCTTCCAGTTTGTAGCATACATGCTCAGATCTCTCTCATTATCTTCTCTTATACAGCCCCTACGTATGAGAAGAGACTCTTAGGACCATTGATTCCGACCTGCTGAACAAATCCGGGATTCAAAATTTCTTCTTAGTGCATCTGGCCAGGTACCTTTTTGTTGTGTTTTAAAAAGACGCTGATCTTGACTTAATAAAAAATCCAAATCAAGTTAATCTCTTCATTGTCTCTTTCAATGGTTTGACTGGTCTTGCCTAAACTGTGGCGGTCAGTAGGCACTAGATGTCAATGAGGCACGAGGAGTGTTCTGCAATGTGCTCACCCCTGCCCGAATAGATGTTAAATTCCTGGTAACAGTGAAAAAAAAAAACCCTACTCAGTTAAATCATACCATTACAAAACATTTACTTTGCTGCTTTAAACTCTTTAAACTCTGAGCATAGTTGCACAGTTAAAAAAAAAAGGTTCAGAAAACATTTTTCCTTTGAGCTAGATTATTTCCTTTCTATGTTGTTAATGAAAAAGAACTTCTTCACGGACCTCTCTTCCTTTTTTTGTGACTGTCAGCTCTTCCTCCTGATATTCACACAAACGCGGTTCTGATTTCTTTGTAAGCACCCCGGGAATGCGTTGAAACGCAAACAAAACTCTCAAAACCAATTTCCCTAATGCAACATCAGGTGAAGTGTCCTGTCGCATTTGCAAAGTCGGAGCTTCGGCTGGAAAAAACTCGGAAGGTGGATTTGGCCTCCATGATTCGGGCAGGCTGAGCAGATGCGGCCGCTGGCAGATGCTGTGCTGCTCTGCTCACACAGAGCGTTGCAGGAGGGAAGGAAGCCGAGGAAAAGCAAGTGTTAAAAGGTAAATATTGACTCAAAGAAAGGAGACATAAAGGAGAATGTGGGAGAACTGTAAATGAGCCAGAGAGGATGGAGAAAAATTCCTCAGCAACTGTAATTAGGTTAGATTTCAGAAGTAATTGCAGTGTTCCAGCATCAGCAGATACTGTAGGCAATATTTGCTCTCAGCTGCGTTTGCAGAGAGGAAGACGGGTTGTTTCAGCCCGCAGGGCCTGATCCTGACGTGGCTGCGCCGATCGCACACAGATGTGAGCCCAGTGAGACAGCAGCTGATGTCCTCCCTCTCCAATGCCACTGGAAGTGGGTGGTTTGCAGGCAGTGGAAGCGGTGGGCACTGAGACAAAAATGCAGCGCCGTATGTGGAGGAAAATGGACCAACACACGGCCTAAGTGGAAGAATATGTATTTAATGCTGGTGCAAAATTGTGTTAGTGACTTAATACTGAATTAACAGGTGTTTAAACTGTCAGCGGTGCCTGGCTGATGCCACTGCCTTTGCAGAGGGCACCGGGAGGCTGGGCCGGTACCTACCTCCTTGCCACAGGTTGGAGCAGTAACTGGATGTGGGATTTACAGTTGCCTCTAGTTCCTTTGAGATGTACTTCTGTATAAAACCAGATTATATAGGCTTTCTACAGGGAAAATAAATTTCACCTTTAAGTCTTCTGCAGAGGTTTTACATTAGCAGTTCACACACCGTCAGAAAATCAATTACCATTGGTATTACATGCAGATGAACAGCACAGAGTAATGGAGAATTCATTTTACACGATGCTTTTAATAAAATGCTAAATACAGCAAAATATTTTCCAAAGGGCTATTTATAGGCTCTGTGTGGGAAGTATGTCTCCGAGGGGAAGTCTGCACCTTTGTAATTCGGACGAGGAGTGAGTCTCAGCCTTCTTAATGCTGATGTTGGTCAAGCACATATTTCTGCCAGGATGGATTAAAGGTTTCAACAGTCCATCATATGTATTGCAATGGCTGTAACTGCACATGGAAAAACAGTTTTTCTTTTCAAAACAAGAATTTCACAGGCTGTGCTGTTGCAGTGCCAGTTGTTGCAAGCCCCGAAAATAACTGAATTACTACCTTGTTCTTGACACTCTTATCATCTTTTCCTGTTCTTAATGCAAAAGCAGTTTGCTGATTAGATTTGCTGTGTGTATTTCAGCAAATCATTGACATCAGCACTTCTTTACAAGCAGATATATTTGCACTGACAGCCATATTCCTACCTGAGTTTGGGGATGTAGCTGGGCCAAAGAAAGGACTCGGACAATTTTATTAGGAAGCAATTAGGAAAATAAGAACAGCAATGCAGGGCCAGACCAAAGTATGCTGACTCTGACTGTGACAAGAAAGAGAAGTCTGAGGAAGTGAATAAGAATAGCACAAGCATGCACTTCCCTAGAGTGCTCTCTCAGCTGTCAATAGTTCATGCTCCGGAGCTCCCCGTATGCCCGTGTAACTACACCATGGGCAACATCTTCCTGCAGGGAACCCCACAGCTTAACTATGCACTTTATGAAAAGCCATCTGGTTTTGCTCGTTTTGAACCTGCTGGCTTTATCTGGCACCCTTTCGTTCCTGTGTTGGAAGAGAAGGGGAGCAATCAGTCCCTCTCCACCATCTTTACACTACTCGTGGTTTTACAGACACATGTGACATCCCTTCTCAGTCATCATTTTTCGAAACTGAGGTATGGAAACTGCTCCATGGTTTTGATCATCCCTCTGGCTCTTCTTTGAATGTTTTCCACTGTATTTCCTTTAAGGTGAGGACCAGGACTGCATATAGTATTCAACAGGCAATCCAAGAAGGCACCTACTAAATCTGTATAGATGCATGATGGCCTTCTTCCTTTTCCTCCCCTAATAACCGCTAACACGGTGCAATGGCTCTTGTGTCTTTAAGATCTTCTGAGATTTACAGTACATTTCAGTTACATGAGCTCAAGAATAGTTTTTTCCATTCACCTTTTTTTTTTCTAGCCTTGCTGAAGCCAACTCAAAATAATAGGAATTTGTCTTAACTTATTTACAGATTTAGCTCTATTGAAAGAAGAATGACTAGAATATTGCTAAGGAGAAAATGTATTCTTATTCATTGTAACTTCCAAGATTTCTGGAGGGGCTATATTTAAGTTATGTACACAAAGAATAGCTGTGATAGAGGAGGAAGGGGAATCAACCAGGGAAAACCTTTGAAGAGCAAAAAGAAATGTTTCAAAATGTCCTAAACTTGTGAAAATAAAGGTAAGATAGAATAGAATAATATAAAAAACCCTTCGACCATGTCCCTGCAATAGAATGTACTCCCTTCTTTTAAATATTTTTGTTAGAGCTAAAACCTGTGAAGCCATGAAAACAACTAAAATAACATATGAGTCCTTCTGCCAGTTGCTATTGCAATCTATTACTTGCAGGAAGGAAGCATGTTTATTTAAAAATATCCTCCTTGCCCTTAAAGATACAGTCAGATGTTTGTATTACTTGAAAACTGTTGTAAATACCATAATTACCCAGTTCTTTTTTCATTTCACGATCCTCGCTAGGTGTATTATTTTATGTCTTACAAATTGAATCTAATCCGTGCTGGTACTATTAAGTAAGACTGATATAGCGCTATAAAAAAAACCAGCAGTGATGACCTCAGCTTCAGTCTGATGTTTCCTCCTTGCAGGGTAACCGATACCTATTTCCCACTTGACTCCACCAAGCAAACCACCAAAGCCCCCAGCTGACGTCCGCCCTCAGGTTTTCCACCAGTTCCTCCTGCAGCAATGGCCCATACTCCCTGCTGCCGTCCCAGAAGTAGTCTGACAACCTCAAGCCAAGTGCCACGGGGTACAAATACTGAACCTGTGCCTTAAAATGTCTCTCCAAAGTTGTGCCTAAGTATCTCTAGCTGCTTTATGAGAGTGAGTGAAATGGTCTGAAAGCTTCATTTCAATTAATCTCTGCTCTACCTCTACTTGCAACAACCAGCAGCAGCATTCAGCTTTCAAAAGCTGATGGTAACGCTGTATTGGCAGGAGTGTGCTGGCCAGTTCACTACTTCTGAGAAGAGCAAACAGCTCCGGTCTGCATCACACAAACAGAACTTCCTATTTCTGAAACCTTTGATCAGCAAATTTCAGACCCCTACCACTCTAGCTTGGGTTAGATATTTGGAAGTCTTCCATGGAGATGCAAACATTTCTTTGGGGCACAACGAGCTTTTGACTTCTACCTTTCTTTGATTATTTATTTTTAGAAAGATAGAAAGCAAAGATCTTTTCTGTGAGCACGCCTGCCCCAGGCAGCTGCTATTCACAGTGGAAGATGAGTAACAGTTTGCTCTTCAAACAAGAATCAGAGTGCGTTGTACAATTGCAACAATACGAGATAGACTTAGAAACATGGTGCCATTCCTTCCTGCCTGGTAAAGAAGAAAACTTTTGGAAATGCAGGTAGAGAGAAGGATATTGACAATATATTGGCAAGGCATGAAGTGATGGTGAAGACACCATAAGCAGATGTGTGGGGCATTGGGGCAAGGAGAGGACAAGAAGCCAGGATGAGATGCACAGATGTCTGGTGGGAGGTATGGACTAAGACTTGCAGGGATTTGGTGTGACTTAGTGATGTGAGCACTTTGCTGAAACTCTGGAGACCTTAGCATAAGTCTGAAGTTCAGTGAGCTGCCTCATTGCCTCTGGCAACTCAACTTCACCTCCCCATGTCTCTGATTTTCCCCTCATCTCTTCCTGCTCATCAAATCAGCATCAACAATGAATTGTCAAAACATGGGAAAAGAAAGATAAATTGTGCTGGGACTTAAAGATGAGGACACACAGCCTGAGTCAAAAGGTGAGATGATTCCACGGGGTTTAGGGGAAAGGGATGAGACAACATTAGCTCCCTTCAGCTAGATCTTGAGCAGAAGATCTGACATCATTATGTTCTCAGCTCTAAATAAGGAGAGCGTGATGCTGGGGATGTGGTACAGAACAGGCAGCACGCAGCCAGCACGACAAAGTCATTGCCAGGTAGAGATAAACGTAGGACAGCCAACTTACATAAAGCCTATCTCTCTTGGTCTTTGGCTGCTAAAGAAGGATTGGGCATTCAGAAACCCCTCCTGTGTGGTGAGGGCAGAGCACAATGAGCTAAACTGCTCCTTTAACAGTACTCGGGGAGCAAAACATGCTGGTGCTGCTTTGTGTTTATTTTTTGTTTTAATAATCAAAATCAGCTAGGCTATGGCCTCGTGGATGTACTCAAGTTTGTTTTCAGTTCTCATGTATGTGATGATGTGCCTTATCACATGCTGGTGGATTAGTTTGTTTACAGAAGCTTGTCTTCGAAGGCTGAGTGTGGTATGAACACAGCACAGCGAGGAAGTGCTCTAGTCTGAGCCTTGACCATATTCTCCATTTAAATGGCCCTGCAAACCAGCACTCCAGTCCTGTGTGCTGCACCCATGTCCTCTCAGAGCCAGCTGTCAATGCCAGGTCTCTGCAACAGGTTGCCCAGAGAGATGGTGGATGTCTCATCCCTGGAAATGTTCAAGGCCAGGCTGGATGAGGCTCTGAGCAACCTGAGATGTCCCTGCTCCTTGCAGGGGGGTTGGACTAGATGACCTTTAAAGGTCCCTTCCAGCCCTAACTGTTCTATGATTCTATGCGTCAAGTTTTAATCAGTTTTAGAGACTTTCAGACAATGACTCTAATACATTTGGAAATTGCAAGCTGTTTATGTGGATGTAGCCGTAGTGTATCTCCTTTCAGAGAGGCGGTATCCACTGTTCAAAAAATCTTCTGAAAAGTCAGAAAAAAAAAGACTTACATGCAACTTCAGGAACTCACTTGGTTGTCAACTACTAGTCAGACTTCCTGATGCCAAGGTACAGTCCCTCTCTGCCCCAAGAAGGGCTAGTTTAACCTGGGTGCCTTGCTGATGTTACGAAGGAAGTGCAATGAATTGTATACATCTTCAAGCACCAAGCTCTCCTGAAGAAACTGTTCCTTTCATGGAACGAAAAGCCAGGCAGCTGTGGGAGCGAGCTGAGACTCCCAAACATACTAAATCCATCCAGCATACATTAATTATTTGTAACTCTATAGGGTTTAACTGAAATTATGAATAAGTCCAGCTCCCCATTCAATTAATCCGAATTTAGGTGTCTACATGTCAACTGTGTGTCTAAGCTTCTGCAGTAGTCACTGGAGATCTAAAGACTGCCGTCAGTGGAGCCAGAGGCGGTTCAGGTAAGCAAATGATGGAGTTTGCCTTGTAACACTATGAATTATCTCACTTAACTCCATCCCCTATTGACTAAATTTCCTTTGACTCTAATGGCAGCTTAAGTACCTAGCTCACTACAGATATCTATATCCCATTCAACTAAATTTAGGCCTTCATATCAGCAGCTAAATCCCTCTCTATAAGGCTTATTAGGTCAGACTCATCTGGGCAGGTGTGTGGCCTTCTGTTCTGTGTGCATTACTTCAGTGCAGAACTTCTCGTATTGTCAAGACTGAACATTGAAGTGACAAGTCTCAAAACAGAATAAATTGCTTCAGAATATGCTTTATATAGATGAAATGTATTTGAACTTTCAAATTCCTGAGAACTAAAATTAAATGTCTGAAAGAATACCTGAATGCACCATCCAAAAAATATGATCCTGAAATAGTCATCCTTAAATAGCGGACCTGATTGCCACCGACACCTACCATAGAAGCTGAATTAGACCAGAGTCAAAGTCCATCCAACTTCACATCCAATTTTCAATGCAGACAGTCAGGACACTGTTCAAAAAGGAGCGATACTTCCCATTCTATGCTATCACACCTCCATCAATCAACAACCATTTGGGCACTTTATACACTGGATAATGCATCCAGGTAACTTTGCGTAGTGCCCCTATGGGCTTTTTCCTCCACAAAGTCGTTCAAACCCGCTTCGAATCTGTTAATATCTTGGACCTCCTCAACATGCTTTTCCTCAGGATAAGAAATTCAGGACCTACTGCTGTGGCAGTAAGCTCCACAATTTAAATATGCTCTGTGTGAAATTGGCATTCCCTTGGTTTTCTTCAGATGTGTTTCTCAGCGGTGCCCCCTTGTTCTAGCATCTGGTGAAATAACAAACTGTCATTCCGCACTCACCTTCTTCATCACTTTTCAGATTCTATAGATGTCTATTGTAGTCAGTCTGTTTCTGCCAGAACAAATGTTGTTTATAATAGTTGCAAGTGTTTGAAGAGACATTAGTTTGTATGAGAATCAGCTCCAGGAACCTGAGCAAGAGGTCACTGTAGAAAGACATCCTTAATCAATATAAAGTGTCTAGGGGAAAAAAGTTACCTTCAGATATTTAATACTGGATTTTCCCCAAAAAATGTCCTTTGATTTGGTCAGACATTTTTAGTACATGAGTTGTTGGTTCCTGTGAAATAACAAGACGGAGGATGACTAGAGTCTCTTCCTCCATTTGTTTTAGTTCTCACATGAGATCCAAGGTATGAAATCCTTACCCATTTACAACCCCCCCTCAAACTGAATGCATTACTAGTGATATCTTCATTTTTAATTTTTAAACAACAAGGAAATGAGAAACATTTGTAAATGGGTATTGCAAAACACTAGTTTTAATACAGCAAGTTTTAATACAGCCATAATAAAATACACTTACAATTCTAGACAGAGGGTGTACATGTCTTGGTTTGTATGCTGAGGAAGGTTCACTTATTTTAGGTCACTTTGGCAGGTAAACGTGCTTATCAGTGATAAATTAAGGAGGAGACACACTATTTCTGTTGTTTTTTATTCACACATTACTTAATGCAGCCTGGGGAAACTAACTAGAATAATTTCGAGTGAACTTTTCAGTAAAAATTGTTAATGTGTTTGATAGATCTACTAAGCAGTACTTACAAGACATGATTTCAACAGTCAACAGGAATATGAACTGAAAAAATCAATGCCGATTACTGAGAGGAAGATTGGAAACTGATAGATGAGCATGAGAAACTAGTACCAATAAACACAGCATAAATTACAGACAACTCAATTTCCTGCAGAACACAGATTCTTCATCATCTCTGAAGAAAAACTCAGAATCTCAAAATCTGGGTGCTGGTGTAAAAGTTCTCTTTTTTTCCCACGTGACTCCTGGCTCATAGGAGTGCATAGGCTCAATCTATCACTGAATCCCAGTTTTTCACGGAACCCTTTCTTTTGGAATGCGCTATATTATGCAATAAATTTTGAGTGGGATGGGGAAATGAACCATTTTAATTCAATGAAAGGCACCTGCCTTTCTTACAGTTTTTCAAAGCACGACCCGGTCTGGAAAAAGCTCCTGGTTCAACATCTCATGTATACAATTAAAATGCCTGATTGTGCAGAGCATTAGTCAGTGCTGATCTCCTGAGAAAATAGGAACTTTATGAATGATGCCTGCTTCCCACTGCGAGGAGTAAAATTACACTATTCAAAGAACATATGTGTTAAGCTCCTTAGACTGTTTAGAAAAATGTGAGATCCCAAAATACACTATCACGGTATTGTGAAAAAGAGTTTTGTGAAGCAAGGTATTTAGCTTGGAACTTAAGAAGAAGAAATCGTGAAATAAAATTGGATAAATTAATTTTTGTTTTGCTGACAAGCAATTTGCTAATTAAGAAGAAGAAAGCAATTGTCTTGAGATATGCTGATGAAAAAAAACTGGGAATAAGAACTTGGCTATCTTTTGGAGGGAAAAAATGAAACCACATTTGCAAGAGTATCATGTACATCTCAAAAGTGTGTTGATGAATGTCAGCCCGTGAACAACTCTAACTCATATGAACTAGGCTATCAAGCGAGATGCGGGCAATAAACCCATGGCTCTGGCTGCTCCTAGGAGACTGCCTGAGACACAGGTACCTGCTTGGGAAATACCCTGCTTTTGAGCCCCAGCAGGGCAGAGACAGAAAACAGTAAATGCAAGGGAGGTTTAGGCATCAGGCTAGTCTTTGTTTTTTCCTCTAGCTTTTGTTCCTAGGCCTGCCAGCCTGTAGTGCCTGTTGAATACTGCAGGCCTGATCAGTCTCCTGGATCCATCCTTGAGCATCCTCTGTGGACAACAGAGCCACTGGCATTCCAGCAACGGCAACACATGTGCCTGTCAGAAAACCCTGGGACAACCCAAACTGGACTGTTTGGAAATTTTGGTTGGTTTTTTTCTTGAGAGAAGGAGAGGAAGGGGTTTTCACTGTTTTGTTTTGAATGCGTCAGTGACACTACTGGGGATAAGGTGGTGTCTCAAACGAAAAGGAATCTCAGCAGCCACATTTATCATCCCACTTCAAGCCTACTCTAAATACTGCCCAGGTAGTGTCTCTATCAATTGGAATCAAGCAAGACAACTGTGCAAACACACTTGTGCCCCCTAATAATTCCCACTTTCACCTGCACGCCAGAAAAACTGAAAAAATATCAATTAAAAAAAAAAAACAAACCCTGCTGGTGTAAATATTGTCCATAAATATTTTATCAGTTTATTTTGTTTTACTTGTGGAGCATGATTGGAAGGAGCAGGGGTAGTAGAAGAAGGAGGGAGGGAGAGGAGGAATGTACCTGCAGTTTTCAAAAGAAATATCAAGAACTTTTCCGTAAGATAGTTTTAAGCTGAAAGTGCCTTGGCAAATCTGTAATGTGATTTTCCAAATGATATACAAAATGTCATCCAATTTTAAATGTGTAATATTGCTTTAATCTCCAAAAAGGAAATAATAATGTTTGTCTTTACTGTGGTTGATTCAACGTTGCACTCCTTCCCAAACTAAGCTCTTACTGATTGTAGAGATCTGGGCCCAGTAATACACATTTGACTTATCGGTTTATTTACAGCTTGGATCTGCCGTTGCCGTTAGGCATCCAGGATACACATTTTGCACATGTACGGCACATACAGAACACGTACTTGTAGACATGCTTTCATTGACTATGATAATGTAAGGTTCGTTATGCTACCTAAAGAAATGCATTTGAATTGCACACGTCTAAAGCTTCCCTCCGAATACCAGATAAGTATCTTCCAAATATAGCATCACTCATTTTTCACAGCAGGTGTCATTCATCAGGTATGAGGCTGCATCTAAACGTGTTAGTAATAATAATTCAGTTTGGTATGTGACTCCAGCTCATTACCGGCAGCCCCAGGCGCTGCAGGCTAGTGAAGTCACTAGAGCAGCGCAGAAATATTTAATCCTATGGCAAATATTTAGTCCTACAACAGGAATATTACACAAATATTGATCCTATGAGTTAAAAAGGCTCTGAAGAACCTGGCTTTTCTCCTTCAGCTGTCTGACCTATCTCTCTATGGTACTGCATGCTGGAGCTGGACGGGCACCAGACTGCCCACCATACCTGGGCTAGGAGTCGGTGGTGGGCACGGGAAAGGGGGAGCCAAGGGAGCAGATCCCAATGCCACCCCTTCTCAGGCAGCACCGGTGGCTCCAGGAGCAGCGACTGCAGCTCTCCCTGTGAAAAAAAGGGTTCTGGAGGTGGGGAGGATGCCCTGTTGTTGCTTGTCATGCTTTCGGCACCTTTCTGCCACGCCAGCAGAGGATCCCTATGGAAGGCCGTTTTCGGCATTCCCCTCCCTCACGGCGCTTCTGCCACAACTAGCAGATCTGCAGATGAGAAATGCCACCGCGTGAAGGCTAATTAAGAGTCTGCAGGGAATCTTGTTGCGCATTTCTGCTTAATTTGTAATATTCACACTAGGCCTGACAGAAAGCCACCGAGGGGACAGGAGGGTTTCCAGTGACTTTCAATGGGCTGTTTGCACTGGGACGCCGGGAATGACAGGCCAGTTTGTACAGGCAGCGAAAGGGCTCTCTTCAGGCACCACCAGACACCAGAGCCTGTTGACCTTAATTAAATTTCATGGCACACTTGGCTGGGTCCTGCGGTAATTGCTCAGCCTTTACTTATACACATCGGCTAAACGGGAACGCTTTCCTAGGCAGCAGTTTGCAGGGAGCGTGGGGTATGATGATGAGACCCTTCTGCCAGTGCCCTGCACCTCTTATCTCCTCTGGTGTCTATCCTCTCCACAGCCTTCTCATCTTCTGCCCCTCCTGCTCTTCAGTCCCTTCTGGCACCTCCAGCACGATATGCTAAAGTTTAATTTCCTTAGGAGCATGGCAGTAATAAATAATTACTTTTCTGCTTATTACTACTTACTATTATTACAGAAATGTTTCCAAAACTTATTTATGCCCCATGTGTTTGTGGTGCTGCTCAACACGAACAGCAGGAGCCTGTATCTGCTTCCCAGGACCTTGTCATCCAGACACCTGCCAGTTTTATTTGGAAATCTCAGTTACAAAAAAATCAAGGCAGTCTGAGGTCTCTTCCTCCATATCTCTGCCCTAAAGCCAGGATCTAGGCTCACCAGGCTGGAAATTCCTCCAGTCTTGGAAGAGGCCATTTGGAGCCAGCCTGTCTGAGAGGACAGTGAGTGTTGGGTCGAGGGGAAGTTGTGGACATGCTGCCCCCACCGTGTCTCATTTCCTTTAGCTCAGAATCATGGAGGAGGAGGTCGGGGCAAGATTCCCATCTGGCTGGTGAAGAGGGATGGTTTCTCGGGCTACAGGGTGATCTCAAAGAAGCCTTTGCCCTCACTCACACATACGGACCACAGACCTAGAGAAGAAATTTTCTCAGTGAGTCACAAGTTTTTGTCCTCCCCCAGGGTCTTAGGCAGTACAAAGAAGATCCCACCAGCCCTCCTGATATTCCTTTTTTGGGGTCTTCTGGAAACAGAGATGAATTCCCCAACAGTCCCCAGGGAGTCGGAAAAGAAGTGCTTAGGCTTTGATCATCTACTTGAGGGGGGAAAATCTAGAGAAATGGGCAGAGAAGTGTGTGCAATGCTGAACAGACAAGAGGAGGATGAGAAGAGGGAGAGACTGTGTTGAGGAGAGAACAAGGAGAGGTGAAGAGTGGAAGGGATGGAAAGCAGAGAACAAAGGGGAGAAGCCCTGAGCATTTGAAAGAGCAGGTAAATGAGGGACCGAGCAGAGATGGGAAAGAAAAGAGGAGCAGTACCTTAAGAGAGATGTATAACAAAGGGAAGAAAAAGGAAATCTTAGCAATGTACTAAATAAGAAAGAAACGGGGAACAAAGAGCTAAAGAAAGCCACAATCAGAAAAAGGAGACTTCCTTGCAGAGAAAGAGAGATGAGAGCAGGCTGTTTCTAAGAGGTGAAAGTACTGGAATCTCAAGAAATATGTTAAAGAAATACATTGCAAGCTTGACACACAAAAGCAGAGCCATAAACCATAATAGAAAGTGAAAGAAAATGAAGTGGAAAAAGGAAGCAGGTGGGACAAAAGGAAACAGGGCATGTAACAGAGTTTTAAAATATTGTTAAATGTAGAAGTTGGATTAAAAAAAAAACTTAGTGCTGTGCTCATTTCTCTCTTTAGAACCGTACAGTATGAAACGAAACATATGTACAGTCTGGCATTGCTGTTAATATCCCTTCCTTCAAATCCGCTTTCAATGGGTGCAGATAATAAAGCTGGTAACCATCTAAGAGCAAATGCCATTACGAATGATGACCTGTAATCCACTGTAAACTCTTACCTTCTGCTTGCACAAACAGACCTGGCTGCTTGAAAAAAGAAGACACTTTTGTTTTCTTTCTTTCATTTTCTTTCTTTTATTTTCTTTCTTTTCATGTGGAGATCCTCGTTCTTCTGGCCAAGCTTCACTTCCCAAAGGACAAATGGTTAAAACACTAGGCTGCAGGGTCTATCTAAAAATAAAATAGTTTTATTCAGTATCTCCACCATTAGGAGATGTAGTAGCCTATTCTGTTTACTACTGATAAATGGCATGTGGAGGCTTACCAAACAATTTGGCAGAGTGTATTTTCTTTTTCAAGGGCTAAGGTGGCCTGGAAGAGCTGCTTGCTTTTGGCACAGCCTCTAGCCAGCTTCCTGGCAGGCTCCTTGCTCCTCCTTGGCATGCACAGTGCAGGAGCTGCACACCGTGCTGTACAGGGGAAGGAACAAGCCAGGAGCTTCAAGCTCCCGATGCTGTCTTATCCGGCACGCATCTCAGCACATCTTTTACAAGAGATGGGCAAAAACATGGTAGTGATAGTCCTGGTGAGCAGACACCGCAGACCCTTTGCTCCTGTGGGGATGAGAGTTGCCAGCCCCAAAAGGAGAAGCCAAGGCTGTGGCCTAAGCAGTGTCCTGCCCTCACTTGCAGGAAACAGCCTGGGTCATCCCTGCCGAGCGCTGTGCTGGGCCAGGGGGCTGGTGGTCAGCTGCACAATTCAGCTCTTCAAACTCATGTGAATGCAAAGAAAATACAGTGCAAAATGCAGAATGCCTTTGTGCAGGTCGTGGGTTTTTTAATCGCTCCTCTCAAGTTTACCAAACTGCTGCAGCTCCTTATGCAGTAACCAAATGTATGATCACATTGCTTGGCAACATTGCCCTTCCAGAATCAACACTTTTACAGTCACCTCAGCCTCTTTTTCCTTCCTTCCTCTGTTCAAAATCATCACCTACAGCCCACTTCCCCAGTTCTGATCAGAACAAAAGGCACGCGACCTCTCTGCCCTTCACCGCACGTGCCACAGAGCAGACCCCAATTAAAAGTCTAGTTTTAATGCTGTTTAAAACATCCCTGTGCTTGCGAGATGATGGCAAGAAACAGTAACAAGGATGGACAAAAGACATACAACCCCACAAGAAAAACTAATGATGAATCATTGTTTGAAGGGTGAGTCGTGAGTCATGCCTGAGTGCATGCGTATGTCAGGCATGAGACTGGCATAGCTTCACTTGATTAACCCAAATCTGCTTTGTTTAATTCTTCTCTTACAGCTCTGCTTTTAAGGGGACAGTAGCACACTGCAGCTATTTGTACGGTGATTTTATTGCCTGTCTATATGAACAATTTGGTGGACCCCAGCATAGACGGCATGGCTGGGAGAGACATCAGTCTTACTTCCAGTCCCTAGCCAGGGTCAGCTCCACTCCAGTCCTTTTTAATAGAAGTTTTATATGGTCTGCTCTTTAAATTCACTGGAGATGAGGATTCATAGCATCTGCGGGCAGACCATCCTCATCTACCACTGTAGATCCAGGCCTCTCACAGCCATCGTTGGATTTACAATGAGAGCTGCCACTCTTATTTATCAGGGGCAATTTCATGACCACACACAAATGTGCTGCAACCATCCTGCTTTAGCTGGCTACATGTTCTCCCTGGGCCCCTTCACCCGTGACGGGGGGTCTGCACAGTGACTGGAGCATGCTTCTGTGCGGAGGGTCCCCGCCGGCTGCTTGAGTGCTGGTGCTGAGATGAGGGATGAGGCAGGGATGCATGGCCCCACCGGCAGCAGCACAGGCTTGGGTCAGTGTGGAGTGATAGAGAAGCTGAGCCCCAGGCAATCACCCGTCGTGTCGTATCTCCGGCTGCAGTTTGACAAACACGTTCAGCTCACACGAGTCGGCAGTGACGCTGAGCGAGGTGACGGTGGGACTGCAGCTGCAGCCGGCGGGGGTGCCCAGCGTACCCAAAGATTAGCTGTCCCCTTCAGGCATGATTCTGCTCCACGTCGCATGGTGAGGCTGATCTGCTGTTAGCATCCCTGGTACCAGCAGGGCTACCTTGGCTGGTGGCCACTGGAGGTGGGCTGAGTGCCCTGCTCCATCCCTGCATTTGTGTGGCACCGCAGTCAGGCAGCACAGGGGCATTTACACCTGCGCTGTTGTCCAGTTCAGCTGACTGCTGGACCACTGGCATCAAAAAAGCTCTGTCAGTATTCTTCTAGAGTGCTACCAAAAAAATAAACCCTGATGCCCTATTATACTTGTTTCTATGTATTTACTGGGTAACATGAGGGAAGATCTGCCTCATGACAGCAGAAACTGTAGCAGCATTCAATGATAGCCGAACAGATTTTTCTACTAAGTCAAATCTATTCATTTATTATATAGAAAAGCATTTTGCATATTAACAGTTAAGGATCCTGGGTCTTTTTCTTCACTGATGCAAAAGGATTTGAGTTTTGTAACTCGTTTACAAAGGGATCCAATGCTGGTAAATGCACCAAAATTCGTTAGGCAGCCAGGTGGTCCGGAGAAGCTGAGCTGAGATCCCCTGATTCCTAGTCAAGTGCTGAGCTGCACGCACGCAGAGATAATGCTGTGTAACTCTTGCAAGCATTTAGCCATTGGCAAACAGCTGCCTAGCAATCTCTTTATGAGATTTATTTCTCTCTCATGGTTTTGTCAAGGAAACAGTAGTTGTTGATAACATTCAGAAACACAGAGGTGCTATTTAGTAGTCGGGACAGTAAGCAAGCCAAAAATCTGCTGTAAAAAAAAAAAAGCTTGTGCAACCATTTGACTTTTTTGTCATTTAAAATTATATGTGACCAGGCTTTATCATTCAGGGAATATTTATTTGTAAATAACTTCAGGCTTTAGGAAAACTTTGTGCTTTATTTTAAGCAAACAATTCTATTTTAACCGGGATTGCACGTAGCATGCAGACTATGGGTTGCAGCAACATCACTCATCTTCCTGCAGGCAAAACTGTGCCTTGTTTTGACAGTCATTCCTGTTGCTTTTCCCTTTTGCAAAAAAAAAAAAAGACCTACCCAAGATACAACTTGGGACAGCCGCAGGGGGGGGAACCAAAATTGGAATGCACGTGGCAGGCCCAAAATTGATGAGGTATTTGTGCTTTTCCTCTTCCCAAGTAGAGCAGGGTCATCTCTCTGCAAAGGGTTGAGCTGGGCAGCCCGTGTCAAGGTGTCTCTAAAATTGAAGCACCTCTGTTTTTCCCAAAATGAAAGCACTGCCTGCAGTCCTGAGCCTGTAGGAAAACCAATCCTGACAGCCGAGCACGGTTGCAGTAAGCTGCAGCCCTGCTGCTTGCTGATTCCTTTTGGAAGAGAGAAAGGGCAGACTGGGGAAAACAACGCTCAAAAATTTATTCCGGCATATCAGAAAAAGCTCCATCCCTCCCTTGCCTGCGCAATTCCAGCGGATTCACCCTGTGAGAGGCAGCTGTAGGCAGGGTACCAGGCTGGATCCATGCTGCAGCATAACATTTTGCCTTCATTTTGGCTCACCGCCAGCGAAGCACCCCTATGAAACCATCCCCACCAGCCCTGCAGGCAGCGGACGGCTTCATGCCGTGTTAAATTACCTCTTTTCATTCCGCACGGCACAAGTGGTATCAGCAGAAGGAAGAAAAAGTAAAAGCATATCACAGGCACCAAGGCAGATTTTGAACTGCAAACCTACCCTCTCCATTAGGGTAGTCCTATAAAGGGGGGAAAGATGGGATTTGGAACTACAATGCTCCGGTTATTCTCCTTAAGAGAACAAAAAACCAACCTGCTACGGGCAACTCTTATATTAGGGCTAGCACTGAGCTTACCTTAAAATTAGGAAGCTGTGTTTTGGTTTTTTTTTCCATCCACTGTGAATATTTCTTTGCTGCTTATCTTTCCCTCTGAAGGGATGCTGTTGCATTTGGGAATTTCCACATACATGTGTTTGTGGTGTGGACCAACTGGTCAAGTCCAGTTTCTGCTCAAATTTATAGTGAGCTTTTCACTCCATCAAAAATAAGCCAGATTTAATACCAAGAGTCCCTCAAATGCATACATTTTCCTCTGAGTCACAAGTGAAGAGCAGTCTTCAGGCACATCCTAAGGACACTGGTGTACATGATCAAAGAGCCCCAAATCTGACAGAACGATGTCAGTTCAGCTGAGGGAACAGCCTGCTCTCGCTAAGCTCACAGCAGGGAAAGGAAGGGATCATGGCAGGTCACTGTTTTCACACCTAGGCAAAAGCTTCTGAAGTGGTTCAGATCTTGGTTGCGTTCCCCCCCACCCCGCACTTCCGATTCCTGGGTTAATTTCCCCAAACACGCACGGCCAAGCAGAGCTGGAAATGTGCGGGAATGCGGACCTGCCCCTCCTCTGTGCGCCTCCAGCCAGAGCAAACGAGGAGAGGCCAAAGCAGGAATTACCCTGGTGATCCCTCCTGTGATTACCCAGCAGCTGTAGTCCTCAGCTGACCCCGGTGGGGAGAGACTGCAAGAGTTACACGGGATTACAGATCCCAGCTGCTCTTAACCCGGGGGCAGCCGCGGCCGACTTGGCCGACGGTGTGGCAGGAGCCACCTGCCTTGGTGGTTTCATTGCACCCAGGTGGTTATTTATACATTCCTCCTGAGTTCCCTTTGCCTTTCTTTTATCCTTGCAAATCCTCCCTGTATTGTTGCGTGGCTGTAATATCATTGCCCTTAAACTTGAGACAGTTCAATTTTACGTTTTTAAATGCAAGCGAGTGGCTGGGGTTGTCCTGGGAAGCCCCACAGCTCAGCAGGACAAGGAGTTGGTGGGTGGGCCAGATGCTGCTGTGTTTGGATGCTCGTGAAAGTTGATGGTTCTTTCCTCTTCTCCTTCCTTCAAAGGTCCTTCCTGCCTTTTTTTTTTTTGGTACAAACTGGTACAAAATGAGAGGTGGGACACCTCTGCCACAGTCAGCCTGTCTGGTCACCAGGGTAGTTCCCAGTGGTGGAGAAACTGTCTCAAACAGCAGCACAACTGCACTGAAGCTACATGATGGTAGCTGGGACCTCATACGTTTTTCTTTTACAATCTGCCTGGGAATTTGAGCCCCTTGTACATAACACATCCTCACTTCCTTTGGGGTAAAATGGGTGCATTTCCCCTTGCCAGCTTTGGAATTTTTATCTTTTATATTCGGTCTTCAAGGAAAAAATATTTATACCACCTACATCACTTCTGTCCCAATAGCTCATTGTTCTGTATATAGTTTATTAAATAGAGATGTACACAGATGACTGGATCACGTTCTTCTGTAATTTTTACTCCTCGCAGCCCCCCAGCACTGCTGCCATGAGAAAGCAAGGTGATGTTGGAAGGATCCAGAGACAAGAAATCCCCCTTGCCCCCTCCCCTATGCCGGTCCTAGTGTAGCCCTGGTCCTGTCTTCCATGCACTGGGAACAGTACAGGGACTGGATGTGACCCACACATTGCAGGAGGCACTCATGCAGACTTTTTGTCCCAGCAGAAAGATGTTCCAGGCTCAAGGCAGCAACATTCATAACCAGCTGAGGTTTTCCACCTCAACAGAAAATCTTGGGCTGCCTCCAGTGAGAGACTCGGGTTTGAAGTCCTCAGGTTGGGGGGAAATAGAGAAGGGAACGGAGCCCTTGTAACCACCAGGATTTGTTAGAAAATCTGTTTTTTACCTCTAGGCAAAAGAGGTAGCACTATTTTGGTCATTTTTGTGGCAGTCCTAATAAAAATAAAGGATTTCTTTTTGTTTTACTTTTTGCTATTTGAGCATCAAAGTATATTTTACTCTGCCCATGTACAGTCCTTCTAAAAAATCTAAGATATATATTAATATACTTAGTTTTACTTAGTCCTGGTTTTATTCCACAGGTCTTCTCAGAGATCTCTACTGCTGGTTTTGTTGCCATAGAGCCGAATCTTCACCTTATAAAATGAGTGGAAAACATCTATTAAAACCGTTCTGAATTGAATTATTTTCTAAAGTTATTGATCACGTTCTTTAAAACAAATCCTCTGAGTTCTGTGAGATATTATTAGATCTAGGAATAAACACTGTTCTTTAACACCATTGCTTTGTTCTAGAGATTTACACCATATGAAAAAAAAAAATAACAAGTGAAACCCTTCATATTTCTTCAAGGGCAACTCTTAGCATTCTGCTTGTCTCCTGCAGATGCTTCTGATGCTGTCTCATGCTCATCACCACACCACAAGTTGCTGGAAAGAAGAGGAAAGGCCAAGTTTTCGATGATGACTTTTGCTTTCCTTTCCTTAAGAAATGCCTAATCCATAGGATTGTGCATAACTAAGAATACAGCGTTGAGTGCAGCATTTAAGCACGTGTTTGTCTTCAGGCCTTAGCAGCAAACAGAGATGAGCAGTTACACAGTTTTGCTGACTCAGAGCCTAAATTATCCAGGGTACACTTTGCTCCTTTGCTTATCTAAGTCATTCTAATCTTTAATGACTGATCAAAATCTGTGGGTAACAAGTGAGTTTACGCTGATAAAAATGTAACTTTAGAAGTCACTGAGAATGAGAGTCGACGCAGTTTAACACACCAGAACATGGGCCAGGTCCATGCTCTGGCTGCATGGAGCAAGAAGCGCTGAGGTAGGAGCTGTGCAGAGCTGGAATACCCTGCCAGCAAGCAGAGGACAGGCTGTCTCTTCACAAAGCACGCTTTCCAAGTGACATAAAATCACTGTGTTTATTAGGTCAGCAACCTTGAGCCGGTGAAAACAATTTCTGCCAATGTACACTAGTGCAGTCTTACGTGCTAACACCCTTTCGTTATCAGCAGTGGATAGGAAAAAACAAGCCATTCTCTCTCCAAAGGCAGTAGAAAGTCCTGTGGACCGAGCTTCTTACGCAACCCCTAAGAACAGGTCACAGTTTCACAAATTTGGGGATTAAGTTACCTGATGTCAGGAACAGAAGCTCCTACGTAATACCCTCATCAATGCCCACAGCACAGCAATGACTCTGCAGTTCCAATACTTTCTGTTAAACAAAATCAGTCCCTGCTTTGGTTAATACACTGGATATTTAAAACTTATTATTCTTGATCTGCGTTTGTGTGTTAGAAGAGTAGTAGCCAACTCCAGATGATGGGACAGATGGAGTTTTACAGTGCTTAAAAAAATCGGGTTCTCTGTAATCAGTCATATGTTGCACTTGCACGTTCTTCTACACAATTAAGATATTTCCTTTAACAATTAGCAAAAATGAAAGAGAATTGGCATTACAGCATTTTGACTGAGCTGTAATAAAACTGTAGAGCTGAGGCTGTGGAGCTTGCATATTCTTCCCACAGGACTCTACCCAGAAAAACAGATTTAAGGAAGCACAGTGAGCTCATTGGGATATGCTGCAGCAGAAATTGCTCCTCTTTCTGGGTCAGAAATAACTCTTTCAATAAAAAAAAAGGCCACTCCAGCTCATCACTGCTCTTGCTCTGCACAAGAGGTTGCTCAGAGTCAGTTCACTCAACTTCCTAATGTGAACCTCTCTCCAAAGAGTGCCGTGGGAAAAGAAGAGCAAAAGTTTTAGGTCACCTGAATCCTCACCTTTTAGCTGCCAGCGTTGGGCATAATCTTGACCTCATAGCCTTCCAGTCAGTCCAGTAGGCAGTGCTGAATAAAAGAGAGAAGGTGATCAGTCCTCAGAGAGCAGGAGTCACCCACTCCTGCACCTGGGGCTGCCACGCGTGATTTTGTTGAACCTCAGATATAGACAACAACTAAAACCACTTACAAAGATTGCCTAAACAACTCTGGAAAAGACATTGAAAGTGGGTTTGTAACCTCATCCAATGCAGGTCTGGCAGGCACAGGGCTAGCCCACGAGCCAAACCATGCTCGTTCTGTGAATCTGCACCTTCTCTGCTGAAGGACGTTGTTTGTTTCCTCAGCGATCACCATGACCTGGAGATTCCACTTGTGCTTGCAAAAAAAAAAAGGAAAAAGAAAAAAAACCCAATACTGAGGGAAAAGCTTACTAAAATAGTTTTAATTTCCTTACAAATTGCAAATGCCCTTATTGACAAGAAGAAGCATAGCAGCCATCAAGTACTTGGGTGAATTCCCACATCATATACGTTCTGCCCCAGCCAGCCGTGGCAGGATGAGCGGGAATGCTACCTGCTGTCAGCTCAGACGGACGCGCAGCACGGCAAGCAAAATGCACCTCTTCTCCTCCGGCTTGTCCTCACCAAGTCTTTGCTGAGGCTGTCCTTCACTCCGTGCCAGCCTTTTCCTCATGAGTGTTCGCAAGCGCCCATGTGGCAGTCCCAGGCCAGCCCAGGGGAGCCTTTACTCTGTGTAAAGCCAGGGAGCCATGGAGAGAAACCAGCTCCTGGAGGACTCATCGTTCCTTTCCTGAGACACGCCATGCAATGGCTGTCTTTTTTTTTTTTTTTTTTTTTTTTTTTTA
>WHYT01017240.1:260306-283806 GCA_009806455.1 Tetrax tetrax
TGAAAGCTTTTGAAAAAAAAAAAAAAAGATCTGTAATTTTTCTTGCATTTTTTACCTTCAGAATTTGCTGAAAGAATCCTCTCTCTGGAGTCTCTGCATTTTACAACCACTTTTTTTTTTTTTCCTTACAAATAAGTATTTTTATTGTGATAATTTTGAACTGAAGGCAGACATCCTGTTCAGCTGCTGTGGGTTACCAGGGGTAGGTTGTTTGTACGTCCCACCTTATCAAGCAGTTTTATGAGTAATTCTAGTGAATATCTGATTTCCCATGGCCTTGACTGACTGCCTTATCTAACTGAATCATACTCAGACTTCCTGTCATCTCTGAATATGTCTATTTTGGTGAAAAAATGCAAGTGACTATATTTACTTGTAGAAAATGTAGGTCAGGGTAAAAATTGTTAGGTGAACATTAGAAGCTGAGACACGGGGAGGACCTGTTGGTTTCTTTTCTTGCCATTATCCAGCTTTTTTAAGACTTCCAAATATTCTGTCTGGCTGTAAGCATTTTTAATTTACATTTGCGATATCATTATGAGCTTATTTTTCATTTTCATCTATTTCTTGCAGAACCATGAACACCTGAGGAAGAATGAGAACAGGATCCTGAGCTTAGTGACTAATCCTCTTGGGAGTGCATGAAATCTGTACCTTATCGCTTGTTCATAAGTAAACATGATGGAGGACCATGCTGGTGGTAAACTGAGCCTCAAAAATATAAGCAGTCACATAATAGACCACTATGGGCAGATCTACCATACGAAAACTCACTTTAGCTCCAGGACATGGGTGTTTACTTTATATGGTAAACACTGAGGGTTTCTATTCCTGCTGTGGGAACACTTCTCATTTCACTGCAGATATTTGCATTGTCTATATTTGCTTTAAATCCCTTTTGAAATACACATGTTTATATTTGCTGCTCTTTTTTTCATCATGTCAGGTTCCCAGTGCCTGCAGTAGTCTGCAGTACTGGGCTTCTCAAGTTAATGATGAACTAATCGAGGCGTCTCCCCTTTCACGGGCGGGCTCTACTCAAATTCTTTTGCCCTAACAGCCCTGTCTCCCTGGCAGCACCTCTGTAAGTTTATGACAAAGTCACAGGTCAGCTGAACTTTAACAGCATCCTGTGGCTTGCAAACGAGTTGTTAAGAAGTCATAAACCAGTAGGTAGATAACCCTTCCAGAGAAAGCAAATGAAAGCTGAATTATAGTTTGGTGCCAAGTCCTTTCTTCCAAGGTGGACCAAAGGGTTTGAAAGAAGACAAAAAAACCAACTCCTGAAACTGTCCTATATCAGAGGTCTCTCCAGCTTTCAGCAAGATCTGAGGGGAAATGGCATGCCCTTGTACCAGAACTGTCCCTCCCAGAGAGTTCCCAGGGATGCCTCCCTCACCATATCTGCCCTCAGTTGTCCTTTGACCATACTCCGAAGGCAAACCTTCTCTGGCAGGCTCCAGAGAGCAGACTGTCTGATCTCTCTGATTTCCTCCTGAAGAGCAATTTTTCCCAGTAAGCGTGACTTTAAAGAAGCCTAGCAATCTCTGTTCTGGTGGGAGCATGGTAGCCGATTTCCTCCAGTTTCACTGTTGCTGCTGTAGATATCCTCCTGAAAAAAAGTTTCTGGACAGTTTTCCTAGCTTCTGTTGGCTAATTGCTGAAGAAGTGAGATTTGGTTATCCTCATGTTTGGTGCCCCAAAAGACAGTGATCTAATGAGAACAACTGGTACCAGTTGTTACATTTCTCTGTATTAGTTGTTATAATTCTGTTCTCCCCACTTATTGGGCAGAATGGTGAGAAACGAGTCACCTGCATCCAATGGATCTTTTTGGTTAATTCATGTTGAGTGACTGGGTCCTTCAACCTGCCAAATGCTATTTTGGAAACTGGTTATTTGGAAAGGGTTATATAACATCCTGCCCAATGCATCACATCTCATAGTTTGTAGCATCTGCCTACAGCCAGCCTTGAGCATTTTGCACCATAGTGAATATACCACCCCATAAATAAAGTTGTAGTGGATGGAAAAGGAATAAAGATGCATGAGCTTTGCTGTAGTACTGAGAGGAATATCAATAGGGCAGTAAAGAGTCAAGATATTAGTTTACCTTGTACTTCCCTGACACTGATTTGCACACATATGCACACAGGAAAATCGTCTCTGTGACCTCTGCTTGACAATGATAATATGGTAGTAATTGACTTTTCACTGTTGTGTAGTTATGAGAACAAAAATGGACATACTTCAAGAAGCAAGGTTATAATCAGATAGAGCTCCATCAGAAATTCTTCCAGGTGTTTTCAACCTTAACTCAGCTCTGGAGCCTAATTCTCTTCGTAATTAGCAATTACAGTGCATATTGAAAAAAAGCAGATAGAGGAAGCAAGTTGATGTGAAATGAATGTGTATCTTTCACAGCAAGGTCCTTGAAACCTGCTATTTCTATTTTCCTTTTTCATAAAATGGACAGGGGAGACTACTTTAAAGAAAATTACTCCTTGGCAACAGTGACCAAAGAGGTCTGCAAGTCCACATAGCAAGCAATCTCGACAGCTTGATTATTTGTTATATGAACAGGTCTGAAACATTTAATCTATAGAGTGTGCTATGCTTTCAGCTGAGAAATTTCATCTTCAATATTCTGAGGACTGAACTAAAGTGAGAGGCGGGCAACTGCAAGTCACTCGTTAGTATCCACACTGTGGTTTAATCCTTGTTAGAGAAGAATAACAAATGTAGAATGGTTCATTTTTCCCCTCACATGGGAAATGTGATTCAAGAGCGTATTTTTTAGTCTACTCAGAAGCATGCAAAAATGTTCATTAACATTAGAGAAGATACAGATGCTGCGTGAGAAAAGGATATAACGATGATCATTGATTCTGGCAGAAGACTTCAGGAACTCTCTTTGAAGTCTGACAACAGGAATCTGTGCCCAGATTTGCCAGGCTTTAATCTGTGACAATTAAATTAGGGGATAATGAAGGAAGATGGTGCTATCTTTACTCTTGGTTGAATTAATGATTTCTGAGTTGTGGGGAATGCTTACCTCTCTGGCTGGTCATTACAGAACTTCTGTTCCATTGAACTCTGATTGTAAGCCAGGATTTAAAGCCCTGGAAGTGCTTAGAATTCTTATTTCCTGTGGCTTCACTGTTATTTCTAGGGACCACCAAGTGCATACTTCGTTAACGCTACAGGGATGTATATTAATGTAACCAGTCCAAGGATGCATGGAAGAGATACAAGCGCCAGTCATCCCTGAACAGGGAAGAGGACCTTGCAGGCCAGGAGGTGCAGCCAAACATAGAGGGGGCAGCTTTTGGTGGTGGGGAAGGTGCTAGTGGTGGGATGCGAGCGGCAGGATTTCACCTCTCTCCATCCCTGCACTGCTTTCCCCCTCACTCCTTTCTCTCTCTCATTGCCACACGCTAAGCCTTGCTGCTGCCCGAAGCTACCCGTGGTCAGCTCCTGCACATCTACTGCATGCCTGCATTTCTCCTGCAGCTGAACCAGGCTCATGTGACCTGTTATAAAACCATGTTATTGTCTGGCTTTAAAACGACATAGTTTAAAAATGCCCCAGAGCAGCTCAAAACTTTTCTTCTGGAGAACTCTTCAAATAAGATTTACAACACTCATATTTAAAAATCATGCAGTTTAATAAAAAGAAATTACTGTTTTCTTCAGCTACAGCTGAACATATTGCCAGAGGTACAAAAATAATAGTAATTTAGAGATTATTAATATTTGTCCTCAATTTTTTACTTAGAATGTTTCATCATATCCCAAGGCCTCTCCTGTGTCCCTCAGGCAGTATTTAGTTATCATTACAGTAATTATTTAGCATGTATGATGTGACAGTTAATATTTATATCGATAGTGCATTAAAGAATATACTGCATTGTTCCCTGGTTGACCAAGCCATCTCTATCTAAAATAGAATGTTCCTAGAGAGAAAATGAATTTGCCAGCAGTTAGACATTTTGTTTCCAAAAGCCCATTTTACTTCACCTACAAGGAAAAACATGCTTATTTTTCATAAATTCTTCTAACTATGGAAGAAACCCAGTATGTTCATCCCTGAATGTAGAATGTCAAAGTACATAAACATGGAAAAGAAAGAGTTGTGTTACCTCAAGATGAATTGCTACCGGGGGAGGGAGACACACACCATTGCAGCTTTTTGAGCTCCAAATTTGGAAATGCATTCAACTTTATTAAGCTTCCAACATATTTTATATGTTTCACTCCAATCGTACCCTGTCTAGGCAGGATACATCTGTTGTAACTCAGGCATCTGAAAGTCAAACATCTAAGCTTGACTTAGTCACTCAAACTCCCTTTATAGTCAAAGGACAGAGGCAGGCACCTGCAGAGGGCACTTCGCCTCATCTCCACATTGGGGTCTAACCTAGGGTCAGACCCACTGCCCTGGGGGAGTGCCAGTGTCTCGCGGGTTCTAAAAAGAGCCCCAAGCAACTAGCTCTGTCTTAGATCTTTCAGACATCCCAAGTTAAGTGTGACGACTCTGTGCTTAAACAGAAACATCTCCCTTGCACTGCTGATGGCAGAATACTCACGCCTCTTTACAGAGTAGAAGGTTTCAGGCTGATTCCTGTAAAAAAGATGAGATATGCGACGTGCACCAGACGTATCTGAGTGACTTCTCTTGCCAAATCTGTTGTACATTATTTTGCCTGGGTCTCTGTGAGACCGCAAAAGGACTAATGGATGCCAAACTTCTTGAGATCTGATTAGTTTCAGCAATGCAGAAACTTTATGGGGATGCTGTAGATTCACTCTGAGAAGCAAGCAAGGCAAAGTTACTGTCTTTGTCGTGTTGATTATTTGAGGCTATCTGGCAAGGCAGACTGCCTGCCTTTTTACTTTCATAGCAGTTCCAACAAGAAGCCAAGACAAAAAGGAGGCAGAGAGTCAGCTTGAAAAAGTAGTTGTCATGGTGTAGGCAGGCATCTCAAGTACACGCATTCGAGTCGCATAACAGTTTTGAATTTGCTGGGCTTCACATCATCGCTGAAGTTATACATGGTATGTCAGAGTGCTTCCACTGATAGCTGCCTTCTGCCCTAACAGAAAATGAGAACTATTGTCTTCGGTAACATAAAAGATAAATGTTTACAACATTTTTCCCCACCTAATTTAATAGAACTATTCAATTATTTAACAAGTTATTCTATTTTCAATCCTACTGCATTTTTCTGTTTTGGACTCGCCTGCCAGCCTTTGTGGTTTTGGCTGTCTCTTGGCTGCTTGATAGCACAAGACAGCCACCTGAATTCCACCTCAAGAAAAGCCTTTGCTGCTCTCTTCTTAACTGAGAAACTTTGTATATTCTTGTCACCCTTCTTCAGCACTGGCAGAGCCTAGTAAGAGAATCAAACCCCGCATCACGCCATAGTCATCCCAGCCTAACAAGGAGAAGCTGTCAGTATCCCAACAGGATTAACGACTGTTTGTGTCTGATCTCAAGCAAGAGCCTGGAGTGAGCTGTATGCAGTTATCTGGTCTGGAGGTTTGTGTGGCATGCTCCTGGTACAGTGCTATAGGATATAATGGCCAGAGAAATGCCAAGTGGCCAGCCAGGGAGGAGGGCTCTGCTGAAGCAGAGCTGTTCTTTAGCCAGTTAAATGCAAGATGTGATCCCTCAGGGGCCTCCCAGCAGATGCACCCCATGGTGTCATGCACGTCTGGAGCCCCGGCTGAACGTGCCAGGTCCGGTGGCTGAGGGGCGTCTACTCAATACAGCCAGGTACCTTCCTATTTCATTTCATCCATTGCCTCTTCTATCTACATCTGTAACTCTGGTTTGGATGCTATGAATAAATGACTGTATTTGCCCTCTAGCTTAACCTGGTTTGAATTACGTGTGATTTCAGGTAACAGGATAACAAGTCACTCTTTCCCCAAGGATATAGCTAACAGAGGCCTAGTTTGGATGGCAGGTCACTCCTGCTATCTTTTTCTCTACCATCTCAAATGGTGAGTGTCCGTGTGGGGTATCGGTTCAAACCGCGGTGACGAACCACGTTGTAATTAATATGATGTCACAGGATGGAATTTCAGCCTTTCTCTTTTGACTTTTTTGTAAACTTAGGAAATTAAAAGCACCCATCTACACACGATGTACAGAAAGAAGATTGGGTCTGTGTCAAGCAACAAAAAATTAGTTCCAGAACTAAGGAACCCTGTGCAAACTTCATTTGGACTCCTTGCAAGTATGTGTGACAATGAAGTTTTTAATTATGTGATCAATCACTGTTCATTTTCCCAGGGCCCTACTTCATTCAGTACACATTTAACCCACTCCAGGGATGAGTCAGTGTTGTACAGGACATCACCTCCCTCTTGTTTGGTGGAAGGGATACGGTGAAGAAAGCTGTCCGTGAGATAGGGATTCTGTCCTTGCCTCCTCAGAGAGCCTACTGAAAGCCAGAGAAGTCAAGTAAGTCCCCTCTGGGCAGTCATCGAGTCCCTGACTTGGGACTCAGAGATCTCACCTACGCTGAGCATCAGCATCGTCTGGTGGCACCAAAGTCACGGGGTCGTACTAAAGAAACTGAGCCTGCCTCAAATTAACTGCTTGCCACTGTGACCTCTCTGTATATTTGTTGGTCTGTCTTGTGTCTGTGATCACTTCACTAGGATATGTCACCAAGTTGCCAAGCCTCATACTGCCCACAGACTGCTATGCATTACTGGTGTTTCATGTGGGTGCCAGCCACACAGCCGGCAGCAGCCTGAGAAACATCAAAAGGGATTTCAGGGCCTGGGTACAACAGTCAAAGACTCTGGGGCGCAGGTGGTATTCTCGTCAATCCTCCCGGTCGAAGGGCAGGGACCTGAAAGGGCCAGACGTATCTGGCAGGTCAACTCATGGCTCAGGGAGTGGTGCTACAGCCAGGGCTTTGGGTATCTTGACCACGGGGCGTGCTTTGAGAAGCCTGGGCTGCTAGGGGCGGATGGCGTACACCTATCTGAGAAGGGGAAGAGTGTGCTTGGACGAAGGCTGGCCAGACTTGTCCAGAGGTCTTTAAACTAGTGTTGCTGGGGGAGGGGGAGCACAGTTCAGCTCACTGCTGTCAGCATGGTGCCAGTGCCAGCACCGAGGGTCCAGAAGCTGAGGAAGGATCTCAGGTATGTGCAAATGTACTTAAACTGTGGTCCAAAAGAACTCCTGTCGCTCCAGCGACAGGGTGGATGCCCCATCCCTGGAAACATTCAAGGCCAGGTTGGATGAGGCTCTGAGCAACCTGATCTAGTTAGGGATGTCCCTGCTCCTTGCAGGAAACCTCCCACGGTACTGGAAGAGCAGATTCGGGAACATCTGAGGAACCTGAAAGTGCACAAGTCCATGGGATCTGATGAGATCCATCCATGGGTCCTGAGGGAACTGGTGGATGAAGTTGCCAAGCCGCTGGCCATCGTATTTGAGAAGTCATGGTGGTCTGGTGAGGTCCCCAATGACTGGAAGAGAGGGAACATAACCCCAATTTTTAAAAAGGGTAACAAGGAAGACCCGGACAACTACAGGCCAGTCAACCTCACCTCTGTGCCTGGCAAGGTCATGGAGCAGATTCTCCTGGAAACCATGCTAAGGCACATGGAGAGCAAGGAGGTGGTTGGTGACAGCCAACATGGCTTCACCAAGAGCAGATCGTGCCTGACCAATCTGGTGATCTGGTGGCCTTCTATGACGGGGTGACAACATCAGTGGACAAGGGACGAGCAACAGATATCATCTACCTGGACTTGTGCAAAGCTTTTGACACTGTCCCACACGATATCCTTCTCTCTAAACTAGAGAGGCATGGGTTTGATGGACAGACCACTCAGCAGATAAGGAATTGGCTGGATGGCTGCACTCAGAGAGTGGTGGTCAACAGCTCGATGTCCAAGTGAAGACCAGTCACGAGTGGCATCCCTCAGGGGTCCGTGTTGGGCCCAGCCCTGTTCAACATCTTTGTCAGCAACAGGGACAGTGGGATAGAGTGCACCCTCAGCAAGTTCGCTGACGACACCAAGCTGTGTGGAGCCGTCAACATGCTGGAAGGGAGGGATGCCAGCCAGAGGGACCTGGACAGGCTGGAGAGGTGGGCCCGTGCCAACCTCATGAAGTTCAACCAGGCCAAGTGCAAGGTCCTGCACCTGGGTCATGGCAATCCCAGGCACAAATACAGGCTGGGAGAAGAATGGATCGAGAGCAGCCCTGAGGAGAAGGACTTGGGAGTGATGGTGGACAAGAATGTCAACATGAGCAGGCAGTGCACCCTTGCAGCCCAGAAGGCCAACAGCATCCTGGGCTGCATCAAGAGAAGCGTGGCCAGCAGGTCAAGGGAGGTGATTCTGCCCCTCTACTCTGCTCTGGTGAGACCCCACCTGGAGTACTGTGTCCAGTTCTGGAGCCCCCAACGTAAGAAGGACGTGGACCAGTTGGAGTAAGTCCAGAGGAGGGCCATGAAGATGATCTGAGGGCTGGAACACCTCTCCTATGAGGACAGGCTGAGAGAGTTGGGGCTGTTCAGCCTGGAGAAGAGGAGGCTTCGGGGAGACCTTATAGTGGTCTTCCAGTACCCCGAGGAGGCCTATAAGAAAGATGGGGAGAGGCTGTGAGGGGTGATGGTTTCAAGATAGAGGGAGGTAGATTTAGATTAGATATTAGGAAAAAAATTTTTACAATGAGGGTGGTGGAACACTGGAACAGGTTGCCCAGAGAAGTGGTGGATGCCCCATCCCTGGAAACGTTCAAGGCCAGGTTGGATGAAGCTCTGAGCAACCTGATCTAGTTGGGGATGTCCCTGCTTCTTGCAGGGGGGTTGGACTAAATGACCTTTGAAGGTCTCTTCCAACCCTAACCATTCTATGATTCTATATTGTGCATAGTAACTTACCAGTGCTAGAGGTACTGCATGAAGATCATCACAGAATATCACAAACAAATTGGCATTCCAAACTTCAAAATGGAGTTTGAAAAAATTTGACTAGATAAGAAAAGAAGCTACCCACAAAACAAGAAGAACATAAAGGTTTAGAATAGCTTCCAGTTAACTGAGCAAATGGTGTCTGCTCAGATACCTTGTGATCTATGGGGAAAAAAAAACAGAGAAGGTACGCAAACATTTATAACACTGTATAATATTTAGTATAACCAATTGACATTTAGTTCACAACTTTGTCTTCTCACTTTTAAGGGAGACATACTGAGATTGGCCAGGCATTATCTAATTTTTGAGTGCTTGATTTCGCAAAGCCAATAATGGCAATATAATGTATTTTATTGGTTTTGTAAAAAACACATTTATTTGCATGTTATCTATATCTATGCATACAATACATGTACAACACACATGGATATGTATCATACATACACACATGTACATAGTGTCAGATTCTATGTCAAGAAAGATTTTGTCCCTCTCCCAGAACTTTAGTACGTACACATTACACTAACCAAAGAGAAGATCCTTTCAAATCTCTCTGTTGCTTCAAGATGCGTACAGTATATTTTACTGGTTTATCACTGCTAGAATTATACCATGAAGAGGCTGTTCAGGACCTCTACATACCACCTAATAATTAATGCAAAACACAATCCCATTTTGTTGTTGATTCTGGAACAGTTACCTACAAACTTAAGACCAGATCCTCAGCAGATGTAAATCAGCATAGTCACTATGGACGTCAATAGAGCAGAAACAGCTTGTGAATTTATCATAGGAATAACAGGAAAATTCAGGTTGGAAGGGACCTCAGGAGGTCTCCAGTCCAGCTTCCTGCTCCAAGCAGAGACAGCTTTGAGGTCAGACCATGTTTGTCAGGGTTTTCTTTTGAAAACCTCCAAATAAGAAACAGCAGAGCCTCTTGGAGCAACCATGTCCACTGTCTGGCTGTCCTCATGGGCAAAATCTTCTCCTTGTATCCAACCAGAACCTCTCTTTTTGCAACCAATGTCTGTTGTTTCTCACCCTCCTGTCATGCCATGATGTGAAGAGCCTGGCTCCATCTTCTTGATGGCCCTCCTAGATGCCTGCAGGCTGTTGGATCCCCTCAAAGCTGTCTCTCCTCAGGCTGAGCAAGTCCAACTCCCTCCTGCTCCACGTGCCAGTGCACAGGCATTGCATCTCCCTCTGCTTCATCCCCTAAAAGTGATCAAAAGCACCTTGTGCCCCACCAGACGTGGCGAGCTCAATCCCCCGCACATCCCATTGACATCAGGGGCTTTTGAGGGGTGGATCTTGTGGCATCCACTGGGTGAGTCTGGTTCCTACACTTGTGCTTACAATTCTGTACAGGCATTAGAAGTTTTGCTTTTTTTATGGTCATGTTGTGTTTGTCTCCCCTTCATCTTCTGAGAGTGAGAGAGATAGGGTGGCTTGGGTTATCTCTCACCCTCAGCTAGGTACTGTGGTGTCATATTTCGAACAAAGTCAAAGGACTTTCTCCATCTGGATGATTTTGATTTCTCACTTTACCGACTCCCATCTTCCTCCTCCCTGCAACAAGATGAAAACATCAATATCTGTTTTGGGCTCCCAAGGTATGACACGATGTCAATGGAATTTGTTTTTAATCTGGGTGACAATTCAAGTAATATTTCTCCGCATCCATCCGTCAAACTCCAGCAAACTAACAGGGGGAGACAGCATCAGATTTAGCAGATGAGCAAGCCCGTTAACACCCTGGGATTGCAACTTCAGCTCCCTGCGATATGATTTCCCCAAAGCCTGTCCTGCACTGCCCTTTTCATTTTTTATTTATGTAAAATCATAACTCTTGCACTTGAAAGTCATCCTCTTTTATTTCTGAGGCTGTTTCCTGCAGTGAGTCAGGTCAGGCAAACTATTATTAGGACCATGTTTATTTATAACTGGTAGTTTAGCATTAAGGAACGAGTTGTGACAGGCTCTGTGTTTCTCGAGGACGATGGCAGGCTCGTGGTGCCTGCGCAGGCACAATGCCAAAGGCGAAGGGCTCCTGCCACCCCAGCCAGCCCCTGGACAAGCTCTGCTGCCGGTGCCTCGCTGCTGTTACGAAATGAAATGTTGAGAGCAAAACGAGGACAACGCCGGAGCTGGCGCTGGGGGATGCAGGCAGTGGGTAGCTGATGGTCACCCGGCTGTGTCATCCCTGCCCTGCCAAGTCCCCCAGCGAAGGGCAGCTCGCAGGCGGGACTCATGAGACTCAGAGCAGTGTCCAGAAGTGGGCACCCACTGCCCCAGGGGTTTTTTTTACCCCTCTTTTTCACCCCCTGTGTGCTTCCCCTGACACTGATGGTTTTTGCTCCCTCTCCACTGTGTGTAAACCAGTCGGCTCCACTGTACTCCACAGAATTTTCAGCCTCTATAGCAGCACTTTCAGTATAATATAGTTATTTCTTCATTTTTATTCTATTCCATCCTCCCTGATAGCTCCGGATCCCTCCAGCCCAAGGGGAGGGCCTGCAGAAGGTGAAGGAGAGGGAGGTGTTCCTGCAGCGATACCCAAACTGGAGCAGCAAAGAGAGGCCAAGGACCACAGTGTCCCTTCCCGTCAGCGGAAGGTTGAGCAGATGATAATTCCAGGGCAGTGTGTGCAACTCGCCTTGGCCCCTCCAGGAAGAAGCAGCTGCTTCTTTTTTTGGCACCTTTCCTCTGGTCCCGTAGCCTGACAGGGAGCTTGTGCCGGCTGAGTAACTCCTTGCAGAAATGTGTCAGGTCCAGGCACATCATTTCCCCCCTCTCTCTTCCCATAGACCTGAGTGTCCCCCTATAGCTGGCATGGAAAGATGACTTGTTCAGCACGGCCGGCCCTGCTGGAGGCCCAGGCAGGCTCATGCTGCTAAATGTCTCCTTAGGAAGAATTTGATCCCCTCCACACCGGTGGGGGTAGGATGCAGGTGTCAGGGCCTTGACCCATGACCAATTACTTGCGAAAGGCAGGCCTACATGAGGGGCCTGCAGCTGTGGAAGTTTTCACCTTTCCTCTTAGCTGACTCCAGGATCTCTTTTATCTCCCCGTGAACGTGAGCAGCAGCAAGGACTGTGTAGTGCTGGGGATTGGTGAGAGGCTAATCCTCTGCTTTTTTTTTCTTTCCTCTAGTAAATCTCCACCTGCACTTTTCTTCTTACCTATTGGTTTGCATTTGGTTGACTTCTGGTTGTGTTTTTTGAGATGTTCATCATCCGGCAGACCAAAGATGACACCTGTGCTTTTGCATCCATCGCTCTAAGTGAGAGGTTAGGACCATGGCTATCAGGAAACCGATGTCCAAATCAGCTACCACAGAAGTAAATCCAGCAGGCCTTACTAAGTTCTGGGCTTGGCAGAACCCCAGTGAAGAGAAGCATAGTTTCAACTGATTGGGGATGTCAGGTTCCAATAATGAGCACGGCCATGGTTCCTGAAATCTGTTTTGATGAATTTGCTCAAGAGTATTGCAGAGGTGTTTCTGACATTTGGCAATATTAATATTTAAGCCTTCCCATGTTATTTTTGCAAAAAGGAATTAGAAATTAGCATGTCATGATCATAATACAGCAGTTGAAAATAAAGGGCCAGATTGTGCCCTCAATCCACATGCCCAATTCCCATGGATGTCACTGGCAATTGTGTGCATACGTCTCTGAGGGCAGAATTTGGCCTAGTGTGCCTCTTGTCTTCTGCAAAGCTCGTGCTACGCTCACTGCTCCTAACAGTGCCTCTGTGCAATGAGAAGAGCACATGCCTAAATTATTTAGGACCCTGATAACGTATGGTGTTTTTCCTTCCCTTTTCATAGTGTTTGAAACTGTAATTCTTCCTGTAGCTAAAGCTGATGTCTTTGCAGACGAGCCCTGCACACCTCTACTAGCAGAAGGGGAGTGAATTGCCTACAAGGCACGTCTCTGGCAGACGAGCACATTGGAGTCAGTACCAACGGGCTTGACCTTGTTCTGGCGGGATTGGCAGAGGGGACAGTGGAACAGCCTTGGGAGATGGGCTTGATGACCTCTTGTCGTTCCTTCCAACTCAGTGTGTGATAAATCATTGCATATTTTCTGTCCTTGAGCTGGAACCTGGTGGACTTGGCGTGTGCTAAATGTTATCCTAAGGAAGGATGTTCTCCTGAGTCAAGGTTTTTAGCTGTAAAGTGGGGGTTTTTTTTCACTCTACAAGACTTCAGAAGAAATGCTAGTTACGTCGCGTTTAGAATGACTATTTTTTTAAAAGTCTCTGACAGAAGAATTGCTCAAAATAGGGATGGGGATAGTTCATTGAAAAATAGTTGACTTTTTACTTTGCTTTCCTCCTCCAAAATATTCAGATGTAAACCAGTCCTGACAACAGCTTGATTCATCAGCAACAGAGTACTCTCATGTAGCAAAACCAAAAAAAAAGGTGTCAGCTGTGAGAACACTATATGTACTATACATATGCTTTAAAAGTGAGTGGTAGCAGACATTTTGAGACACCATACTGTGATACAGCAAACTACATAAATACAAGTCTTCATCGTTGAAGCTAGGGATCTGACTCAAGCTTTGATGAGGTCTGAACTACTGCTTTTCCATTGACCTTGTTGCTGTTTCTCCTGATACAGTTGCTTGGAAGGGCAACTTGTGAGCGGTGCTCCACCAGGTCACAGCAGTGAACTGCAGAGAGCTGTGCTGGTCCACGCTTTTACTCCTTTACTTGCCTCCAGCTGCTAAACTTCAGTAAGAGAAAAACACCAAATCCTTTCCTAATACTATTTACCCATGAAAGTAGTGACTTTATTGCACTTGACACCACGATCAGATGCCATTGCGACTGGAAGGAGATATGGTCCTTACGAGAGGAATTGGTCTGTTACGTGTCTTGCTTTTAATTTGATTCACTCTGTGAAAATATTTCAGAGGAGTCTCCTGTGTGCTGAATGTTCATAACTGATTAGTATCTCCTGTACTTCCACTTTGAGATAGTTGATTTTCAGAAGATGGACATGCAGTATACAGCTCTTCCCAAACAAAGGACATGTAAACTTCATCCCCTATCCCAACAAAGCTACATCCCATCACTAGGCACTTTTGAAAGTTTAGGATTTCAAGCACACAGAAGCACACTGGAAAAAAAAAATCCGACTTTTTTGGTCCTCAATTAACTCATGCAATCAGTGAGACCAAAGCCAAAAAGCATCAGCAGCAGATTCATGCATCTGCTGGCATAACAAGAAAGGAGAATTAATGCTGAAAGTAGCGAAAAGAAAACCATTGCACAGGATTCTGTACACTGTACTTTAGGAATTGGAGATGATAAGAGGCTTTCAGAGCCCCGGGACAGCATTTCTAGCATTATCATTAAACATTTTGTATGAAATAATTATGGCAGATTTGGGGAGAGGGGGTCAGGGGTTGCAAATCTTGCTGTCAGTACTAAGGCCGTGCTCCTGCTCCCAGTGAAGGGAAGGGGACATCTCCTGAGGCATATCAGAGAGAATATAGGAGTTGACACTTTAAAAATTAAGCCTCCTGGAATTGCTGTGTCGATTATTATCCCAAAGACAGCTTAAGTGATTTGCCCACAGTCACGTAGTGAATTGGGGCTGAGCCAGAAATAGAAGATAGGACTCCCAGCTTCTGGTCTTGTTCTCTTACCAGCTAGGCACATCCCCAGATGTACAGCGTAATCCACATGGGGAGGAAAATCCAAAATCAAAGATTTATCTCGCTTCCTAACACAGCTGTAGACAGCTCTGCGATACAGACACAGAGGCAAATTTTGCTGCCCTGATTAAGCAGTGTAACCCACTAATTCCAAAAGAATTGCTCACCTAATGAATTTTGGCTTCACAATACCAAATAACTCAAATCCCTACAACATCAGTGCCTGTCAGGAGAAGAAGAGACTGAATGGTAGTCCAAACTACTCGCCTGGGATTAGTGGCTTAAGCAATTTTGGCTAAACCTATTATATAAAATAACAATTTTGCATTACTAACAGGTGCTTCACTCATTGACATGCAAAGGAAAATAATGTTGCTGGAGCTCTTGGTATCACCTGGCGATGCAGAGAGGAGAGGTTAAACACAGAACAGACCATACTTGTAAGAGGATTAATACATACAACAGGGATAGTAGCAGGGTTCTGCTGGGTCTAATCTGGCATCTGACCGGGACAGAGAGAGAGAAGGAAACTCTAAGCCAGTTAAAGTAGTGGATTATTGATGACAGAGGATTCACAGCTGATAGGGGAGCTGGAAAGAGCAGGTAATAGGGATGAAATGCAGGGCAGACCACATAGCAAAAAGGAGGCAGAAGATAGTAGATTTTACAGGGAAGGTCTAACAAATGTGAAAGAAAACTTAGTGGGTAGGACAACAAAGACATGAGCTTTCCAATACTACGGATCTGGGCTAAGCAAAGAGAGAAGAACCTATACATATCCTAGCTTATTCTCTAAAATTGTATCTTACACACCAAGAGAAAAAAAAAAAAAAATCACACCAAGCTACTGTCTAGGGATTTGAACTTGGATAAATAAATGATCTGAGAAGACTTGCTGGGGAAAAAGTCTTCCAAGACCTCTCTGTCATCCTCTCCGCAGATAAACACTGGGTGGAGAATAACATTGCAAATCACTAATAGTTACGGGAAGTCTGGCTAAGACTTTCATGTAGATAATGTTATCTTGGGTAGCAGGCAGCTGGGAGCAGGCTGGGATAGCGCGGACCTTCTGCACTGCAGCTGACTAACCAGGATAACCCCTGACAGCCATTTTTAAATGACCGATAATTTGAAAGAAAATCACTTTGTAAAGTTCTGGAGCAATGTTTAACAGGAACATTTGGGAGTTCCTTGCTTCTTTTTGTTTGCATGCTTGTTTCTGAAGAACAGTGGCTCAGGCACCGAGCAGGGCTCCAGGGTATCAATAGTAGGGTGATGGCTTTGAGGGGAGAAGTGGAAACAACTTGACTCCACCAGCAAGGAGTTTGGGATAGCAGAATGGCAAATTTACTATTGGAAAGCATTTATTAGGGTTTTCCTATTATACCTGACAGGCTGGGAGAATTATTAATAAAACTCCTTTAGTATGCTTCTAGGCAATTAAAATAAATGGACTTACAGTGTTTCTGCCCCAGGATAGAGCTTGTTAAAGCCAGCACTACCATTTCTTCTTAGCTTTGCAATTTTTTTTTCTGTACCTTCTCTGTCCATCTCCTAGGTCCTGGCTAACTCTGACTGAGCTGGCGTATCTGCTCCAGATTGTTAGTATTTTAGTAAGGTTTTTCTCTTCATTTGGAGTGTGAATAGGACAACTTGCCTGTAGCAATGTGTTAGGAAATCATACTACAGTCTAGGTCATGGTTAAGTTACAGTAAAATTACAGGCTTTCTAGAAAAAAAAATGAGCAATCTCAGTTGTGAATATTGCAGAATGTATTATCTCACAGATTTATTTATTTTAATACTGTCTGTTTAAAATTCTGGGTCGCTCCTTGAGCCATATATAGGCGCTAATTTAAATCAGAAAGGGAAAAATACGTATGTTGAATTATATTCGGGCATAGAATCTGCAAAATGAGATAGGATTTTGATCCACTTAGTTTTTTTGAGATAGTAGATAGTACTAATAGTTAATACTTAATAATAAGTTAAAGAAACTAAAATTTAAATGGCTTGGAAACGTGTTTTCCATTTCCGTGACGGCTTTGTCAATGTACAACCTGTTACTGATTTTCTTACAGGAATGTATTGACTGTGTAGATACTACAACTTAAAAGTCACTCATTTTCTTTTATTTTAAATCAATTTCTAATCAATTCAGCTAAGCAGAAATAAAACAGGCTTAAGTTTTTAAGTGTATATTGAACATCCACATTTCTGCTCATTGGCCTGTACCGGTTTAAATTGACACCTTTAGTTAAACTACCCTGAAGATGTGTGTAGCTGAGCGCTTCTTGGCGGCAAGTGCAGGGAGGTGAGTCTGGAGTGGTACGTGTGGGTAACTAAGAGACAGATAGAGACTGAGTGGGGCAGTGGACCCCCCGTCACGGCCACTGCTTGATTGCTAGATTGCTCCCTTGGCCTGGAGCTGAGCCTGGGGGACAGGTCAGCCTAAGGACTGCTCCCCAAAATCAGTACAAATAAGAAAGCACCAGATTTTTACTCCTCTACCCTACCCAGCCCTCCTGGGGGCTCCCACATGCCCCTATCCTACTGTCCATTGCCCTGGGCCTCTTGGTCAGAAGCAGAGACATAGCCTTCATGGCTGTCTCTTGAGCAGTGGGGGCCTAGGACCTCCAGGGGCAAGGGAACACAAAGTAAGTGATGACAATGAAATCAAAATTCCCTCCTTACTTTTAATGTACATGCATGTGCAAATTCATTCAGCTGCAGGCATTAATGCAGCCTTCCTGTTGGTGAGCAACAATCTGATGATACTTGCTGAGCATCTAGACTGAGTGGTTAACTGCCCTCTTTTAGCTGATGTCTGTTGCCTTGTCAGTCTTGTCTTTGTACTAGAAATTAGGAGGTGCAGAGAGTCACCCTGGCCTCTAGGCCAAGCAGCAGAGCCTGGCTCTCCCCCCAGGGCTCAGAGGTGGCCCTCCATGGCTGCACATTGCCTTGCAGGGTTAGCAAGTTACAAAACAGACCAAAGGAACAAGCTAGCACTGATGCAGCCTGCACTCAGTCCACGTCCCCCTTCTTTAGCTCTACAGACACCCTTTCTGAGTGTCAGAGGGCTCAGGAGATCCAGAGCTCCCTGGAAGTCACCACGCTCCAGGTACCACATCTTGGGTGCCAGGAAAAGATGCAAGCATGGGCTGGGATATGTGGTGTTCATTCACAGCATTTTAACTGTTTATTTCTACAAGTATTGACTCCCTGTCACCAGCAACAGGAATACTGGGAAAGGCTAAATCAATCTTACCATCTTCCCAGTCCCCAAGAAGGTAGACAAGGAAAGTTAGCCAGTACAGCAGGAATTAAATAAACTATGTAAGAATCTGGATGGGTATAACCAAAATATAGCTTTTCAAGCTCCAGCCAGGTTGCAAAGGATACAATTTTACCTGGAAACTGCACATTAAAAGGCACTGAGGCATCCTTATAATTTTCTCCTGGTCAAGTGATGGAAATATGTACAAAAGGAGAAAAACCTCCCACCCCTGAGAGGAAGACGGAAACCAGGATGCCAAGCTCTCCATCCCTAGTTTGTTTGGCCACTGCTGAGTTTGGGTGGCATTTTGAATGCACCAGGGAGGTTGGCTTTTACCTGAGACTGTAACTGTGCCCACACAGTTCTCCTTGGGGAACTTTCAGATAGCAGAGGTAATGTCAGCCCAGTTACCATATGCTTTCAGTCTGCCTGGGCAATGATTGTATAATAATCCCTAACAGAAAACTGAAGACGAGATTTCAAATGGCTGCCAGAAAACAGTTTTTCACTTAGAGTGGCAACTCTGAATAAGGAAGCATCTGGCACATTTGATCAGACAAAGAAAATTAGGTCACTCAGAAAAATATTTGATGATTTTCCTGAGGAACATAACACTAAAAATGCATCTATCTAGAATGGCAGCATTCTTCTCTTTGGCACTGTTTCTCATATTGTGATGTTTCGTATTGTTCTCAGTAACTGCACTATATTTAGCACCTGTTAAATAGTAGAATATAGATTATATAACTGATCATTTTCCTCCTGACAATAATAGGAGTTTAAGATCAAAATGGATTTTGTTGGTCATGGGTTTTAAAAAAGATTCAAGTACAACTGCTTTGATGCAATTGACTGCTGGATGTTTTCTATGAGGTTTTTAAAAAAATCACATTGAATGAATAATGTAAATGATCTTTTGTTTAATATTTTTCTTAGAAGAAGACAAAAGTTCTTCTTTCATTGGTGGATGAAAAGCTGGACACAAGCTGTTAATGTATGCTTGCAGCCCAGAAGGCCAATTGTATCCTGGGCTGCATCACAAGAAGCGTGGCCAGCAGGTCGAGGGAGGTGATTCTGCCCCTCTACTCTGCTCTGGTGAGACCCCACCTGGAGTACTGTGTCCAGCTGTGGAGCCTCCAACACAAGAATGACGTGGACCAGTTGGAGAGGGTCCAGAGGAGGGCCACAAAGATGATAAGAGGGCTGGAGCACATTTCCTATGAGGACAGACTGAGAGAGTTGGGGCTGTTCAGCTGGAGAAGAGGAGGCTCCAGGGAGACCCGATAGTGGTCTTCCAGTACCTCAAGGGGGCTTATAAGAAAGATGGGGAGAAACTTTTTGGCAAGGCCTGTTGTGATAGGACAAGGGGTAATGGTTTTAAACTAAAAGAGGGTAGATTCAGACTTTTGATATAAGGAAGAAATTTTTTACAATGAGGGTGGTGGAACACTGGAACAGGCTGCCCAGAGAGGTGGTGGATGCCTCATCCCTGGAAACATTCAAGGCCAGGTTGGACGGGGCTCTGAGCAACATTTTCTAATTGGAGACATCCCTGCTCCTTGCAGGAGGATTGGACTGGATGACTTTTAAAGGTTCCTTCCAACTCAAACTATTCTATGATTCTATGATTAAGAGTGTGGAGGTGCTCTGATTACATCAGTGAAAGGAAAACCCAGAAGCTGAAAAGTCCAAGCAATCACATTCATAACACAAAGGTATGCGGTGAGAGAGGAGCTTGGGCCATTGCTTAATCCTGGGGCCAGGGTTACCCCTTGCACCAGCTGGCAGCTCAGCAGAACAGCCCAAGCATTCAGGCAGCTGGCTAGAAGTGAGCTGGTGCTGAATCTAACGCCATTAATCAGCACCTGGGTGGCATGGATGGCACCATGGTGGCACCGGGCTGGTTTCTGCTCTGGGAGACTAGGTAAAAATAGGACTCGCAAAGACAGGCCCTGGCTAGCTGGAGAGTCAGCTTCATGTGTGGCTTACTGTCTATCTGCTCATGGAAAAAACACATATCTCTCGCAATATTTCTCCATTTAGTTAATTTCCAAGAATCGCTCCTCAAAGGAAGTTTTAAAGGGAAAAGTGTGGTTAATTAATCTTGATTTTTCTAGCTTCCTAAAACCAGGAAAGGAAGCAGTGAGCGCAGAGTTTTCAGACCCTACAAACTCCAGTCTGATTTAATGCATAAAGACATTGCTGTTCCTACATAATCCTTCCAGCTGGTAAATGAATCAGTTTGTGGTATTTTCATTTGATTGTGATGATGTCAGGTAGCCAAAAAGGAGTTCCAAGCTGCTGTCTTGGTCTAATTTATTACAGTATGATACCGTGACTTCTTTAGTCACATCAAATCTATGATTCTTCAAATACTATATAAATAACTGAAGCATTTACGTGATATATATATAAAGTGGTCTTGATTTTAAAAATATTTTAAACACAGATGTGAACGTGTCTGCACTCCCTGTCATATTTAGTGTTACAAATTTTATCAGCAGATGAAAGAAACTTTAATAAGGTAGAAACCTTGCCCAAGGTCAAGTGGCATGTTAATTCAGAAGTGGAATTAAGCTTCAGGAGGTTTCTGGCACTTAATCATAAACTTAGTTCATTGGTCCTGCCTCTTTCCAAATTCTCTCATTCAGCCTTTAATTTTGTACGAGGGGCTTAACTGCCCTCATAAATCATAACCGCAGAAGTTTTGAGAGGCTTATTTACTTCAACAGCCTCAGAATGGCTTTTTAGCCTGAAAGGTGCTTTTGAGAGTATACAAATGCGAAGCATCTGCTGTAAAAGGTGGCTGAACAAATGGATGGTCTCAGCTTCCCAGCACCCATTCCTTCCTCCCCAGCCTGGAGAAGCTGCTTCACCACATGCTTCTTTTTTTCCCTCCTTCAGGCTAACCACTACATTTCCAATTCAGAGGAGTTATTTCACTTTCTCATTCTGATTGTAAAGTTGTACAAGTGGGTGAATGCCTACTTGCTTTAGTCTGTGCTGGAGTGAGGTCTAGTCCACACCAGAGAGGGTTTGCAAGGACAGGTATGTCAGTGTACTGACATTTGGTACAAACTGTTGACAAAAAACACATTTTTACCCCTGAGAGCTGTAGATTGAGTAGGAGTTTTACTGATATTTGTATTTTATCACAAGGATGTCCCTATCCAGGACTTTATATGAATGACCATTACTGTTGCAAGCTTTGGACAAAATGCTCTTATTTTACTGTGACTCCAGGAGAACACATCAGCAAAAGAAAATTTATTTTATTCCTTATTCAGTCTTTGCTTAGGAAAAAAAAAAAAAAAACCCATACTTCTTTTGTTGCACAGAAATATTTCACTTCTTTCCATTATTGACCAGAGACCCGCCAAAAATGCAAGTTCAGGGAGCAGATGTCAGCTAATCCCAAAGTCTGTGCTAAGAACATGATGGCAACTCATGAAGAGTTCAACAGAATCTAAATGTCTTGCTGGTTTGGTACAAGATTATGCTCCGAGCAGATAAGCCCCTGCATTTTAACCCAGGAGCTCAAAAGGGATAAATAACATTTCTGGAGCCAGGCAGCCAACAAACAGAATTTCTTAGCACGATGCAATCTTGCTATGGGGGTTTTCTCGGGCATGTGGTTCCCATCAGATGTTATTACATTGCTGTGTACACGGGGCTTATCTCCAAGCAAAGGTGGTAATACTCAGCTATTGATAGCACGCAACTTATTGAAGTTGTAAGGGGAATGAGGAAGGATTAGTTGGGCCATTTTATTCATAGTTGATACTTATTAAATTAAGCTTAAGGATGTGACATCATTATTTGTCATAATTGTTCTTCTTGTGGTAGGGTGTGTACAAGGCAGGAGGGGAGAGGAGTTGTCATCACATAGACAAGCCAGAGAACTCTAAATCATTAGTAATGAATAATTCACCATGCAGAAAAAATAACAGACAATGTCAGGCAATGGAATAGTACTAGTGCAGTTACATCTGGTTTTGTGTCTCTGATGAAAGGTTTTTAACCCTGATTATATCCTGTCGTAACCATGAGATTCGCTTTCTGTAAGGATATTCAGCTCCAGGCAAGAAAGAAGGATGTTCCCAAATCCAGTAACTGGGTCAAATCTAATTATCATAGATAATTTGCACATTTCATCTATGGTAAAGGGAAATGTGTCTTAAGGTAGACGAATTCAGTTCAGTTTGTCAAAGGTAGACTAAAATAGCTTCTAAACAGGAAGAAAAAGGTCTTTTGCTAGACCAAATCACTGAAAGGGGAAGACAATGCTAAAGTCTTCATTCCAAACTAATTTCAACAATAAAATTAAACAAAGCTGTGGCAGATAGTAAATCCCCTTGAATTTCCAGTGTCCAAACCTGGAGTTCCCCTCTTGTCCGAAATGCTGAAAAGCCGACATGCCTCAGAACCCAAGTGAACATGGGAATCTCCTAAATTTTTGTGCAGGATGATAATACAGGATGTTCTCTTACGAATGCAACCATCTGCTCCACCTAGATGTAAACTTTGGTTAGGACAAGATTAAAACATTTATAACGGGTCAGTTTAACATATAATCTGGTATATTACAAATAATCAAAGGTTTAATTGTGTTTTATTCTGCAATAAAAGTCAAAACAGTAGTACTGAAATTGAACATCCTGTATCATTGGGGAAAACATTAAATCAGCTAACATCCCTAAACAGGATTGATAAAGTAATATAACCCTAGAGAACATTATTGATTTTCTTGAATCAGCATTTCCATTTGGAAAACAGTTCTGCTGAATTTTAGAAGTTGTTTACATCACCTGAAGTTGGAGGTGGGATGACTGTTCATCAATGACTTCTTTGCACGCTCTCTACATTGCACTAAAAGTAGCCTAGCTAGATGTGAAAATGCTATAGACACTTTCAGTGAAGAAAATTGACTAAAAGAGTGTTTTGGTTACAGTAAAAAGCTTATTTCTTTATATAATCCATTTCTTTAAGTGGCTTCCCTAAAGTACTTGTGAGTTCCCCCTCTGTCTCCTTTTGCTCTCTGCTTGGGTAAATAATAAATTCAAAACCCCTCATAAAAATGTACACAGCTGTAACGACTGGAAATTTTATAACATTTGAGCACTCAATACTGTCAAGTAGCTTTACAGAAAAATATCTCGTGCTCTTGGATAAGCAAAATCCAACACACATTCATGAATGTTCCTAAATGTAATTTTCTATGTACATATTAACTTTCAGAAAAATTATGTGCATCTGGCATATTAGCTGCAGAATTTGCTTATGCACAGAGTGCCTACGTTTAGTATTTGGGGCCAGGTGTTCGGTGAGAACAGGCTCAATCAATGTGTCTATGTGTTTTCCACTGCTTCATTTTTCCACTGCAAGGTATTTGTTCCCTAACATACACAGATGTGATGAAACTGTTCAAAAGGCAAGTGCAGCAATTCATAATAGAGGCTTTCTGAAAAGAGAAGAAAAAGGAGAGAGGAAAAAGGAGAGAGGAAAAAGGAGAGAGGAAAAAGGGGAAGATGCGGGAAGGTGCGGGAAGGTGCGGGAAGGGAAGGGAAGGTGCGGGAAGGTGCGGGAAGGGAAGGTGC
>WHYT01017240.1:283826-314595 GCA_009806455.1 Tetrax tetrax
GGAAGGGAAGGGAAGGGAAGGGAAGGGAAGGGAAGGGAAGGGAAGGGAAGGGAAGGGAGATAAACATTGCATACTGTTCAGTATGTGATGTATGGAACAGCTGAAATATCAAAGAAATTGAGGGAAACACTCCTTATGGGTTTTTTTTGGTGGTGTTGTTACAAGGAAGACTAACACTAGAAGTGTATTTCATTGGTTTTACCATGAAGTCCAAGGATATTCAGATGCTCTGCTTCAGCTTGAGTCCTGTTTTAATACCTCAGGCTAATTTCTGTCTCCTGATTTCTTCTTTCTTTATTCAGAAACAAGTGGAAAGGCAGCTGGGCATGCTGTCATGCCAGGAGTCTCAGAAGGTATCAGCTCTTTCATTAATTACTTCTTTGCTCTCCCTCTGCTTTATGTTAAAAACAGCCTAGTTGAGTATGTAGAAGTTGCATAGACTTCAGTGCAAACGTACTTATGGGACCCTTTAAACTGTCAGGTTACATCACATAAACTGAGGGGATCATGTTCAAACAATTGTAAAACTATTTTTTTGCCCGAAAGAGCACACCATGATGCCATTTAGCTGGAACCTGAAGCTATGGGTATCCTGCTGTGGTATCATGTGCAGCGAGCACATGTGATTATTCTCCTGAGGCATTTGTTACATGCATCTTGTTAACCCCAGTTCAGTCAAAATAACTGTCTTCACTGCTGCTTGACCTATTTTAGCATAATTTAGCCCTGACTGGGGTGCATTTCAGTTGCAGTAAGTTATTTTGCTGGCATTAATACCATGGTGACTTAAAATGGAACCGTAAGAGTTTGAAAATATCATTCTTATTAACTCAACAGTTTGGTTTCTGTAATTTATGCATCTTTCAGAACTGACCTAATACTTAAACCTACCTAAAAGAACAAGCAGTAATCAATTCCAGACTTAAAAAATTCTTTTCCTCATAACAAACCAGGCTTTTCCCAGGCTTTGGAAAAAGGAATGTATTTAACAGTTCTCTAAGCCTTGTTAATAGCTGCATCTGTAGGACTTGTAAAAGTGCTAAAAGTGCAATAAGGATTTACTGCCTTTTCTACAACAGCAGGAATAGAGTTAGATTTGTTTAAGACTCAAGCACTAACGGCAAGATCCAGACCACTTCATTACCAGCTATTTCAGGACTGAGGCACCATTCAGGCACCTGTTCAGAAAGTCCCAAAATCCTACCAGGCCTAGGAGCTCTCTGGGCACCTTGTGCCTGCTGCTGTGACCCAGCTCTGTTGCTGTACCCAAGGGTGTCCAACTGGCACCCGAGCCCACGGCATGGGAATGGAGTTCAGCACGAAGAGCTGCAGCAGTGGGGGACACCATCTGCACAAACATCCAGGGAAAATCACAGGTAACAAACCTTCCCCAGGATAAAGGTTTGAACCCACCAGATCCAGCTGCATGGGTTCATCACCAGGCTAAAGAGAAAACACAATAGGAAAATGCTGTGCTGGGTAACTCTTGTGTAAGGGCTGTTGCCTTAAAAGGGAGCAGAAAGGGAGGTCCCAGACTTGCTCCCAAGGCTGTTTCTCATTTTCCTCAATAACTGTTGCACGACAAAAGCATGAAGAGTGCAAGGAGCAAGAACCTTCCAGCTGACAGCCATAACCACCAGGAAGGGTTTGCACCTCCCAGAAGATGCACACTGAGGGAGAGCAGCTGTGCCTGCAAAGCCTGGCCGCTGCATGCCTGCTTAGATCACCCCATCAGCTCCCCAGGCTGGAAAAGGTAAAGCCCCAGGTTTCTCATGAGTATGCAGTTACCACCACAGTGCTGAGAGGCACATCCCAACACCAATGCTCATCAGCGCCTTTCAAGTAAGAGGGGACTGTGTGCTCTAGGTCCTGCAAGGCCAAGGGGGCTGGTGCTCAGTGAAGAATCAGGTCCCCAGGCTATAGAGGAGGGGTCTTTAGACTGTCACCAGTGTCCCAGCAGCTCCGTCCTCAACAGAGATTTCTGGAATGCCTTCTGCACCAGTTACCCTCCTCACTGGCAGAATCAAGTGCCGCATTACCGAACTGGGCAGTCTGGATGCCTCTCCTGGGGCCAGGCAACTGCTGCAGAGATATAACAAAACCTCAGTCAGATAGTTAAAGTACAGAGTCTTCATCAAGCACTAAAATCTGGTACAGGAGAGCACTATTTAACTAGCAGAACTACCATAAGCCCTGTCCCTGTTAGCGCATCAATCAGGATAGTCTTTCAGGGTTTTTCAAGGATCACGGTGTGTTTAGGCTTAGACACATGCTTATAGACCTTGCTGAAATGGGTCAGAGAATACAGCTCTTAGTCCTTGTTTCAGGAGTTGCTGTGCAGTAAGCTGTCATGACCTAAATATTGTGGCCTGTGCTGACACTTTGTCTGAGAAAGCAAGATCCGTTTCAGAAGTTTTAAGGGTGACATATTCAGCGGCGGGGAGAGACAGGAGACAGTTAGCCAATGCTGGGACTATTCCTTCCTTCCCTCAGGCTTAAATCAGCATGACACAATTCAAGGTTCAGGCTGGCAGCCTTGTTGCAAGGGGTGTAGATTCCAGTTTTTCAACTACAGTCCCCTGTGTGAGTTGTTTGACTGACAGAAATGCCAACAACTTTGATTTCCAGGTGCAGCTGAGGACTCCAGGTCCCAAATGCACATCCTTGGAAGTGACGATCCATCCCAGCCCGGGTTCAGAGCGGGGAGAAGGAGCCGGAGTGGTGCTCAGCAAACCACAGAGCAGAAGGGCTGTGGAGGAACTTTACAAGAAGTCGAACTTGACTTCACTTGTCAGCCTGCTGTGTGACTCACTGAAGGTGCTGAACAGACTAACGAGTGGGAGGAGGAAATGGAGGGAGAGGAAGAAAGGGAGACAGGCAGCCGAATGAAACTAGGAACACTCATTTATGATGAAAAAAAAAAGGAGGCTGTTTTTTAGAAAGTTACACTAGTCCTTTTCCAGCTCTAACGTGAGTGGCATACAATCTAAGACCTCCCAGATTTCACGAAAAAAAAAGTATGAATCAGAACTTTTAGCTAAAATGAGATAATAACACTTTTAACCTGATGGTTATGATGGAACTCTAGGGGTTTGATTTATTCAGCTGTCACTTACCGCACATCCCAAGCGTAACAGAGGACATGTTGGAATTGTAACCTTTATTTAGGGTTTGTTGGCATGATTTCATTTTATACTGTCCTTCTGGGACTTATTTTTCATCTTTATACAGCTACAACTGCTAAGAGAAAAAGGGAAAACCTGTTTTTCTTTGTAAGCTCCTAATGCAGGATGATTATTAAGAAAACGTGACTTTGAGTTTTCTGGGGTGTGTGCTGGGAAGTCTTCTGACCTCTGATGGGAAGCAGATACCGCAGTGGCGGTTTTTGCTAGAGCATCAGAACTGTGGGGCAGAAATGATTCCTTTGGACTCTTCTCCTTTGAAGATACTGCAAAAGAGCAAGTAACACTTAACACCAAACCAGTTTGGTTTTTTTTTTTATTGGCATTGAAGAGAGGGTATTTCCCTCAGAAAACTGCGATTGGCACAGGGATGCATGGTGTCTCTGAAGGCCAAAAGTCATGTTTATTATTTTTCCTGGAGAGGCTCTCTGCATCCTGGCCTGGCTACGTTCCCCTCGTCCTTTCCCCACCCTATCCTACTTTCAGTCTCGCCTGGGTCTCCTGGGAGCCATTTCTCATCAGAGCCTCTGAGTTTGCCAAACTCCGCAATGGTGCTGTGATGTACACAAAGAAAGATTTCATCGAGATAATTGTCTTTGCTGGAGGACCAGGTTGAGATTTATATCCTGGTGTCCATAAATAAAAGGCCACGGAGTCTGTGGTTTGAACAGAAATATCCCTGTCCACTTGATGCCCCCAGATGAACTTTGGAGGGGGGCTACTGTCAGGTTCCTCCAGCGAGACTCCCGCGAGGCAGTCAGTAAGTATTGTGAAGCGGCTTTTCCATCCAAAGAAGGGCTGACACGAAGGTACATCAAAGAAAACAATGAATGCCTCCTGCTCTGACCTACATATTTCATTCTGAGAGACTCAACTACATCTGCTAGATCACTTGGAACAACTGTTATCCTTTAGAAATGAAAAATCATTTCTTCAGGGAATAAGATGGGGTGGGGGGGAACCCTGTAGTGGCTCGCTGGGGCACAGAGCATTTAAACTCTGCTGTATTGATTGTAGTTTACGATTGAATGCAATCATTACTGTGTCTATATTTTTCTGTTTCAATGAAACCATCAGGCAGTGAGTCATGCTGTGCATGTAACCCGGAGGAAAGTGCAAAGAGGCTGCTGAGGAGTAGCGGTACAAAAATACCATTGGCATCGTTTCCCTAGGAGAGCAGGGCTCTGGACAATTTCCACAGTCTATTGCTGTTTTTCTATTACATGCATTCTCCGCTGAAATGTGTAATAGAATCGAGGACACAGTTATGAGTAAAGAGTCTTCTTGCACATGCTGTTCCATAATTAAAGAACAGCTATAATAGAAATCCTACTTTTTTCTTTTTTTTGCATTAACGAGCTGAAATTCTTATAGGCATTAAAAGGGCATATGCTTTTCTTTTAATTTAGAGATTAAAAAATCTCACAGCAGATCAAGAGGAAGGCTGTAGTTTGAACTCTGTAGTGAAAGAAGATGCACTATCATTAGCAACAAAACAATTTTAATTAGCCCATTCCTGGATCTGCGGTGACACATGCCAAATGGATAGAAGTTTGGAAGAATGGGAGATATTATCCTCTCAACTTACTAAAGGAGGTTCAAGCCTTTCAAAATATTATAATTTGCAATTTTTAATTACCTGAATTTTATATTATCTTTTTGTTGGGGTTTGGGGTTTTTTTGGGGGGGTTTTTTTGAACTGAAGGTACTAAAATCCAGTTTAAGGATTCCCACCTCCCCCCTTGATTTATGCTGCTTTCAGTCCCATTTGTGGATGGAGTGCATTCTTATTAAGCTAAAGAGAAGAAAGCCATCTTAATTAGCAACGCCTCATTGCATTAGAAATTAAGATTTGTCCCTACCAACCTGTGGAGATGCAGTGGGAAGGCATGATTGCAGTTTGATTCAGCTGAAGATTACGCACTCACAGACAGCACCCTGTCTCGGAGCGCAAGTGAAGAACACCGTCCTAACTGCACCATGCATAAGCAGTGAGAGCAGACGCTTGTGGTTTGAAATCGCAGCTCTGTTGTGTTAAAATCAGAGGATTTTTAAGACAGTTTCCCCCAAACCTCATCTCTGGGACATGATACATGCCAAAACCACTCTAGCAGCTGCATGCTGAAGCACAGCGGCTTGCCTTCTGCCCCAGCAGAGCCTGGAAGGATTTTAAAGAGAAAGGCTAATTGCAACACAGGGTAGCTGCATGCTGGAGTTGGCTAACATGTATGTCCAAATTTCTCGTCTCCCTCCTTGCCAACTTATATCTGACGTGGTTAATGGAAAGCACCTGTTGAGCTACTGTAATGGTGCCCAGCGGCACTGTTTCTGAGTCTCCCACCCCAGTACTTCCCAGTTGAGGGGATGTGCTAGAATCAGGCTGGGAAAAGGACAATGAAGTTTGTGCATGCCTTCACGGCCGCAGCGTGTAACCCTCGCACTTCCCTCTCACATCGCGCTACTAAATCACACTCTTGATGGCAGGAGAGGGAGCTCGCATTTCTACGTTGGGTCATGTCATGGAGTGGTTCACGGTGCGAAGGCACAACTGGGGAGCTCCTGTCTGCTAAGAGATCTGGCATGCAGGGCCCTGCAAGCTGGCATAACTGTGGCACAGGTCTCTGCGTGGTGGCACTCACTGCTGCCACCGCTCTGCCCCTCTGAGGCAGCACACCAGGGCCATGGGGAGCACACGAGGGGCAGGGAGTCACACCAAGGCGTCCCATGCTTCGACTTTGTAGTCAACTCAGATTTTTATTTCTTCTTTTAAAGAAAAAAATATATATAAAAGAAGCTCCAGTTCTAGGGGCATCCTCAGGAGGAGCAGGCAGCACTGGGTGAACTCCAGAGCCCTCACGGGTTGACACAGCCTCTTTAAACATTTAATATCTCTTGAGGTGTGATGTGTTTCTTTGCCATTTTTCTTTTCTGAGGGACACTTTAGTCTTCTGGCTTTTAAGTCCATTTTTTGTATGCTGGTACATATTGGTATATACTCTGAGGTGATCTGGTCAACTGGAGACTAAGTGAACTCTGAAGGTCTAGCAGGGGTAGGACTGCTGGTATTGTGCGTGATTTACTTTAATGGGGGTCTTCTCCTTGTTACTGAGAAGGACACACTCAGATACTCTCAGCAGAGGGTAGGTTTGGTGTTTTATCCTCTGTTTTTCTTTTAGCAGAGAACTGCAAGGTGACATTTTGGCACACGAAGCATGGTTAAACCAGATGATGTGATTAGAAATAGAAGTAAGCGTGAAGAAACTTTAAAAAAAAAAACCTACTAACTGAGAAACAGCTCAGCAGAGGAAGGAGATTCTTTTTTTTGAAAAATCTCCTTCTTAATATCTGTGAAAAAAAACATAGCCAGGCCCCACTAGCTGAGTAAAAGACCTTGACCCAGCAGCTTTGCAGAAAAACGGACCGGCATTTAGATAGCAACATCTTTCTAGGTTGCTGAATCCTGTGTCGCATGGAAACAGCACAAAACAGAAATACAAGAGCGGGAATCAGAGAAGTTGCTAAAAAAAAAAAATGAATGGAGAATTTTATCTTCTTCTTTTAGACTGGGGCAAAAGTACATTTTACAGCTGTGACATGTGCCACTGACCCCAGGGGTGACCCAGGCAATCTCCCCCTGCCATCAGCTTCCCCCTTGTCCAGGCTGGCAGTTGGAAATCTTGTTCTTCTGCCAGTAAACAGAGCAGATTTGAGCTAGGTATCATTGTGATGGCAGAAACCACAGAATATATATTTTTTCTTTTTTGTCTGTAGAACTGTATTTTAAAGGCATTTTTGAAACTTACTGGGGAGATACTTCCACCTTGAAGAAATGAATGGTAATGGTAATCTGCATACTTACATGTACAGCTGTTTTCTGTTTTATTAGTCAGTGCTCGGATCTCAAAATCAAAATCTCAGATTCATCAACATTGGCAACACCCTAAAGTGGCTTAACCAGAAATAAATACTTCTGAACATAAGCATTCTGAAGCAGCTTTGATATTTTCATTAAACTGTTGTTCAGAATTATTTCTTTGCGAGAAGATTTCAGAAAACTCCTTCCTTTATTAAATGGCAATGTATCATATCAAAATAGAGGCATTTGAATCTATTTCACGATAGCAAGATTTTTCTTCACAAAAAAAAAAACCCCAAAAAAACAGAGCACCACCTTATCCACTCTCTGTTTCCTGCAGATAAGTTAGAAGTTAGGAAATAATTTCAAGCATCTTCTCTTTACTTTTTAATTTTGTGTACCCTTTCCTGGCAAAGGCAGCATACTGTGGTAATCTTAAAGCTTTTTCAAAATATAGGAAGAACGCTTCTTTTTTTCCCCCTGAAGTTACATATTAAATTATAATGAGGGGCTATTTCATTTTTCACTCGTCTCTCTCAGGGAAATAAACATTAAAACATCACAAGTCCTTCATAATCTCCAGACAACATTGTTATTTTTAACGCGAGGGAAAATAATTTCCTTCTATGTTACTGACACAGAGCTCTCCCAAAGAGCACTTGGTGAGTAACTTTGATATTACACTAGAGTCTAACACTCAGGAAAACTGAGCTGATCAGGAAAGTATTCAGGAAAGTACACTCATGTGCCCCAGAATGATAATTTTTCTATTAGAATAGCAAAATACACCCAAAGCTGGGATTTTCCAGCTATGAACCATCCACATATACCCAGATTTTGTGCAGGTACATATGTAGGCTTTTGGTCCCCCTTTAATACTGAATTTGCTGATGGGTAGACGGATAGCGACTGTGCCTGTCTCCAGGTTTTTTGATACATGTGCTACAGAGGTATTTCTGTAAAGGAGCTTATCTGCAGAGGCTAATTTTCAAACACCTCACACAAACTGTGAGTGTTTTGCAAGTCTACTCAGTGTCCTCAGCTATGAGAAAACTTGTTGAAAACTGAACTGATCACTGATGGGCCTGAGAGCATGTCCTAAAAACCCTTTCCTGCATCAAAAAAAGGCAACTGGATCTTGCACTGTTGTGCATCAGCATGTTAGTGATCTTGTCAGAGATCAGCTGAGCTTCTCCTTCCCACTCTTGGAAGTTCTTTGTCTTGAGAGGAGGAGTCAATGGCCCTTTTTGCATCTCTTCTCTGTGAGCGCATCTCAGTCCCAGATATTGCTGCCCTTCAGTTAACCACCACTTCCAGCCCCTCTTGTCTGCTCCTGGGGTATCGACTTCTTGAGTAGATGCATTTTTCCTTACATGACATGACATCTTCTGCAGGAATTTTTTTTTTTTTTTTGCATTTAAATGTTCTTCAGTGTTCCTCCAAAATACATATTCATTTTTCTTACCTTTTGAAAGGAAGGCTTGGCTCCTCTTCTTTATCACCTAGAAAGATTAAATTAGCTTCTCCACTGACAGTAGGCAAGATATACTTCATATTCCAGAGGCAACCTGACTACAAGACCTGAATTGAGCAAGAGTAATTCAATTGACTTCACTGAAGCTGCACTAATTTACACCAACTATAAATTCATATTTTCTTGTGACATATGTCTAGGAGTGACCTTGTGGTATCTGACTGACTGAATTAATTCTGGGCAGCATCTCACCCTCAAAATAATGCAGAAATTGGGGAATTCTTTTTTTCTAGGAAATTGGCTGAAAGTTTGCATTTCCATCTTCACAGAGTAACTCAAAGGGCAGTACTGGAATAAAGACAAGGGCAAAATCAGGTCAGTGCTTTACATAATCCACATACTAACCACAATTTATCCATTATTCTCTTAAGAGACAGATGAAGAAAACGCAGTATTTGTCACAGTATCTTTCTTTCCTCTCCTTGCCTGTTCTCTTCTTTTCAAAGTATTTTTAAAATTCTCTTCAAAGTTGGTTTGTTTTCATATACTTTATAGATTATTAATATGAGACACCACAGAAGACAAAAGATCCAGGTGTCTACATAAAGGCTGTGAGGCTGTAAGAGAGATCTTTGCAACCTTTTCTTAAGCCACCTGTGTTTTGTTTATTTGTGCAGGGTCACAAGTTTTGACAGGAGAACCAGTGCGACTGCAGGGAGATCTAGGCAGGCAAGGGAAGGCAACAATGAGCACAGGTAGTTTTCTGGAAGGGGCACCCAGTTTCACCCAGTGGACTAGGGCTCAGGCCAACCAAATGTGGCCATGTCATCCTGCCTACAGTTTCTTTACCATCACCATAGAAATCCATATGCGTCAGCTCATTCAAATTGAATGCTGCTGTGCTATTTGGGACTGCAACAGCAAAGATCCCAGTCAGCATGAAACTCCTTGGTCTTCCTATGCCAACATTAAAAGGTCACTGTCAGGAGCATTCCGGAGAACAGGGGAGAATAAGATACATGTTTTTCTATACGCATGCTATATATTCTAAAATAGAAACAAATTCAGCAAAACAGACTACTGCCCCTTCTCTGATGAAAAGTTGAACAAATATCTCATCTGCCCCTTCTACCTGGCAAATGAAATCAGAGCTCTTTACTTAAAGTAAAAAACTGAATACATTTGCCTTAAACTAGCGTAGCTCCTTCTTAATCAGGGAAAGAAAGCACTTACAGCAATTAAAGCAAAAATCAGTGTATAAAAATCAGCTTATAAATTAGTTTCTCTGCACTGTCAATTATTTTAAAAACATTTTTGACTACTTAAATTAATTCCAATTTGAATTCAAGAAGCACACTGCCACAGGGTGAAATTCAGGATAGCAATTTTTTCTCACCACTACTGAGTTTTACAGTTGTATCCTTCTGCTTTTTTTTTTTCTGCTTGTCTTGAGTCATCACTAATGAAAGTTCTAAATATGGGTATGACTAACAATGCAAACTTTAGAAACTGTATGTAAACTACCACAAGAAAAACAGATTAAAGAGTTATGCTCACCAGAAATTCAAACAACTGTCGCCAACCACTACATACAAGTCATGATTACTGCATTTTTCTCATTAGAAAGGCAGCTGTCATATAGCTTACGGTTTGGACAGAAAGAAATAAGTTAGCATATTGCTTAAGAGCTGTCTGCTATATCCTTAAATGTGACTCTGACTGCATTTTGCCAAAAATGTGCTAGAACATAAAATCCTTCATTCTGCAGAATAACAAATGTCATGTTTCCATTTCCCAGTGTCTTGTCAGATTGTTTAAGATAATCAGGATCAAATACGACAAGCACAATGAGCTGAGGACCTCAGACTTCAAAGCAGGGGTTTTGACACTGTCAAAGACAAGTGACAAACTGAGCAAAGACTAAATGCCTGGTACCGTGGTTGAACCCATCACAAGGATCTGATTTTTATCTTTTAGCCACAGCTTTCAAGAATAAGATACCAATGCAACCTGAGAACTCTGCCGTCAGACAGCACCACTTAAAGACTGTGGCAGACATATGGTCAGGACCAAAAGTAATTAGCTTGGATGGCCAAGTAAAGGCATCTAAATCAGACTGGCAACGAAGCGTCTCTTTAGATGTTGTGTGCTGGACGACTTAGATCAACCAACCAGTTCTGAGAATCTCAGTGAAATAATGACACTGATACTGATACTACTACTACCACTACTACTAATTTTACCTGTGGGTGGGTAACGAAAAGAAGTTCACCACTGACCCCTTTTTCCTCAGTCATTCTTTGCCACTAACTTCCTCAGGGTCAGTTCCATCTTTCCCTGTATCTCACAGCACAGATACTTGAGTATTTATTTTCAGTGACCGGTACATTTAAACACCTGTGAGTTATCTGTGGCATAAGCCATTCCTGCACAATTGCAACACACAGCCAGAGAGAAAGAAGCAGGGTTGATTATTTCTAGCGTGTAAAGTAATTAAGTATTGTGTGTTATTAGACATAACTTATTACCACCAAATAGTATGAAGAAGTAAAAACTAATGTGAAAATAACTTGACCACCATCTAATCAGTGCTGATGCCAGATTTACTGAATGCAGTGACACTGAATTTAGCAAAGTTCCACAGTCTTGTGTAGACTTTCACTGTCCTATCCTATTCTCACTGTATTCAACAATGCAATATCAGAACGCTTTGAACAAATCTGTCAGATACTTAGTGGGATTTTCAAAAGAGCTTATGTGTTTTTTTTTTACCTTGTCGTTTATGAAACTGCCACGTTGACGAGAATGATTCCCCAAGTTTTGCTATACCATATGGTCCGTGTGCTGTTAGGAGGCCATCTACTGTGTTTCCTTGTTAGTCATTCAACTACATATTGCGTCCATCTGCAACTCTCATATGTAGTTTCACTGTAATTGCCCTTTTCAGAGTAGTGCATTTCATTCTGCTTTGTGCTGGCTTGCGATAACGTTCTTTCCAAGACACACTTCACCATATACTTTTTAAAAGGTGCAGTAGTGCCACGCTGAATGGCACAGTAGATACCTACGCAGAGCACACCCATGATGTAAGGGAAGAAGACGACTGGTGTTCAGCTTAGGGGTGGAAAGAGCACGTTTCTTTCCTTGCTCTCCTCCCTCTGAACCTGACTTCAGCAAAGCCTTTTAGCTGTTCCAGAGATGTGAAGGATCTCCTCAGCCAGCTGGGCTTGCACTACTCTTTTGCTACTGCCACTCCGCCACATTTCGGAAGCTCCTGTTCCAGCTTGGTGCTTCCTGAGGAGTCTTTAACAAAACCATCCTCAGCCACTACCTCATGGCATCTCCAAGATGACTGGAAGCAGCGATATGAGCGGCATTTGTGAGAGGCTGAAGCTGTAAATGTATTATTATCCTGGAGCCAAATAGCTCTGTGCTGTGATCACACCACAGGCTCCGACCTGGGCAGGAGCAGCCAGTGTGAAGGTCAGACACTGCACTCTGGTGTCAGCAGAGTGAGCAGGAGGCACCTTGCCCTCCACCAGCGCTCTACAAATCCTCCAGCACTGTACTGGGTTTCGGGATAATTCGAAGCTGACACAATTTCTATTCCCTTAAAGACCTCATTACACATATTGCTCATTTAACCTTTAAAAAAGCTGGAAGAAAGTGTGCCAATGGATTCTGGCTGATAAATATCTAAATTAAGTAAATTTAATTAAAAACTGTTGTAAATGTCATCTAATCTGTGGATGCTGTGACAATTACGGTTGTAGCTCTGAACCAATTTCAAATTGTGTGAGGATCGCCTTACACAGTTTTGTACTCAATGATTTTTGTCTTCTTAGTTTCAGGAGAAGAGGCAGGTTGGACTTATATTTTATTGCTCAATAAAAATATTGAACTGAAATCTTGGAGAACTTTCTTGCATCTTGTTACTGCCAGGTGATGCTGGCTGGAATAGTGGTTTTTCTCTAAAGCCATTAAGTGGTTTTTTTGCCAGATAAAGATGGGAAAGGAAAGAAAGATATATGCTAAGTTTTATCTGGGGAATCCTACTTCTCAGTACACAGGAAATGAAAAGATCAATGCACTTTTTTCAGCTTCTATTCTGGATACATTGTGCTGTTTGGGTGAAAACACCATCCGCCCCTATGTTACTTTAGTGCACACCAGTGGTAGCTGCTCAGTGGCGAGCACAGTTTGATGAATTTAGGAAAATCTTGTTGGCTGACCTTTCCATGCTGGAGACATGATTTCATCTCTGTTGTCTGAAAACGAGTACTAACAAGACAAGTTATTTCCATGTCCCAGCTGGAATATCACAGTGCTAATGTGTTTCCAAATATTTCTTTATCTGTACAATGCTATTACTTTCAGGTCTATCTAAGAACAATAACATTTCTTTCCTTTCTGCTTTCTTCATGTACCAGTAAAAAGTCAGTTTATTGTGCTCTGTTTTTTTCCAGTCACTCTCTACTCTGCAAATATCAAACAACAAAAAAGTGCTTCTTGGAACAATGAGGTAGGAAAGCTCCCAGAGACGTATTTGCAAATGATGCTAAAGCAAATGGAGAAACTGGTTCAGGAACTAGTTCACTAGTAGTATCCACAATACGTAGGATCATGGACAGACAAACTGGTGATATGTGTTCAGTCATTATTTTATTCCAATCACCATCTGATATTGCTGCCAAATTAGTCCATCTGCTTTAAGCATTCATTAACACTCAAGTTTAAAAGCCTCCTCCTACTATAAATGGGTTTTGTTTTGTTTTTTATAAGGTCAAAAGAGATCATTCAACAAAATGGGCTTAAAGAGTGACCAGGCAAAGCCACCCCAGCAGAGCTGAGGTGGTGTGTGTGCCTCAGGGGTGTCAAGCAGCTCAGAGAGTAAAGGAGTAACAGCTATAGCAGGGCAGAACAGGTAATCCACACCAGCAACAGGAGCAGTTTATCAGACTGTGCTTTTAAACTCCCTGTTCTCCATGTAGGTGTCAAAAATAAGCATCACTGGTCTGTTTCCCTAAGGCCTACATTGATGTCAGGCAGGCATCTCTGGTAAGATTTCAAGAGGCAATAAGTGCCTAGATGCCCTTGGTGCTTTTGCTGATATTCCCCTGCAATTGCACCGTTCAGCAAAGTGGTTTATGAATCCCAAAGAAACCCAAGAAGAATATGAAAAATATTCCGATAATTCAAAGTATTCAAATCACCATTCACCAGGTTACAGGTCAATCTCTACCAGAGTCTGAAAAATACTTTAATCTAATTTAATAATTCACCTTTCGAAGACCTTTTGAAATCTTTCTCTGCTATCAGAAACCAGATCTGGGTCTAAGGAACACTTATGTTTTTAATGCTTATTGTTCAGATAGTCCGAGGCTGCTGCCAGTGAAGCAAGTGACACCTGTACGACTGAACTTGCAGAACAGATTCCATATAATGTGAAATAATGCAGCTAATATGCAAATAGAAGTATAAAAACTTGTGTTTTGTGACAATTCTGTTTTGGGACAAGAAGAGAGAACAAGGAAAATGTCTTTTTGTAAGTTCAGCTCTCAGGTCTTCATGAGTATGCCTGTTTCAGAGATAATTTCCTTTTTTTTCTGGTACCTCATGTGCAAAGGTGAGCAATCTTTTTTTTCCAGTTTCAATTAAGGATTACTATAGCAGGTACAATACAGGAAATCATATGTAAGGTAGACTGATTTCTATTTACAAACATATTTTTCAGCTTTGCCTATGGCTTACTCTTGAGATTTCTTTACATTCATATTCTACTACTATTCATGTCCTCCAACTAAAAATAGCCTTTGCCTGGAAAAAAAAAAAATCCTGCTAGCCCTTCCAGATCTGGCTGTTATACACAGCCTAGCTGATCTTAGGAGCTCCTCAGACCATGGTTTTCTCTCTTCCTCTTGCCAGCACTGCCTTTCTTACCATTTTCCACAGTCTAGGCTTTTCCTGGGAGTATTATCACTCTGCACGACACCTTTCTGTCTACAGCTATGCCCTTGCCTCAGGAAGGCATTTCCAGGCAGGAATTCCTTCCACTGAGATCTGGCTCCCAGTGATCTTCAATACACAGACAAGAACAGGCCTCAATGACCAGATCAAGTGCGTCTCACTCAGTTCTGGGGGCAGTAGCAGCAGGACCCCACCATTCACCATCCTCCTCTGCCAAAGCATCGGGCCAGCGCAGCCCTCCTCTGGTTGCTGCTGCATGGGGACGAGAGGAGAGGGAAGGAGGCATCAGCCTGCAGGGATATCAGCCGGGGAGCAAAATCTTCCCTGAGCTTGCTGGCTTCCCAGTTAGGCATGCAGGAAACCCCGGTGCCGTGAGTGCAACTCCTTTCCTTCTTCAAAACCTGATTCCACAGAGCAGTGGAAATAGAAACTGAAGGGCCATTTTATGAGAATAAGCTCTAGCCATGTTAGCAACAGCTTTTAACACTGAGCTGTAATGAGGTCAACTCAAATTTGAATGCATGTAGCCCCAACTCTTACTGTCTGAATTTCCATAGAAACTGTCTGCATTCAATAGAGCAGAACATTCGAGCGAATTAGACTAAAAATCACCATTCTTTAACATTAATTTGCACACATTTTCTTGCAATGCCTTCTCCCTCTTTGAAAAAAAGAAAAAATAAGACTATTTTCCCCCTCAAAATCCACACAAAGTCACAGAGCTGATTCCTTTACACGCACAGCCAGCAACAAAAATGGCAGATGATCCACACAGGCAGTCTCCTGCCTGCTAGATGCGTATCGTATAGCGCCCTTATAGCCCGTGTGCTTTTCCGCTGAGCTGGACACCCAGCATTGTCATTCCTAAAATATTTGTGAGTACTACAGGATTTTCTAAGGAAAGATTTCTTGGGGCGAGATTTAGTCAAATTTAATCCAAGTCACTTGGTGCAGCTCCATTTGTTAAGAACAGCTCCTGTGCTGAGAAGAGCCTGTCACTGTGTTTCGCCTCACGATGTTGCAGAACACAATAACAACAACATTAAACTCAATACCCTTAAGGGGCAGTCGTAGTCAAGGGTCACATTTTCTTTCATTCCAATTAACCTACTTGTCATATTGGATGGTAGATGCACTCCGCAAACTGCCCTCAAGTGATTCTCATGCTCTTTTAGTAATACAAAGTGGGGAGAAATAAAATAGTTCATGCTTTGCTGTTGGACTTGTCCTTGGTATTTTATCTTATTGGGAAACCCACAAGAAATGAATATTCTTGTAAAGATTTTAAGGGTCTGGAAGCACAAACAGGCTTCTGACTTATGCTGGAACAGCAGCACTGGTGACACCAGTCTAGGGAGAAGAGGGATCAGAAACCTTGGGTTCCCCTGCAGATTTTGTTCAACCCATCTGGTCCCATGCCAAATAAAGAGTAAATAAAAATTTGGCTAGACTATGCCTTCTCCAGCATAGTGTTACGTACAGCAGCATAAGAAGAAAAGGAGTCACTTAGGTGTTCCACTGAAAAGTTATCTTGGACTACACTGTTCCAGGCCCTGTGGATGCCACCAGCCCTTCCTGGTCCTGCCCATCTCCCTGGGGATCCCCCTATCCTGCCCATTGCTGAAGACCCCATGTCAGCCCCCCGGGGCCATCAGCCCATGCAGCAACTCCACAGAGTCGTTGTCGTCCCCCCGCCAGCTTTATCCTGCCCAGCTATGGGCCCTGCTGATCCTGGTCCATCCACATACCCACATCCCAGCCTGGCCTTGGCCCATCCCCATCCCCAGAGATGTGCCCAATGCCCACGGCTGAGGCTGCCCCAGTGCCCCCTGGCTGTCCTGCTCCTGGCTGGGAGTGGAACGGGCCCTGGCCATCAGGCCCTACCTTTAGCCCCACGGAGACCCCCAGCCCCACTGCACCATGGCTGTGCTGGAGGGTGCCACAGTGGGTGCACATATCAGGCATCTTGTGCCCTTCTCTTCTCATCCCCAGATTTGTGTCCCCTGGAGTTACTGTTCCAAACATCATATCTGCTGTATCTCACCTCCTGCCAAGCTCTCAGAGAAAGGCTACTCACCAAGCTCACTGACAGTGTTTGATTAGCCGTTGAGGTGCTTTCAATAGCCATGTGAAACTTTGGGTTTCCCTTCAGACACGAGGGGGTGAAGTCAATCAATCCAGCACTCTGACCTTAGCCTGCCCCAACACGTCTCGTGAGCCTTCGGGTAGAGGAGCAGACCCAATGCCCTCTGAAGAGATCCTCTCCAGCAGGAGAAGTCTTGTCCATTGCTGTATGTCCCAGCAGGCTGAACAACTTCTCCAAATAGCCACATCTCTCCTTGCAAGCATTAGTTTCTGTCCCCAGTTGCAGGGCTGCTGCCCCCACTTCCTTTAACCCCAAATCCCTTGATTGGCCTTGTCTGCCTCTTGATATGCTTGCATATCCCAGTTCCTTTGCGTGTGAGGGATCTCAGTGATAGTCCATGTAGGGCCACTGTGGGAAGTTACAAGTTGCACACAGCTGTGAGAATGCAACCTTGGAGAGGGGAGCCAGGAGGGCTGTTATTGAGCAGTATGTTGTTGCTATCCGGGAACGGCTGTTAGCCAGCAGGGCAGGTACTTGGCAGGCCTTGCTGCGTGCGCTGGCCACGTGTGCATCAACACCTGGTCAGTACTCTGCCACTGAATCTGCTCAGGGTATAAACAGAGGTGTCTCGGGGTGGAGGAGAGAGAAAGGACCCGGAGCACGCCCTACGATCAACAGGGGATGCCCTGAGGTTGCCGCGCCCACCTCCCTTCTCTGCTCTGACCCCGCTGATCATCACCCTCCTGCTCAGCAGTGTCTCCGGCTTAGTCGGGGTGGTAAGAGTCTCACAAAGGGAAAACAATATGCTGGTAACTGCTCATGCTAGGAACTGTAACTGCTTATGCTAGTAACTGCTTATGCAAGGCTATAATAGAGCAATAAATACTGTTGTGCTTTTAAATATCATATGCTGGGTGAGCTTTGTGCATAGGAATCCTACGAACTGGCTACACTCTGAGATGAGTTTCTGACACTATAGGCATTCTGATCCTCAGTTTTCTGTTAAATAAACCATCAGTTTGTGGTCATATGTGTCTTGCTGGCAACATCCTCTAATTCCACTACATAAAACATGGATCTGTGTTTGAGTTCACCTTGTTTTACTTGGTGCTTTATTCTTACTCTATTTCCACCAGTCCCCTGGGTTGATGTGATACAGACTGCTGGTTTCATGTCCCAACCACTTGAACTTATGTCATTAAATTGTTAAACAATGTATCAGACACATCAACTGGTAATGAACTTGACATGAACACAAGTCTTTTGGACTCTACTATCCAGTAGCAAAATTATCTCAAGGGAATGAATAAAGTAGCTTAGCGTAACTCTGCTTTCCCCATAAAATTAAAAATTAATAATCTATGGTTCCTTTTTCTTCAAGGGAGCAGTAGATTTCATAAGTGTTAATATCCACAGGACCCTTATCTTAGATCTTTAAGTCTCTATATTAGCTCCTAACTTTTTTTTTTAACATAATTTCCTGTGTTACCTAAGGGATTAGGATCCTGGTGTCTCTAAGCAAAGCTTTGCCTAGAGCTGAGAGCTGTCCTTTGGATGGCAGAGGATTCCCATAGGCACCTGTTCTGTTGGCAGGATGAGCGAGTGCTTTATCACTTTCTGCTTCCTCACAATAGTGTTGTCTGTGGCTTTTCTGAGATGACTTAGGTTATTTTTCACATCTGCAAGTTTTAATTCTGGACTCTGTTCTATGGCTACTTCATCAAATGAGCTATAGCTGTTGTCCCTGGACTGGGGCAAGATGTTCCTTTGAGGTTCTCCGGGGTTTGTCTAGGTGGGCAGGAAGGGCAACGTACAGATTGTACGCAGCACATCCAAAATTATGGAGAGCACTGTTCTAGAGAGCATATGTGCAGCTAATGTGTTTCTTCTAGGTTTTAATTCAATTTCCAAATGCCACGTTTGTGCTGGAAAAAATATTCTCTACTTTCTGGACCTAGTTTTGCACAGTATCCATTAAAGACCTGTACCTATTTTCAGCTAACTTGTCCCATAAATACAGGCAGGAGTTGCTTTGTATCCCTATTCCTCCTTTCTAAACTGAATGTATTGTCTTTTGGGGAAAAATTCAATACACCTGTCTGAGGCACCTCAGTCACATATTTTACATGCTTAGTGAAGCACTCCTGAATTATGCAAGTGTCCTACCAAGTCAACAGAGAGAGGTAGGTGCCTACAGAGATCAAAGATCTCCCTTTCCTTGGTGCCCCAGTGGACTATAAGCTGTGTATTTACCAAATCACCACTTTCACTGCTTTTCCTGAGAAATTGCACAGCTTGAGCTGAAATGCACAGTACCGCTTCATCTGCTTCATCACTGTCCCAGTGACCAAAGGAGCTGGAGGGGTGAAGTGGTGTGTGTTGCCATCTCACCCCCATCTCGCTGCGAATTCACACTGCAGCTTGCATGGTCCTGCCGCACAGGACTGCAGCCATGGCCCAAACCTGGGGAGTCCTGGCTTTGCTCTCATTGCTACCTCAGAGCAGCCAATGCTGTCATTGACGTCTTCAGTGTCTTGAATTGTTTTTAACAACGTGCTCCATGTTCATTGGGTATCTTTATGAACGTTACTGATTTAATCAATTAAATTATGAATACATTTCATCTCTCCAGTTTGCAATTTCAAGGAATATTTGTGTCTCTTCTTCATGTGGTTAAAATAAGCATTGAGGTAGGAAGAGAAAGCTTATGTGAGCTCACCATGTGCCCTGCTGTGTTAATTTCTCTTCTGTTCATTTTTGTGTGGAGTTTGGAACTTTTAACATTTCCATGCCACAATTTTATTGTTATCTTTCCCTGCTTGAGTTAACTGAAAGCTATAAAGCACCTGAAATGCCTCAGAGGCTTCCACTATCAGTAGCGAGATGAGCTTTCCACATGTCTTCATTTTCCTTGGAAATCTTTGCTTGCAGATACACAATAAAATGCAGCTGTAACTTTTCTCTTTTCTTTTTTCCTGTTTCCAGCTAGTTTTGAGCTCACGTGAAGCTCTTAACAGCTCCAATAACCCATAAAAAGAAAAAAAAACCCAACAAAATGAACCTTGATACTGTGAGATGTTGGGATATCTCTCGGAAAGCAATCTCTGTGCTGCAGCCAGGAGATGCACTGATATTTCCAGCCAGAAGAGACTTGTGTTTTTCACAGTTGTGAAATATGCTCTTCCCCTTGCTGGCTCTGCAAGAGGTGGGAGCTCTGCAGGCCCGGACGGCAGCAGCGTGCCACGCTTTTTCTTTTGCTCTTGCTCAAGCTGCAGTTGGACTCTCCTCCTCGCTCCCTGTCAGTGTTCCTCTTTCACTGCATCCCCTAACATCATCTATTCTTCTATGCCCTGGTTATTCTTGATCTTAAATCCTAAAGCCCAGAAAATTGAGTTTTGTCTTGGCTGTAGCCCAAGCCTGAAATATCCCTTTTCAGAAGCAACTTAGCAGCCAATAAGCAAAAGGATAAGGTGATCCCTGCCCCCCCCAATCTTCAGCATACAGATGGCTGATGAGACTTGCTAAGCAATGCAGAGCCCTGCTTTGTCACCAATGCTTTTCCCTTCTGGGGCTTCGCCTGGAGGTCTGGGGCTCAGGTTGCCTTGAATGTGAGAGCCGTGCAAAGGTCCTCTGATTTAGCAAAGGATTTAGGGACACAGAGCCATACATATGCTGAATTTTAAAAATACTGTACTGAACTGTGGTCTAATATCCATCCATCCTGACAGGACTCCTTAGATGGGTAACCTCCAAAAATGGCCACAGAGGAAGGGGCTGAGCTGGAAGCACTTTACCGTCCAAGAACTGGAATTCTGAACGTCGAAAGACATTAAGTCAAAAGACTGAATTACTGCATGATAATAGAAAACATCTTCCTCTTAGGCAGAAATCTGGGAGCAATCTATATGGATCTGCCTTGCGAGTCGTTTCCGCAGAGCGTGGTGGTTTTGCTGTCTGCGAGTAAGCAGGATGAGGGAAAGGGCTGAGCAAAGGCTCACGTGAAGTGGGGATCCCACCAGTCGGACGTCAGCCTGCTGCTCAGCGCCAGCCCACCGCCGCAGGGAAAATTTTCACAGCTGGGGGCACCACCATGGGTGAGTAGTCTCCTTATCCGGCTTGTGTCTGGAACCCACACAGTTTATTCTGACCCTTGATATTCAGCTTTGCTTCCTAAGGAAGCATTAAGTTGCCTGAGTGTGTATGGGCACAGAATCCCAACATCTCTTTCGTTAGAGCGACCTAATCAAGAAGGCAAAGTGACACCCATACAGATAATTTATTTCAAACACCACTTCCCCAATTTTTTCTCCCCAGCAAAACCGTCTTGAGAGCCTCTGACAGCCAGAGTGATAATAGGATGATTTTTTTTTTTTAAGCTACGGTGCTATTCAAGATCAGAAGACTTCACATCATAAAACATCATTAAAGTGTGAATTCAAGGTTAGGAAAGATGAGGCCTTTACAAGACTAATGCAATTAATTCTGCTCGTTAACTACAGCCTCAAAATATGTACATAGAGTCTGATCTCACTTCTGCTGTGGAGGGTTACATCTGAAAAATGATTCTTTTCCAGTGGATTTCCCAGTGATAAGGGAGCCTGGAAAGCTCCTCATATCACATACCGATGAACACAAAGTCATTGCAGGAGGAACACTGTATGTGCTAAATCTTTTGGTGTGCAGTAACTTCTTGTCAAAGTAAGAAGCTTAAATAAATTAAGGTCCAATATTAAATAATTTCAGTAATTGAAATGTGTTAGATTGCAAGTGGGTTTCTTAGCTTTTTTTTTTTAGTGTAATCCTTCTTGCTCTGCCATCCATCTCAGCACTTGACTTCTAGAAAGCCTCAGTTCTTTACAGTTTACCAGAGCTAATTTCAACCTCAGTCCTTCTTGCTTTCTTTTCACAGAGGAATTCGCACAGTGGGACATTTTTAATACAAGGAAACTTTGATGTAAAAAAGCAATTTATTTTTTCAGCAGCTTTCAGTATTCCCTTTGCTATAACCAAAGCTATAGCAATAGTATTCTCATAATCAGCCTTTTATTTCTATTTGGTCCTGCAAGAAAGACTATGCTTGCATGTGCCTGTGATCATTAAATGAGAGTGTTTGTGTGCGTGTGAGAGAAAGAAGAGAAGAGGAAAGAAATAAACATCTGTCCTACCAATATATAGCCCTATTAGCTGGGCCCTGGGGAGATTTCTTCTTCTCCCTTTCCCTTTGTGCACAGTCACACAGCTTGCTTTCTCTCTCCAGTGATTACCCTCATTGTGTTTCCACACCCTGGCAGCTCCCTGGGGCAGGGACTTCATCCTGTATCCCCAAAAATCATAATGTCACCAGCGTAAAGTTGCCATTCTACAATCAGCCTGTCATCCTACAGACATGAGGGAAAGGATGAGAAGGCAAGGGAGGGAAGAGCAAACCAAGAAGCCCTTAGCTCTGCACCACAATGGGAAGGGAAGAGAAGGATGGTCTTAGAAAAACGAACTCACAGAAGATTTGAGAGCTAACTCAGCTAAGTAGCTAAAGCTAACGATCACCAAAAACTTGATTCAGTGAAGTATACTTGGTATTCTCCCTTGCTTGCATTGAAAATGTTGCCCTCAAGTTTAATTTTTTTTCCTCTTGTGAATGCATCTCTTTAATGCTTGTTTCATAGATTTTTGTTTCCATTTTATGGCCTCAGTGTCTATTAGAAATACAGCCTTGAGGCAAACTTTCTCACAGTAGTGCCTTACTTTGTCTTATGCTGCAGTACACATAGTTGGCTCTGACAGCGTTAGTTCTGCACTGGTACACTGTCAAACTGGCTGCAAGAAGTATTGTGAAAAAAAGAAATCTAAGTGAAAACAAAATCCTGATTTGGGTTTTTATGTGACTATTCAACTCAATTTTAGTGTCCTCTTTTCCCACACTGGAGTTTTGAAACCAAAATCTTACAGCAGCAGTTGAATTTGACCTGACTTTGCCAATCTGAGTCCAATTAATACGGCTCAATGTGCCTCTCAGACTCCTCGTCTTGTAAATCCTTCTCTGAAGCGCTCAAAACTCAAGCAAAGCTGTGGTCTGATTGGTTTCTTGGGTCATTCTTTAGTCAAAACTACCTGAGATAATACATTTCAGCCTGAGGCTAAAACTCAGACAAATGTGAAAGTTTGTCCAGACCCAAAGACTGTTTTAGCAAACCTAGGCCAAATATTCATAGAATCATAGAATCATAGAATTCACGTTTAGCAATGACACTAAGAATCAAGGAATTTTGCAATGAAAGGTACACACTGATTCGTACTGTACGGATAACTTAAACAGCTTCAACAGTGACAAATTCACGTCTGATTCAGCATTTACCCAAAGTTTTGGAGCCTAAATGGATAAGTCACAGAAACGTTTCAGACTGGCACATTAGGAGTATATCTCTGAAGGCAAGTAGGATACTCCTTTTCTGCGGCATGGGAAAGACCAGGTGATCTGTAGACTTAATTCAAGCTCAAAAATAAATGCAGAAGTTTTACCTGCTAGGGGAAAACAGCATAAGAGGTGATACTCTTCTCCGTAGCTCTGAAGTGTTTGAAGCTGGTTTATAGATCCTCCAAAGGTAAGAGTAGCTCACAAGGACACTATTGCCTCCAGAGAAGGAGACAGACCACTCAAACACTTATGTTCTTATGCGGGCAAAGGATTCTCATTGTCTTCAGTCCCTCTGTTTCATTGAATAACCAGTGAGGAGACATGATGTTACCATCAGCATCCCAGAGTGACTTACAAGCAGCAGGGAGCTGTATATATAAACAAGTCTTTGCATCTTGGTGGTAGGGTCAGGTTAGGTGTGTGCAGCATAATATCCTTGCTACCTTTTCTCTCTTCTCCCTGGAAGGTGTATATTTATGCAGCAGGGGTAGTGGAGAATACTTTGCATTTCTCATATATTCTTTTTCTGTTTGCTGTAATATTGCTCATTATTTCTTCTCACTTGACTGGAATTCTCCAGTTGGCAGAAATGTAATGAGAAATTTACTCTTGTGAGGGCATTAGGTAAGGAAAAAATATTATTTTCAAAAGGATCTCATAAATGAGATCCTGAAACCACGTTTGCATAGCTTTTAATGTTTTGCCACATTGTTTATCCTTAGTGAAGTGTAAAACTGAAGCACATCAGTGTTGCCTAGGAATTAGTATGAGACAGCTAAAACAATTTGTTAGTATTCACTTCTTCTCTTACAGCACTTGCATGTATTTGTGTATGGAAAACTACAGTGAACTTTTCAAAACAGTGCAATTATTTAATGTTACTGACACCACTTTTTTTTTTTTTGAAGACGAAACTTATTAAAGACTGTCACCCTCTTACTGTAACTCATTGTTTGTGCTGTGGCACTGACAAAATCCTTACATTTCTAAAGTTAATATATAATATAAGACAAATAATGTATTGCCCTCTCTTTAGAGTTACAAGTGTTAAACTTAACAAAATGCCATTGAACATATCTCATATTCAAGGTATTTTTAGAAATGTAACCAATAGCATTAGTTTAAAACTGCTGTTCCAATTTGTGGTTGGTTCATTTTCATGGCTAAACTCAGGTATGAAGTTGGTGTCACAGCTAGAATTACGACTGAACACAGAAATGCATAGGCAAGCTCTATTATATTCTTGTAATGAATAAAATAAAGAAAATCTGAAATAAATAAATATTGGCTTTTTTGTTCATTTTATTGACTCTCTGCTTGTAGAAATGTAGAAATCTACTGCAGTCTGGCTTCAGTTTGCAGCCCACTGGTTTACTTTGATCAAATACCGAATACCAATGAAAAGCTCCAGGCTGACGATCCCAAATTCACAAGGATGAGATTCTGGCCCCACTAACATCAGTGGGAATTTTGTTATTTACCCTCACAGAATCCAGATTTCACGTACCTTTGCAAAACAGCACCCAGGCAATAACTGTGCTGTCTTTCCACCTGGTATCTTGCTTCCTTTCCATCTTCCTCTCCACCAGCTGGTCTGGAAATCATGAGCCTGCTTCAGAAACTCTTCCTGACCAAGGCCCTTGGTTACTCATTCTCAGCAAGAGTTCTGCCCCTGGATAAATCACAGAAACATGCTTGGCTGTGCTCAGGAGACTAAACCACAAGTTTTTGCACTGACTCTGTAACTTAATTTCCAGCAAATTGCCTTAACGACAGCCTACAGCTGTGACTGTACATCAAATCAAAGTTTAAATAGTGACCAAGGTGTGAAAGTGTTTGTGGCTTCTTAGGCACCTCTTGAACACGGCAGAGCTCACATGCAGTCCTAGCTTGCCTGCTGCCACATGTCCCTGCAGCAGCCTGTCCTTCTGAGAGCATCCTGGAGGGCATCACAGGGATGATGTTGGCTTTTAGAGCAGCTGCAATTGAAAGTTGCACTGAGGGATGTTTACACCAGTGACCTTTGGGTACTGAGCTCAACCGCTCGAGCCAGGTGCTCCTTAGGGTCTCCACATCTCCAGAGACAGAAGCTGTGCCTATGGTAAAAAGTAGTGTGGATCCACAAACATGGGTCCACGGAGCAAACCAGTCAGTGTTGGGGCCCGCATCTCCACATTACACACATTTCATGTACCTGGACGGTCCTGCATGCTGAGCATGCACGCACTCGTGGCTGTAGCACTGTGGGTGCCGGCCTGGAGTGCCTCCTCCAGTTTGGTTTCACTTGGGAGGAAGCCAAGAGCTGCTCTGCTGTGAAAACAGCGTTGTAAGTGGGGATAATCAGGATAGTCCCTGCTAAATTGCATCTGAACTGGAATAACAATGTAATTCATCCAGAGGCTCTGCCAAAACATGACTCACAGCATCTGCTCTGAGCTGCTCTTTGGAAGTCCACTGGCTAATGAGGAACGCAAGGGAAACTATGCCTAAATGTCACCGGCCTGAACTGGCATGAGTCGTCCTTCCTCTCTTCCCTTCCTTCCCTGCCCTGCTATCCCCCACATCACTTAGATCATTCTTCTATTTCAGCTTTCTGTAAAGGAAGAAACAGTTTTAGTTATTGGTTTGAAAGGTTTCTTCTGTCATCAACAGTCTACATTTTGTGGTGCATGTATCTGGTATCCAGCTGTTCCAAGTCACAATGATCTACTGTAATTAGGACGTATGGTAAATGTTTGGGAATTAGGTTAAATAAAATTCACTTTTAGCTCTTGATTTTTCTGGCAAAGTTACGATGGGAAATCAAAGTTTCCATTTCCCAAAGTAGAAAAAAAGGACAATCAAATGAGAGCTCAGACAAAGAGTTTCTGAATTCTTTTTTTCTTTCCTATGGAAATCAGAGAAGGAGTTGAGTATTTGGGACACAAATACCAATTCATTGTGTACTGTCCTCATTTTCCCCATGCAAAGTGCAGTTGGGAAGAAAAGCTCTAGTGGGCTCACATGCTAATTTTTCTCATTGCCTCTTTAACGTGTGCAGATTTTTCAAATATTGACTAGCCTTTGAACTTGACCTACTTAAAACACTGGATATGGTTTTCGCCTAAACAAACACCCCTTCAGATGATGTCAGTATTAGAAAGGGGCCTTGCAGCTACTGAGAACATGGAGAATACCAATCTCTTAATACTCTGTTACAGTACCAGTTGTATTGCGAGGGAAGTTGGCTGTCGTTCTCTGCTTCACATAGCTTTCATGGCTTTCAGTTTTCCTCAGGACCCATTTATACTAGTTGCTATGGAATTGAATTTATTCTCAAGTCTGGACCTGCTGATCACCTCTATGTTAAATCCTGCAGGTCAACGTTCCCCTTGAGCTGGGCCTGAAGCGAGAAGTTCTTTGGGAAGACAGGGTCAGAGGCTGAGGAAGCCACAACTCCACTCCATATCCTCTCCTTACTTGCCAACAGCAAACTCACAACTCACCTTCCTTCTGCTGCTCATCTCTCCTCTCAACCGCCTGGCATTTCGCCTGCTTTATTTGCTACTCGTTGTTCAGAGAGGCATTTTCTGCTTTTCACTAAATCTCCCCAGGTTTCTGACTATGCTCCATGGGCAGAGAGGCAACATACAATTTAAAGTTGGCCTGATATGAAAACTCATAGGCATCTGCAGTTGGAAAAAAAGAAAAATGATTCAACGTCATAGCTTGCATGGATTTTTGAAATGGAGACTGGCATGGATTTTTTGATACATAAAATTTTTTTCCTTCTACACAGTTTCATATGGAATACTCTTGCAGCCAAGAGTATTCTCAGCTCACCTAAGAAGAACAAAACAAATTACCTTTGCAATGGAACAAAGTTTCAGTCGCCCAAGAAGAAAAAAACAATTTTTTCCACTCCAGTAAAATCAAAGTACTCCAGTTTAAAAAGATAAGGAGAATAGTAATAATAATAATAACTTTTAAAGTAAAATTTTACACTTTTTGTTCAACCAATATTTCCACAATGAAACTAAACATTGTCTAGAGTTCTGGAGGACAAATGGGGCAGAGGGTGAGGAGGGGCAGAGCTTTACCCTCCGTGAGTGGGATGGCTGGTTTGTGGGCTGGGGGTTTGTGAAAGGAAGGAGATCCAAGGCCCTGGAGAAGCAGGACCTGTGCATCAGCCACACCGCTGAGGAAAGAGGGAGGTGGGTGTCACACAGCACTAGCTCTCAGCTGCAGGGTGGTAGAGGGTAAAGGAAGGTTGCGGCGGAGCAGATGGGCAAATTTAGATGGGGACTGGGCCACCCCGATGAGTGACTGGCAGGTAAAAGGCAGAGCAGCTCTGCAAGTGGGGATGGAACTTTGTACCCCTTTCTCCTGTGGTTCCCATCTCCATCTCCCACCTCCTCACCCCAGTCCTCGCTCCTTCCAGGCCTCTCCCCTACCCGAAGGGCTCTGGGAGGTAGAGTCTCACAGGTGCCCTGCTTGCCACCGTGACACATCAGTAGCTGTGGGTTCTCACATTGCTCTGCCAGCAGGTGCCACGGGTGCTCGCAGGGATGCTTGTGTGCTGCACTGTCCCCCGGGGTGCCCGACAGCACCCCTGTTGTGCTGTCACAGCATGACCACCGCCCCCACGCCGCGACAGCCACTTTGTGCAAAAAGAGCCTTCACCCATCAGCCAAGCATTGTTTAATTCTTAAACTTATGTGTACTTTAACCGGATTCTTTTATTCAGCCTGATAAGAAATATTCTGTTTGATGTTTTCATAGACAGCATCTTAAGGCATTACTTAGACTTCTTCTCTAGCGCTGCCCTTTCCGAAGTCATTATTACTCATTAGGTATATCGTGCAGAAAGCAAAGTAGGTCATGGATAAAAAGCCCCATCTTAGCGAGAGGCACCAAGCTATTTTCAACTTTCATGAGATAAAAAATGTTTTCTGTAGGATGAAAGCTGTCACTGCCAACTTACAAATGAATGCCAAGTATGTAAAAACTTTCATTTCAGATTCCGAGGCTTTCATATGCTAAGCGCATTGTTTTAGAAATCCATTTCAAAGATAATTCCCCCTGTACAGCCCACACTTGCTGGCTCCCCAGTAAGGTATGTGCCCAGTTAAGGGACAGGTACTCAGCTGGTGTAAATCACTGCTGGCTGCATGAGGACTGGGCCATTTTCACCCCATGAGGATCCCTCCTCAACAGTCCCCAAATGGGGAGTGATAAAGGACATGGTCCCTGGCGGGTACCTGGGGTCAGGATGACAACCTGGAGCTTAGCTACCATAAAAATCCCCCACAGCCCCTGCCTACCTGTGCATGGCACTGAAAGAGTGGACTTGCATCTTCAGTCCAGGATGACGTCTAAAGCCAAGATGACAACTTCAATGATTTGCGCAGTACCTCAGCGCAAATCATTCTTAAGTCACTGTTACTTTACATCATGACCCATTAGTTAAAATGAAGCTTTAAGTTTTTTTTGACTGCTCACCCAACTTCTATTTCCATGTTACTTGGAGATGTCAGATAAATACTTAAACTTTCTGTAGTGATCCTTAATCTCTTTAAATTGGTGGGCATCCCTCTTCTTGTTTTCAATTTAACAAAACACTCAGTAAATGCTTTGTTTTATTTGATTTCTGCAAGGACTTAAACACAGGAATGGAGTAGAAATTCGACTGCACTCATAGTATGTCCCTTCATCAACAGAACATATCTGAAGCACTTTCAACTGCTGGAGAGGTAATTAATAAAATTATGCCTTCAAGTTATTACTGCGTAAAATAAGTTGACATATATGGCAACAGTAATGCTGCTAAATTTGTTTTGTTAGCGTAATCACCTTGCTCTGCTGATTAGAGGAACGTCTGTTAATCTTTTCCTTAAAAATCTGGATATTACAGCTGAAATTAAGTCTTACTTTTTTCTTTAAAACAATAGTTGTTTAAAACTAAAACGTGAAATATGACAACATAAGGGAAGGTCTAAATTTATTATCATATAGTAGAATAATATAAATCACATTAAAGTAACAAGCAGTATATGTTTTCAACCACGTTTTTAAAGAAAGTCATCCTACAGCTAGGAGAAGTTACTCAGTAAACACTTGGAAGTAGGGTTTTTTACAGTGACAAATATTTTGTTTTAATCAGAGGTAACTTCTACCATAAGTACAAATGGAACATTTTCTGCTTTACTTTTTTTTCAAGTAGCTCTGGTCAAGTACTAGGTAATTTAAATTGAAAATCAAGTACTCAAAAAAAAAAAAAAAAAAAAAACAAAAACAAACCCCCCAAAAAACCCCGAAAAAACGAACTAGTTTTCATCCTCAGATCTGTGAGTAAAAAATAATGTGAGAGGATGAAAATTACTAGTTCTAAGATAATCAAAAGGCAGATGACCATAAATAATAAATTTAATTGGACAAACAGAAATGTTACCTCCTCTGTTTAATTAAACTTTTTAGTTTCTTAAAGTGCTATGGCACATTCACTTTGTCCCACGCATACAGCACATCTAAGTTAGCATTACTGAGATAATTCAAACAATAATGAAGTGTTGATTTCACATATTTTAATTCATTCCATTTTCATTCAAATTGTAAGTAAGAAGGAAGCATCATCTAATAAATAAGAGACGCTTTGTCTGGCATTTCAAAATTAAGTAACTTACAAATTAAGGATCTGAATAAATGTTTGTAAATCACAAGTCCAGAGATAAATTTGTGTGGATTTTGTTTACCTTCTAGTCTTGCAAAAATAAATATATATGTTCACATCAATTATTGAGCATGGGCCTTTGTGTGGGGAAATATTCTAGAAGTACAAATATTAAAAAAGTGGCAAGCAAAGATTAGCTACTCTTTGTCCATGATTGAAATAATAACTGTGTAGTGGTTTTTAAACAAAACAATTGTTTAAATCACTTTGATTTAAATCAGTTTCTACAACCTGAAGGTATCCACTAGTTTATTATACACCTCTTGCAAGACACACAAACTACGAAATACAGCAGTGAGGACCATGCATGGGAACCAGGAGGCTGGGTATCCATTCCTCCTCCTCCTCTAGACCTGCTGTCTGTTCCAGGTGAATTCTTTCACTCTTCAAAGGATCACAAGCTGTCCTGACCAGGACAAGGCATTCAGGTCTGTGATCAGAGCAGCCACTCAGAACCACCTTGGTACTGAGTAGAGATGTGCTACACTGCTTTAATGTACGCAGTTATCTGCTGTTGCTGCACACACCACTTGGTTGATTATCTTACTTGTTATTTCAGAAAAGCTTGAGCTAAACCAAGCAAGATAGTATATGGGCTGTGTCTGTCTTGCAGGTTTTTTTTTATGATGCCATGTCTGCATCCAGGTTTTCCAAGTGGCCCAGAACAGATGTAAGGCCAGCCAAAAGAAAAGTTGAACAAGTTCAAGGAAATCATTGTATGGAAAAGAAAAAAGAAATCTTAAATCCAGATTTCTGTCCTTGCTTACATGCCTTTTTTTAATGACTCTACCCACCAAAGGACTATTTTGTTTGCCAGAGAGATGTTTCCTAGAACTAACATATAATGAAGGATTTCCAAGCTGCAGCAAATCTCTTAACCACTGGCTCTGGATTTCCTGAAAGGGGCTTTCCAAGGTGGTGGTGGTGGGGGGCGGAATCCAAAACTCTGAAGAAAAAAAAAAGAGAGAGATGGAAAAACTTAGGGACAAGCTAAAAGAGTACAAAACAAGGGACTGATTAAGTTAAAGAATGGGGGGAGGGGAGGGAGGGGGAACAAAAAAAAAAAAAAAAAAAAAAAAAAAA
>WHYT01017240.1:325619-355709 GCA_009806455.1 Tetrax tetrax
GGGGGGGGAGGGGGAAAAAAAAAAAAAAAAAACAAAAACAAACACTCAAGTGCTTGATTCCTTGATCAGAAGAGAAAAATGTGTAAAAACCCCAGATTTGCTTGACTTAGTCTTACAACAACAAAAAAAAAAACCTAAGCAGGTCTATACCAAGAGAGGTAAACTAAGCAAAAGGAAAAAGACTCAGAAAGTCAGAAGGCGAAGGTTGCCACAGGTGACTCTCAGTTGGGATGGCCTGGATAAGGCAGGTGTGAGTGCAGAAGGGACCCGCTGAGCATTGGGCAGTGACACAGAGGTGGCTATGCTTCGAGAGATGCCTGTGGGTCACCAGGGAGCTGGGGATGCCGTTCTCTCCCCATGCCCAAGGGAACGGGAGTCTTTTCCCTCGCTGACATCATGTATGAGGGGAAAGCTGCAAAGCGACTGAAGGTATAAGGCTGCAGGTGGAAATGCCCAAAGTTGCATCTATCATGGCTTCTTGGAAAAGGAAATGTCAAAACCACTTTGAGCTTTTAGAAGGACATAGAAAGATGACAAAAATTTTAAGAGTTAAGTGATGCGGTCAGTAATGGAAACAAGGCCGTATAGGTTTCTGAAAGTGATTTGCAGTGTATTTATGCACACAGAAATTGTAATATATGTTGTTCTTTGAGTGTGAAAATCCGACCACTTGTGTAATGAGATTTGTGAGGTCCACACAATATGAGAGGATGAAGGTATTTCAGTCTCTGAAATGTCCTCAGATCTGCGTTTTCGCTCACCTTGCTTGAACTGCAATGCCAGTTTACAGGAAATCATATCCACAGAGTGTGTTGAACAGACAAATGTGCTAAACCCCTTCCTTTTCAGCGGGTCGGGGCTTATTTCCCGTCAGGTTTGTGTTAATGACCCACTGACCTACTTTCCTGATCCACCTGGCAGAACTCTGCAACCCTGAAACCTGAGGCTCCGTCGGCTCCACAGATTTGTTCTGTTTAGGTTTTGTGACAGAAACCATTAGGAGAGTGACACTGCAGATAAAAAATGAAATGTGCGCAGCTCTTTGGTATTGCAAGTGTATTCTTATTTAATTGTGTAAGAGTTATCCATCATGATAGAATTGTCTGTTTCATTTATTTTTTTTTAACGGCTCTGTGTTTTATAAGGTTTTCTTCTCCCTCCCTCATATTACAAAGGAAAATGAGCTGTGTGCATTTATCCGGTGATTTCTAACCAGTGCTGCTTCTTCGCCCGCTGCAGACGGAGAGTAAAGGGAAAAGGCAGACATAATGGATCAGTGAGGAAAAGGCATCTTCTGCCTGTCTTAAATCATCTACTTTACAGAGAAGCTTAAATTGCTAGAAATAAAAAAAAGCTCCTTGGCAGCTCAACAACTGCATATAAAACAAATTGTATTTTTCAGTGAATCGTAAATGTCACTGTCTCAGATAACATTTATGCTTTCATAGAAATAGGAACTTAATTTTCCCCAGTTATATTATTAACTCACGTTGGTGAATCAGATCACCTACATTAAAACAGAAGCAGCCGGTGACTCAGAACAATGATACGTTTAAAGATCAAGCGCCGCATTTGCAAGTACCAAGCTGCACGCAGATGGAACTGCTTCTTTGAACCGCCAGATAAAGATTGATCTGTTAAAATCCTGCTAAAAATGGGCACCAAACACTTGTTGTCAGAAGTGACTGACAGCCCGGGTCCCCGGCCGAAATAAGTTTGGGTTTGCCTATTCATTCAGTGGGTGCACAGCGACAATACAGGGGAGAAGGAGGGCTGTGATGGGACGAGCTGACTGCCATCACTTTAATGTCCCCTACAAAACATTTCCCATACTATGAGCTCAAACAACTAACATTCAAAACACTGAAAACAAGTATTTACCCACCTCAGTCCTGGCAAGCAAGGGGCTGAGACTTGCATGTAAGATAGGTATTATTTGATTACCATTTAATTTCTGCTTGACTCATCTCTGCTTTAGAGTAAACAGATGCTGCTGGTGACACTGCCAATTTTTTTTTCATGCAGTTATACATTTAATTTAAAGCAAAGGAGCCCAGAGACTGACACAAATACTTTGAAAATATGAGCTGCAAGTCTAACTCACACAAAAATATATGTGTGAATGATGATAGCAAATCCTGTGTGCCAGCAGAAGACTAACTGATGGTAGTATTTCAGAATTATACCGAAATGAAAGGTTCTCTGTTAGTTTAGAGGTTGTGGCATCTAATCTGCGTTTTCACGAATTAGTGGGTTTCACCACGTGACAGAAACATTTTGATATATTAATGAAAGCAATGAAAAACATATGTCACTGTTAGATTACAAGTTGAAAAAAGTTATTATATTTTCTCACTATGTATATTCCAACCATTCCAGCTACATATATATTCCATTTCATCCCAGCATCTCTTACTCATGAAAGCAAAATGAATCACAGGGTAGACTGTACAGCTATTTGATTCAGTCCCTGCAGATTGCATTGATTTTTGTAACACAATAAACATTCTTTTCACCAGTATGTTTTGCTCAAAAGATGTTTATATTGCATTCATTAGACCAGAGCTGTCGAGTTTGGAGCTATCTTTTAAAGCAAGTCTGTAGGGATTTATTTTTATGTTTCTGATTTTAAAGGCTGTCTTGACATGTGGCTGATTTAAGTCTTTTTTTAGGGTGCTAATTTTGAGCAAAACAAATTTTCAAGTATCCCTGGATTCAGCCATGGCTTTTCCAGAAACTCCAAAGGCCCCAGAGTGCCCACAATTGACCTGAGAAACATGGAGACACAAAGAAGGCTCAATTTATTTCTTTAACTGTGCAGCATTAGACACTGTGACCCAAGAAGCAGCCATCGAGGAAAGATGGAGAATTGCTGAACACTTGTGAGCTGACCCAGTTTGAGTATTTATCTCTATTCAAGTGTCTTGTGGCTTAAAAAAAATTGCAGCCTAATACAAATTTCAGGCATTTGGGATTCTTTTTGGCATTTTCTATTTGTTCCATCCGTCTCAGGCTGCATTACTTGCCTTTGTGATCTTTGGGTCAGTAATGGCTTGTTTTTCAAACTAAGCCTGTGTTGAGGTAAATCCTCAAACACACACTGGCATACACATATTCATGGATGGTGCCTCATAAAAACCAGAAAAGTACTTGAAAAGTAGCAAATTCAAAGGCTGCACTTGGCTTAGTGTTCTTTGAACTGCCGAAAATGGTATTTGCAAAGAAATGAATGTTTACTTCCCAAATAGGAGCTCCATCCTGCACTTCTCTGAGGGGCTCAGTACCCTCCTTTCACAGCCCATGAGTGGAAATGGGGGCACTCGGCACATCGCAGCCTGGCTTGGCATTTTGTAGGAGCAAGCCCCTGGGCCTCTCTCTTCCCTCCATGCCTTTTCTTTCGCGTCTTCAGCCAAAGAGCTATCTATAATTTTTGTCACTTCCATTTCCAGTATGTCACCATGGATTATGAAAAGTAAGCCACCGTCCACCCATTTAATGGAGTGCATCACTGCGGATAATCACTCTGGAATGTAAATCAGTTTGCTGTTACCTGGTTACTGCTGGCACACGCACAAAATGGAGAGGAGATGGCTCTAGCAGGCTGTAGGTTTAATGTATGGTGCTTAATACTTATCTAACTCCCCTTATTTTAATAGCTATGCTCAGAACAATGCAGCAGTGTGATGCATTCATCTGCCTGCACAGGATCATGTCTGCCTGTATTTACAACATCATGCTGACGAGAAGCATTCCCTCAAGCAGGCTTTAAATGGAAGTTGCCTATCACATCCATTTGTCTTCCAGAGAAGCAACTCATGGTCTTTCCGAGAGGCGGCGGAGCAGACTGGCTGCAGGGGAGGAGAGGGCATTGCGTCAGCTGGGAGGAAGATCAGCTGAGGTCACACACCTCCTTTCCTAGCATGGGATCCAGCCCCAAAGATCTGAAGGAGCTCATGGCAAACAGCCTTGAGACTCCTGGCGTAGTCCCTCTCATCCCCGCACACCATCTCCAAACTGGAGGAAAACATTGCAGAAAGGAGCAAGATCCAAACCGAGCCCCAGTAGCAGCTATAGGGGTGGAGATGTGGGGCTGAGGAGAGCACAAGAAGGTAGCCTGGAGCAAAGATGCTACAAGCTCTGGGCACAGCAAACTCCCGCTGTCTCATGGGGCAACTGCTGTACAGTGGGGCTAAACCAAGCTGTTCAGGGAACCTGCCAAATTGCCACGTGGTGCAGAGAATATGGAGAAATGAAATCCTTCTCTGCTCAGGACAGGTCATTCTTCTTTTAAAGGAGCAACGTGGGACCAGCATCACATTTGGTGCCGATTACCCATCTCATGATGCCACTACCACTGTAGCTTCAAGTCGATCACTACTGAAGGATCCAACATCCTTTAAATCAGTTTTGCTCTTACAGGCAGACTTTCTCCCACGTATTCTGAGAAAATATTTGCCCTTGAACTGGAGCCATTTTTCTGGCAGTCTTCAATGGAAAATACTGGATAGATTCCAGTAATGATTCAGGTTTGCCTTGCTTTTGTCCCCACAAAGTCCTTGTTAGACACAGAGGCACAGGTGTCCAGTTTCCACAGTAAAGGCTTGTGAAAAAGCAGACACGTGTGTGCATGTATGCAAATACACACATGCATATGTGTCTAATATGTGGCCTCACAGAGACTGGCACAAAAAGATACCAAACCTCTTAATGGACATGTTAAAAATGATTTTTTTTTTGTATTCAAAAAAGCTGGTGGTGTTTTAATGGCAGTATTCTACACACTTACATGACTACCCATGTAGAGAGGTGCTTGCTACCAGAAGCAAGGGCATTTCCAAGCAACAAGTGCACTGCATGTTGTTTATGATATGCTTTAGCAGAGAACCAGACAAGCCTTACAGGACTGACCAGCACTGCCTGCTGTGACCAGCTTGTGTCTGAGTGCACAGTGACAACCCTGAGGCCGACTCCAAATGACACTGAGCCCCTTTGTGTTCTTGCAAGGTGCCACTTCTTCAGAAGGTTGTTGATTCACCATGCCCAAACTGTAAGACTACTTCACATCTCATTGTATTCCTTGATATGGTCCTCAGATCCTGCCAGGAGGGAGAAATCCCCATTGGTAAAGAAGTCCCAGGGAAAAGGAGGGTGAGGAGAGGGGACAGAACAAGGCTGTAAAGTAACCAGCTTTCTTTCATTGTTTTGGGGGGAACTCAAAGGCTATCTCAAAAAGGAATCTAATTTGTCCCAATCTCTGTATAGCAGTGTCCTGGACTGCTGGTGCAATAGGCATTTGGCAGATTGAGGGATAGTCTAACCAGTACCTAACCAGACCTCTGATTATTTGCCAAAATTTTTAAAAGATGAAGTTCTATGTTCATAATGTATCATTACTTTTTATTGTGACCCTTTGTCTCATGCAATAAAGCAATGACTGACGAATGGAATTTTTTCTTCAAGTAAGAAAATATTTTTTTTTCTCCCCCTGCCCCTAAGTTTTCAAATTTCCCCTTTCTCTGCCAACAAAATCACTCTGCAATAGTTCTGATTTTACTGCCAACATGAAAAAATTTAGAGACACTTTTCTGAATTATACTTGACAACTCATTCAAGTAGCCTCTTGAGCCAACAGAGGTATCTTTTACATTATCTGTTGGCACAGACGCTTTTCCTACAGTTGCACCTAAAGTTTGTGCGTATTTCTTTCAGGTTTCTTTCCTTGGAATGCATAAAGTTAAAAGAAGAAACATCCTTGACAACTTATTGTGTAAATCCTTCTGACACAGTTTCCACATTTCTCTAGGAGATGAGTACCGATCAGTACAAAGTAGGTCAAGAACTCCTAAGAGACACAGTGACTGCCTTTGATTTTTCTACCTTGAAGTTCAAAGAGCATGAGTAAGTTCATTGAAAGAGGAAGAAACGAGTTATTTAAAGAAATAAGGACTCCACTTTGCATGTAGTGCCCAGAGAACTATAGAAAGAGCAAGTCATGATCCAGGCGGTGTGTGCGTGCACGTGCAGGTGTCTGTATGTACTTTCCAAACACTGCTTTGAGACAACACTATCAGTAATGGATAATGAACTCTTTCTCATGTTGAAAGCTGTTATTTTAACAATTTCTTCAATTAGAAGGTTGACACTATATGCTACACCTATAAACTATGCCTGATATCAGCCTGAGTAGAGCAACTATTTCTTCAAACAATTTACTTAAGTTAAGGACCACATGGACTAAAATTTAGAAGTTAGCAGCTACCCTCTCCTTCAGCTTGTGTGAACTGAGGGTAAGTAAACTTTCAGGATGGGAACTGTATAATTGTATAGGAGTAGGAGCTGTGCCCAATGAGCCACTTGGGCCGGGCATTGGTACATAATCCTGTTTTGTTTGCAGCATAGACATTGCCTACAAGATTATGGTGTAGAGCAACAGGAATGTTAAATAGAGTGATTATACACACTGGTGAGGAGTTATGGAATTGAGACTTACATCAGCTGGGAGAGGACTATATCCATCAAGAGGAATGACATTTTTCACCATTCTTCTGTTCAAGGGACAGATAAATTGAAGGACTCTCAGGGGCTTCAGTCTCAGCTGCCACAAAAACGTTGCCTCATGCACAAGCCAGGTAATGAGGAAAGAGCTGTACTACCTCAAGGCCCTCCGGGTCACGCTGTGGCTGCCTCTGACCCTGGGTTAGCTGGCATTTAGAAGAGACACATCAGAGGAAGGTTAATGTGACAGATGGAGACAAATGCTGAGAAATGATGGAGATCTTATCCCAGAAACATTAGCGTGGTCAATTTAAAAGCTGTTGCTTGGATAAATTCCCCTTACGAGCAGTGAAAGATGTTCTGATTAAAGCTGTGTAGGTGGCTAAATTCTGTTGTGTGTGGCTGTTTCATTATTAGAGATATTCCCTTTGTTTCACACCAGAGAGAGATAGCAAGTAAACCTGTCTGCTGAATTAGAGTTATCATGAGTAAAAATTGAAAGCAAATAGTTCCAATTTACCTTGGCTTTAATTTATGTATTTTTTTAAACACTGTGCATTACTGCCATATGAAAAATAGGTTTTTCATGCTCTACACCACTGGGAAAATGAGCTATGACATTACAATGTGCTTCTCCTCATGCGTGCTTTCACTGGCCCACTCTGAAAATAGTTGTAAGACACCAGGAGGACATGCCTCTGGGACTGTTCATGAGGTAACTCCAGCTGTGCTTCAAGGGAAATGAGAGCAGTCCACTACTCTCTTATCCCTCTCCTCCCACCCTGATGCTATAAGACTCAGTGGCCCAAGCAAGCCTCCCGCTCCAGAGGATTCACCCTGCATTTGGCCAGAACTAGGTAGCCTTTGGAGTGGTTAGGCGATGGAGAATCACAGAATCATAGAATAGTTAGAGTTGGAAGGGACCTTTAAGGGTCCTAAAAGTCTAACCCCCTGCAAAGAGCAGGGACATCAACTAGATCAGGTTGCTCAGAGCCTCATCCAGCCTGGCCTTGAAGCTGTATACAGGCAGGCACAGGAATATTAGGGGATGGTCTGTCCGTCCTATAGCTCAGAGTGATGTGATCTGTCTCTCAGTGAGTCCTGGCTACAAAAAAAAAAAAACAAAAAAAACCCAAAAAAAGCACCAAACTTCTCAGAGATATTTTAAGAGGGACCTAAGCTATGCGATTGTTGAATAGCGATACGAATTAAGAGCAACACAGCAACAAGCAGTAGCTGTGCTTGTCAGAGATAGAAGTAAGCCATAATTTAGAGTGAGGTGATATTTGTTCCCAGACCAGCTGGGATGTAGCTGAAAGAAAAGCCCAGACGAGCCCCTGGGAGCAGAAGCCCTTCTTCTGGTTGCCAGGTTGTGTTTCAGACCTTGCTCACAGTCCAACAGCTAGTCTACTCTTTCCTAACTGGACCAGCTGGTGAAAAGAAAGAGGTTACTTCTGCTAACAACCCTCATCTGGCTAAAGTGGAGAAATGAGATTTTCAGCTCTGGAATAGGCTGTATGTGAATAGCTCTGTTTTTTTTTTTTTCTGCTTGTGCAGTGACCTCGGCCGACATGAAGTACACAGCTCTCGCTTGGTAACCTGCGACTCTAATTGGTATTCTGTAAAAGTCCTCACAATGCCTTTTAGTTAAAGCAAATGTCAGAAAACATAAAGTCCTCTTCTCTTTGTGAAAATTCCTCCAAAGAGAATTTCATGTACCACCACTGCACAAATGCTACCTCTCAGCGCAGGCTGCATATCCAAGCACTTAATTTGGGCTTTCAAAAGCAGGGCTGTGCAATACAAGCTTCAAGATGTTTACTTTCCTAAGCCTCTTTCTGGCCGAGAAGAATGACTTAATTCACAGGGCGGCCCAAGCTTTGTTTTGTGTTCCTGGAGCCCAGATGCCCGCTTGGAGACTCCCCTCGTGAGCCATGTGGATGCAGCACGTCCCTAGGCTGAGGGTTTTGGCTGCACGCAAGCATGGTCGGAGACATTAGGAACTGCTGGACTTCACCCAGGGCACTAACAGCTGCTCCCCATCACCTCCATCCCACCACATAGCCACGGCAGAAGCAGAACTAAGCAAGATGGATTCAGCCCACAGGCTGGATTCAGCCTGCAGTTGGAACTGTCTGACTTCACAGCTTGGAGATAACTAAGTTAATGATCAATTACTAGGTGGTGGTTTTTTCTTTAATGCCGTTTACATCATCTGTGAAAAGCATTGCTGGGAGTCTCACCTAACTTTGGATTCTTTTAAGTCAGATGTTGAAGCCTGAAGTGGTCACCCTAGACTTACTGTACAGATGATGCAGGGAAATGGGCATCTCTGGAGGGTTAGTAGTCAGATCTCAGCAGCCTCTGCCATCTCTTCTGTTTTTCCTGCCAATTACAAAGAGAGTAAAAGACTGGCTGGCTCAATTAATAGTGGCTGTTGGCCCTCTGACCTCTCAACTGATGATGTGTCTCTGAATGCACTTCCATGCAGTTCCAGGCCACAAATACCCTTTAAGATGAACTCATTTTTACCTTCAGATACATAACTTAAGGCAGATGAATCTCCCACTCAATAAAGCTGATTACCAAAGTAACCAGAAGCTCTCACTAGCCCCTTTGTCCAAAATCTACCCCTTAAGAATGCTGATAAATTGTTGGGATCCTCACGCAAAAAATCTTTATGCCCTATATGTGCAAAAATAAAGATTACAGTCTCTGGAGTATGGTGATTTTCTGGCCCGTTTCTGGGGCAGCCTAGTTTCCCGTGCTCAAAAGCTTTTCTTTTATAAGAAAGGGTGGCAAGCCTCCACCAGATCTTCCTTTTCCCTCCCCTTTAAATAAGGAAAGCAACACCTTCAGCGATCACAGGAATCCCTGGTCTCATTCATGTCCACTTGCTGACCCCAAGCCCACTCCTGCCAAGGCTCACAGCTCAGCTACACCTGTCACAGAGCCTCCAAAACCCAGCCGAACCCCTTCGCTTGGGAGCTTCTCTCCAGCGATTTCAATGGAAAAACTGGAGAGAAACCCTGCTCACCTCGGTGCTTCTATTTCTTCCTCCTTGACAAGAGAGCTTTCAGACGGTGGACAGGTATTGAATTTCTGTGCGCCTGAACCATGCGTGGTGCAAAGCAAGGTTAATAGATTTTTACGGCCAGAGGGAGTATCCTGATCATCTCACCCGACCTCCGGCATCACAGAGGCCAGAGACGGGAGCTGTAATTACACCAAGTTTCCAGCTGAAATGAAAGAACACAGCCCGTACCTAATTGTCATGCCAATCAGATCATCCCATGAGTCCCCATATTCTTTGACCCTCAGTAATTACGCCGAGGAAGACTTTATAATCATAAGGTGTCTCAACACACGGCTCGCATCTTGTGTGAAAGAAGACTGATGTCTCTGGCTTCAGAAGAGGAAGAGGAGTAATCTACATGTAGCTTCTTGCAAGTCGATTTTTTCATTTCCTTTTTTTTTTCTTTTTCCTTACAAGGCAAAAAGCAAAAGCTAGATGTATCTTTCTCCTTCCCTGACAGCTCTTTACAGCTGTTTACAGCTGTGCTATGCTCTCTCCAGCTGAGTGAGGCCAAAGGGTAGTGTTTTGGCTCCTGCCTAGCTGCAAGGTAATTAACAGTGGCTGTTGGCCCTCTGACCTCTCGACTGGTGATGTGTCTCCGAATGTATTTCCACGCAGTTCCAGGCCACAAATACCCTCTAAGACTGACTCACAGACCAACTTTTAAATATACCTTGAGGGTGGGGAGACAGTTCCCAGACAGACTTCTTGCTGATTTTTTTCCATCAACTATGTTAATAAAATGGCATTCTGGTGTAAGGCAACTTGGACGAGAGTATTTAGACACTCTGGAAATTATTCCTTGGAGCCGGTCTCATGTAAGCTTCTGCATTAATGAGGGATCATCTCTGTTTGCACCAGTTCGCCAGCGGTATGCTCAGTAAGCAATTAAATTCTAACAAGTGCAAGGCTTGTGAGAGGGCTCCCTGCACACAGGCACAGGTTGCTTGGGTTTGAAACCAACCAAACAGTGGGTGTAATTCCTTCTCCCCTCCAGCCACCCTTCCTGCCCCTAATATAGATGGATTTTTTCCAGTTAATGCTGTGGCGTGTCCTTATCAAATGCTATTTCATCAAGTCCTATGGAATGCGTAAATTCTCCCTCGGCCAAAGCACAATCCTATTTGGTGGAGCACTACAAGCACTGTACCAAGGGTGACAGAGAGGTCGCAGCAGAGAGGCAGGAGAGGAAGCTTGCCAGTGTGTGTTCACCTGCAGTGGCCAGCTTGGCAATCTTCTTATCGTCTCTTCCCGTTTCCATCCTCTTACGTACCCAGCTCGGTGCTCAGCCACCATTTAGAGCAGGCGTAATTCTCCTTCCTCGATTGCCACGATAATACTTTCTCAACCACCTTTGGCAGCACAAGGTCCCCCGAAGAAGGCAGGAGAGAAATCCCTCTTCCTCACTTGAACGATCTGGGAAGAGATGAGCTTTCCAGAGAGCGATACTGTTCCCAGTGCTGCTGGGTAAGGCAGTGGCCCAGAGCTGCCAAGTGCAGCCCAGTACCAAAACCTATAAACATCTGCCCTTTATACTGTGTTAGTTCTGTGTCGCCTTCTGATGATTTAAAATTGACATACCTAGTAAATCTCAGGAGGCTCGAAAGGATGACTTTAAAAGTTTACAAGATGTAGAAAAGCATTAATAAAAACTTCATTCCTTTTCTTCCAGCTTACCAGAAGCTGAATTTCCAGGTGAATTACTTTCCACTAAAATGTCATAATAGTCCCTTTAACGCCCAAGGTCATCTGTTCCTTTCCTTTGCCCAAGAGTGGCTTAATTTGGTTTTAAAAACTTCCAACGGGGTCTGTAACATGTCTCTTCAGACAATCCTGTCCAGTGCTTCGTTTTTCTTCCTGTTAGAAAGCTTTTTCATAACGCCTAACTTAAGTTATCCTTGCTGCAATTTGAACCCATTATTTCCTTTGCTTTCCACCAGGGAGAAGAAATTTTTCCTCTTCTCTCAACAGCAGTCTTTTGCATATTTGAGGAATATTATCATCCTCCCTTCCCCCATCCTTAATCTTCTTTCCTTTAAGCAAAGCAACCCCAGTGCAGTCATTCTTCCTGGTAGGTTGTGATTTCCAGCCTCTGATCCTTACTCCAGCTCCCTTTTGGATTCCCTCCAGCTGGTCTGTATCTCTCCGGGAATGCTGCACCCAACATTACACGAAGTACTCCAGCTGAGATGTTATCTCTGCCGAGTAGAGCAAACAAGATGGTGTATGAGTTTTCTGTGCTACATTTAGTAATTTCCAAAGGTAAAAGAGAATCTGCTTTTCTCCAAAAAGCCGTAAACTATCCCTTTGATCCTGATCCAAATAGGTTTTCTTACTAAAAAAAAACTAGGAGAGAGAGAAATTAATAGAATTTAAAACTTATTTTGAATGTGTCTAAGAAAGTAATACACTCTTAATCCTGTGCACGATGCACTAGACACTCCTGCATAAACAGATATTTGCTGAAATGTACTGGCAGAACAGTTCAGGAAGTAAAAATAAGAAGGTTAAGCTGATAGTGGGGAAAGAGGTCTCGTATTTTCCCCGTGAGCAACATTTAGACTCAGTTTTCGTGGCTCTCAAAATCACCACTGTTTTGGGGAACTCGGGGATATAGCACACAGTACAAAACTAAGCAGCACATCTAAGGTAGTAGTTACTTTTTTCTTTTTAAAAGACTAGCTTAAAATCTAGCTTTTCTTCCCCTACACTTACGTGCTTCTAATGATCCTCACCAACAATAAGAGTCATAGAATCACAGAATCTTTAAGGTTGGAAAAGACCTCCAAGATCATAAAGTCCAACCATCAATCTAACACCACCATGTCCACTAAACCATATTCTGAAGTGCCACATCTACATGTTCTTTGCACACCTCCAGGGATGGTGAGTTCACCACTTCCTTGGGCAGCCTGTTCCAGTGCCTGACCACTGCTATCCAATCTAAACCTCCCCTGCCACAACTTGAGGCTATTTCCTCTCATCCTATCCCAAGTTATTTGGGAGAAGAGACCAACACCCACCTCCCTACGACCTCCTTTTAGGTAGCTATAAAGAGCAATGAGGTCTCCCCTCAGCCTCCTCTTCTCCAGACTAAACAATCCCAGTTCCCTCAGCTGCTCATCATAAGACTCGTGCTCTAGACCCTTCACCAGCTTCACTGCTCTTCTCTGGACATGCGTCAACACATCCAAAGCTCAAACAATGGTATTTAAATACGGATGAGGTTTTACCAGAGACCCTTGAGTAGAAGCATAGCAAGGCCTTTCAGCTGGGTTGTAGTGAGGATGAAGCACTTGCCCAGTGCTCAAGGGTCCTCACACAAAGCCCGCATAACACCAGCCTCCTTTCCTGTGGAGGCGACGTTGCCGTGGTATCACTGCTGCTCTCCCAGTAGCTCAGCCCCACTCACACAGCAGAGCTGCTGAAGCTCTGGGTGGATGAGCAGCCCAAGCCCACATCTACCCTTCCATCCCTTTCCCCGTAGCATGGAGTGCTGGCACCCACAGTCAGATGCAGTTTTCTTGCCAGCAGGATCCTAACATGGTCAGCCCGGAGCCCATGTGCCCCTCTGCAATGTGTGAATGTCATCTTTTGGCAGAGATTATTAGTAGGCTTTGTCTGACTGACAAGAGCTTGTGTTTCGCCTCGAATCTTCAAAGGCAGGCAGGCAAGGGGGCAAAGAGCACTAATAGAATTCTTCAATGTCATTTTAATAGGATCACTGTTTTGTGATAGCTATTTTTTCCCCTCTTTATCTTTCTCTGTCCTCTGCTAGGCTCTGTGTTAATGCCCTCCGGTGATAACAAATTCTTGCCAAGTTTCTCAAAAAAAAAAAAAAAATTCCACCAGCATTAATTATTGTTCCAGGAGGATATCTTCCCTTAAAGATGCAAGGTTTCTCTGAAGCCATCTGTCTGGATTTTCTTCCCTTGGGACAGTTAGCAACTCAGTATTTCCAAAAGGAAACTTGCAGCTCGTGTAGATAATACAAATGACCCAATTGCCCCAGGATGAGAAGTGCCGTCTCCTGTGCTGTGTGTTCCATATGCTATCCATCCACCTTCCTCAGTTAATGAGGCTCAGACTTCTTCACGCTGGTCAAGATAAATATAAAGCTCCCTAGCCCTGAAATCACCATAGTGAGGTTGCCATGGTAAAAAAGAAAAAAAAAGTTCAGTCCATCACAGATTAGGCTAAAACCTGATGCAAAGAGAGACACTAGCATTGCATTGAGACACACAAACATGCCGGTGATGTTCTCCACATTATCATGATCTAGGTACTCTTTAGATTTTTTAAAACATCCTCTCCTGTTCATTTTTCTAACAAGATACATTGGGATTCTGTCTTACAGGAAGATGTTCTGAGAACAGGGCTGGGAAATTGGAGCTTCCTGAACAGCTAAGTCAAGTATTGATGCTGAACCATGACAGAAGCAGAAATCCTGGTCCACACCGCTTGTTTTAATGTTTCATGACCTGGCCTGCAAAAGAAAATGATATCTGATCCAAAATCTAGATCCCAACTCCACATTTCTGTTCCACTGTTGATAATCGGGCTGCTTAATTACCTCCCAGAGTGATTATGAGGCTGGGTTATTTAAGGTTTGAAAAGCTCTATGGAGGTTCTAATAACAGAAAGTCAGTCATGTACAGGAATAGAGATGTACAGGGTGCTCTGCCCGTGGGCACAGGCAGTAAGCTCATATAGGCACCGTGTGTACCCAAACCCAGACATTTCCTGGCCCGCCATGCACACCCATGGCACACACACGCCCTTGGAGAGCCTTTCTGGTCCATGTGAAAAGCATAAATTGTGGATTGTGCCTACTGCAGATTAGAAAACTAAGCTTAGAAAACTAAACTGCAGAATCCCACCTGGGCAGACTTCTGAAGGAGAGGGCAAACTGCCCACTGGCCAGTACATCTCAAGGAACTTCACTTATCGCTTGGTAAAATATCATTTTGTTCTGTTCTGAGTGACTATCCATGTTCCAAGCAACAAGCAGACAACCGAGACACAGGATCCTGAAATCTCACAGAATAATACTGCAGCTTTGCAAAGCACAGCATTGGATCCCAAGACTTGAGAGACCACTCATCCTCCTTGAATGTAAGGAGATGTCCACCCTGCCACTCTCATTATTAACAGGTATATTGGATGCTGTGTGCTCTAGCAGTTCCAGGCAGGTCCTCTTTGGTCATTTCCCCGTCTGTCCATCCAAAGTCCAGCTCTAATTTGTAAACTGTCCAGATTGATACTGCTTTCCTCAACATCATACCTGATGGTGAGGTTGAGGGAGTTTCAGCCATAAAATACTAAGAATCAACCTGGATAGTTTCTTCCTCTGTAAACAAAGTATCAAAGCAATACTGACATGCATAAATGTGTCTTCAGGAAGAACAGAGGAAGGTGAACCCCATGAAGATGAGCTGGATCACCATCTAGGGATCCAGCACAGTGTTGGGACAAGAACCTTGTGAGAAGCATCACATTAGGGCTAAAAATCACAGCAGTGGCAGCTGTGAGGCAACATCCTTGCACGTGGCTCAGGTACGAGCAAACTGCTCCAGTGCTGCTGCTCTGCAGGAGTGGCTACCGAGGGGTCGGATGTCTGCAGGGACTGGGAAGAGGCTCTCATGCCTCTTCCCAGGCTGTCTGTCTGCTGGTGTGGCAGCCACCCATCCAGACTGGTACCTGTAATGCCAAGCCAGACTTCCCTGAGGCTGATCAGAAAATCTAAGACCTGTGAAGGGACTCTTGCATATTTGCATAATCAATTCAGATTAGTATTTTATCAATATTTGTCTTTCAAATCAATACAGCATCCAATACAAACATTTTCAGTTTTTAAGTTTCTGGGTCTTTTTTTAACACCACTGACAGATCTTAGCCTTCAGCTTCTTCACTCAGTACAATTTTCTCAGTCTAGAAGTGTTTGCTCCTTGTCCAGGGTGCTCTCTACTCTCTGTATCAGGAGAGTCCTAATGCTTAATCCATGTTGCTCACACCATAAAAGTCATCTATTTATGTTGACATTTCTCCAAAGGATAATTAGACCATCCTAGAGAAAGGCATGGAAATTATCAGACAGGGACAACAATGAGGAACTAGCACACTTCAGCCCCGTGAAGATCCACATATCTCACACACTGGAATGGGACCGCTTTGCTGCAGCCAGGCTGAGCTTATTCCTCAGCCTTTACTGGATTTGGATCCAATCTCTTTCTGGAGACTGATTTAGGTGTGATGTTTTTTGTGGACAAGATGCCCAGAGCCACAGTGATGGGTGAATCAGAAGTGTGTATGGCCAGCTACTGTGACCACCATGGTGAATAGATTTATTCTTCCTAAAAAACGGTCTTGCGAAGTTAATGCTAGAGACATCATGTTTATGTGCAATAACAGTCAGGTCAGAATGTGGAAAAAACAAGGTGCTGTCTGGTGTGTTAGCTAAAGCTGTTAAAAACCAGTGGGACAGATTTACATGTGCCTGCAGTGAGGTGTGTTTGACCATACAGCTGGCGTACAGATCCCACTGCATGTATTCACAGACCCTCCAGCCCCGCACAAGGCCAAATTGAGCACGTCAAGCACTGCCATTGATATTTCACTGAAACCAGCATTACGTCTAAAAGGACACAGGCAGACTGTGGCAAGGAAAGAAGGAAAGATTCTTTTTGTGGAGAACATTGCCATCTTGTGCACAATTGCATTTACTTTGTGCCTGGCATGCTGGTGAGAGGTGATACTGCAGAAGTTTCTCAGTCTTCCCACCTCTCCTGAAAACTCCAGGATGCCTCAAGCAGCATTCAAGCCCTTGAATGGAGAAAGCTCCCTAAACATCATCAACTTGTTGCAGTCCTCATGCAATAATAACAAGATCTGAACCACTTTCTGGGCCAGCAAATTTTTCCTTTTTATCTTGCAAAGTGCTTCATGAAATATACTTAGTGAAAAAACCCAGCTGTATCACCATGAAATCAATAAAATAGTGGAAAATCAGAGCTAACAAAGTTCTACAAAAGTCTGTTATTCTTTAAGAAATGAAACGCCATCATTTACTCACAGACTGTCTGCAAGCGCTGGCAGCCATGCAGACACATAGTAAGTACAGCAGTAGCAGAGAACTCCTGTGCAGGAAAACCTGGCATAGATGGACAAATAGACAAAACAATGACCACCCCAATGTAGCAATTGTCCTAACATTTCTCTATGGATCAGAGCATCCATTTTTATCTGACTTTTTTCTTCCTGTACACTAAATGAGGGATGAAGCTTTCACATGTCTGCACCAAAATTCTCTTGGTCTGTGATTTAATACTCTGATCCACTCTGCCGTCCTCAGTGCACAGTCTCCAGCTACGCACATGAAGCCCATCCTTCGAGAAGAACAATGCTTTTCCTAGTGTACCCCAACACCAGATACCCCTGAATCCTCACAATGTGAGAGCCGAAATTTTTCTTTATTATCTTCCTTACCTCTACCCTTGTCTAGTGACAGAAAGACTTCCCATTTTAGCCTCCCATCTGAGCCCCTTTTAACGTGCCTGCACCTGCTGCCCTTCATCTCTTTCACTGTCTCAAGGACTCTCCAGCTCCCTCTCTTCTCAGGGGAAGAAGGAAGACAAGAAGAAACTTTTCCAAGCACTCCCAGGATCAGCCCCTGGACTCAGTTCGCCGACAGGATCCAGTTCACATCCCATTCTCCAGCGCTACCAGATTTGCTAGCTAGATGTAACCAGAGCGAACGCACCTCCGCTGAAGAAATTTGGGGACATTACCAAATGGGAAACTCAAGTCTGGATTTTGTGTATTCTCCTGTTTTTTTTACTTCATTCCACCAAACTTTGCACCCTTTTACCATCAGCACTTTCTTGATAAAGAAAATAGTTGACGCCTTGGTGCTGTGGCAGAGATCAATCTTTGCAAGTGTCTACCATTGGTCTTCTCCTGCCGTGGAGGCGGCCCTCACAGTCACTCCCCTAATCACCTGAGGCCAGGGATGACTAAACCACAGAAAGTGATACTCAACTTGAAGGATCCAGGACATCCTTACTTTCAGCTTTACATAACAGAAATCATCTGCATATGGGCAGATAATTAATGAAGTTACCCAACACCCCCAGACAGTCTGTACTATTTCACAGAAGGATAAACTGCAATCATGCAAGAAGAAAAGTTCAGCAGCTGCCTCTGCTGCCCTCTTTGTAAATGAAAGTATTCCCATGGATATTTAGGGGAGTGGAATCAGGATGACACATGCCATAGCAGGAGTCAGTGTCACTTTGAGGATAGGCAACAGCTGTCTGGAAAACCAAGCCTTGCTCTCGCTAGTAAATGCTGTAACTTTTGCCTCCACAAGATGCATCCTTGTGTTTAAGCTGTGCAGTATACTGGAAGAAAAATGACTTCTTATAGTAGAGATATTGAGCCAGAGGCTTACAAATATGGATAATTACATTCATCTCATTAATTTTCATTAACATTGGTTACATGGACTGTTCTGCCTTAGATTACATAATGCCTTGCTTATCTAACATTTGAAGTGTTGTATAGAAACAACCTCAGAATTACTTGGTATTTTTCCTGCCATTTTTTTTTTATCAGGCCTCAATTCCTTCAGTCAGCTCTGTCAATTCAAATTCATTTAGTGAAGTCCTAAAAAATTCGGCATGGTGTGAAGAGATGAAAGTTTTAACATGTTACATGAAAACAAGTCAGATCATTCATCATCTCCCACACAAGCCTAGAGAGTCTCTTGCTGCTTGGATTTTCTTTTTTATGGTTCAGCCTTCCGCGGGTGGGAATGAAGCCTCTCCCGGTATCACAAGAGCCATGAGCAAATAGATAGACCTGAGAAGTTTTCAATACTTTTTATAATTCTGTGAAAAGCTGAATGCATCAATGAAATACTTTATGCCTGCTGCAATCCTTTGATGACAGAATTAGCTAAATTAGATTGAAATGAGGAGTGATTTATAATAGGCTGTAATGAGAAATGAGTTCAACTGCCTTCCAGACAATTGACAGGGAAGAGATTAGTTTTAGCAATGTAGTGATTGAAAAGAACGGAGAAGGGAAAGCACTCCACTTCGAGCTTAGTGAGAGCAAAGTTTAGAATTATAGAATAGTTTGGGTTGGAAGTGACCTCTAAAGGCCATCTAGTCCAATTCCTCTGCAAGGAGCTGCAGGGGAGTTGTTTCTTCAGACGTGATCTGATCTCAACAAATATGCAGCAAAAGGTTCATATAATGGTGCTTTTTTTACTCCTTTCACAAAACAAGATCTGGTCCAAATTAAGCTGTGGAGGTTTATATTAGAACTCTCATTTCCTATTGCTACACAGCCTGTGAAATAGGAAACTTCCCTAGATTTTCCAAGAATAACGACAAATTATTGTGAACTTGAGAATACAGGAATAAAAAAGTACACCTTAATTTCCATGGGAATTACTGTAGATCAGAGCTACTTTCTTCATGAACTCTAGAAAAGACAAATACTTGTGTTCAGATGCCATGCTAACTTATGGCTTAACATCATGTACTTATTCTGTACCCTGATCAGCAGAGCTGGAAGCAGGTACTCAGCTTTCTCATAGTGAGTCATTCCACCTAAGTTAAACTATTCCTGGCAGGAAGGACAGCCAAATAGCCACCTGATCATATTTCGGAAGGGAGGTGATGGGCAAGACCCAAAGAGGAGGCAGGTGAGGCTGAGCTGAGCCCTGGGAAAGGACGACCTGACCAAAAACATGTACATGCACAGCACAGGTATTCAAAGGACACTCCTTCATTTCACCTCCTGTGATCGCAGACCCTGTGGACACTTCTGCCTACGTGCAGGTCCCTGACCATAGCTGGATTAAGTACCTCAAGAACTGGCAGCTTAACTTGCCCCTCCATAGAATCATAGAATGGTTTGGGTTGGAAGGGACCTTCAAAGGCCATCTAGTCCAACCCCCCCTGCAAGAAGCAGGGACATCCCTGACTAGATCAGGTTGCTCAGAGCCTCATCCAACCTGGCCTTGAAGGTTTCCAGGGATGGAGCATCCACCACCTCTCTTGGCAACCTCACAGCCTTGCCCTGCTTGCACAACACCTGTTTTGCTCTCTACACATGAAGTGGATGCAAAACGTTACCCTCCAGGTTTGGCAGGGTTTGGTGAGTGCAAATTGGGAGTGCAAGGTCTGGGCAAAGGAAAATCAGAGCAGTGACTTATCTGGATCAGAGCAGCCTGCCATGAACTTAATGTGGCAGCTCACATAACCTGGGTAAGCTGTAGACTTCAGACCTGTACCATGAAGAAAACCCTTTTTATTACTAATGGTTCATTTACATCTCACACAAAACACTCCAGAGTGACTGTCCACTAATGGCAAACCATTTGTCCCTGTCTATGGTTACTTTTTTTCCCCCCCATCTACTAGCACCGCCGTGGCGTGGGATGAGTCAGGAATGTTTTCACAGCAGCATGCATGACAGTAACTCGTACAAACCTCAGCATCATTTACAGGATCGCTGCCTCTGACTTCTCTCATGATGACAGAAAGACCCTTCTCACAGCAGTGAGAACTGAGCATTGATCTGACACTAACTTTTGACAGGCTGCAAAAATAGATAGTGCATTTAGCAACGGCACCTCAAATCTTGACAAATGAGAGCTCACAGTCTCCAATTATTTTGTCCCATTATATTGCCTCCTTCTGCTATGTATACTAATTGGCTGTTTTGGTTTGCTATTTAGCAGCAGCCTTCCATTTAAGCTAAAGCTCACTCCCCTTAACTGCGTGCTTCCATAGTTTCTGCTCTGACGAAAGGTTAAACAGATCTCATTATCCATTTCCTGCAGACACCTAATTTCTACAAAAGGCCAATATGATTGGCAAGAAAGAGAATAAGATTACAAGAAGTTGTTTTCACACTTAGCCAAATACCGAGAAGCAGAGAGAGCATTTGAAATAATGCTCCACATAAGTCTCAGCAGCTGGGCAGGACATTCAGCCTCTTCTGGTTTGTGATTGTCCTCGCATCTGCCTCTTTCCACACAGCATCTTCAAATGGCATCCCCCAACACGACAACACATTAAGTGGCTCAAGATAAAAGACAGTACAGGTCAAACTCTCTCAGTTTCTCCTGAACTGTTATATGTTGCTCAATGTCACCTATTAAATGGCAAGGCAGCCTCTGTTGTAGTTCTGTCAACAAGGAGCAAGCTAGAAGAGGCAATCTCCCTCTTCCCTACCCAGTCTCCTTGGTAAATCTCCCAGGCAGGCCTGGTTTGTTTCTTTTAGAAGACAGACATACCTACTACCTAGGGGTGCCGTGTCATTCACGGGCATGAGGTATCTGGCTCACCACAGCTGAGCAGCTTAGGGCAATCAGATGCCCATACACAGCCCTGGTCTTCTTCAGGAGCTCAGTCCTCTTGGTGGTCCCATAGCTCACAAAACCCATTTAGACGCCATACAAAAGGGGAAGGCAGCTGTGGTTTTCTTTTAAGACCCTGAAGGAAGAGAAGACTCTGATGGAAACAGCCCAAAGTCACAACTCCCTTATTTATTTATTCAAAAGTCTATCACACCACATGCCAAGGGCATCAGCAATTCAGTTCAATTCTCACTCTGCCTGAGAAGCCCAAACCTGCACCAAAGAAGGGCCTCACTCACCAAGCATGAGCCTTACTGGTGAGAGGACACCATCCCACCTAAGATGGCTTACTTTGCAGATTACAGTACAAAAATCACTGTGCCATGTGCAGAGGAGCAAGCAGGAAGCTTTTGAGGAAGACTTGCAGAGTTTCTGGAGTAGAGGGCTTAAGCATCCCCCTTTGAGAATGGGGTTCAAGCCACATACTCTTAAGCTGGGATCCAGTGGCTAAGGTCCTTATAAGCCGGTATGGTCTGGTCACAAGACGCACTCGTCTTTCACCTTTCTCAGTTGATTAGCTCTAGCAGGTCTATGGTTAGTACCCTAGGGATGTCTGTCTGTCTTTGGAACACCAGTTCTCCTGATTGAACAACAAAATTTGGATCAAGCTCCGGCCAACACAGTCCTTTGTAGTTATTCTGGCTCAAGGTCGTGGTGCCTGTGCTGTCCTGTGCAAGATGCAAAGGGCAGAGGGGTGCCCTGGAAGCCAGTCAAGAACTGGGACAATCTGAGGAGTCTTTATCCCTAAACATTTCCAAGATTCCGCAGGACAGAGCCTTCAGCAACCCCAATGCAGTGGTCATCCTGCTTTGAGCTCCTCTCCCGCTGTGGTCCATGAATCAATCAGTGGCCTAGAAGATAGTGAAAGGGCTGCTGCAACATTAGTGCTACTCAGCCTCCATAGAGGTGCTGAAGTAGAAGACAATAAAAGAGGGAATAACAGAAGTAAAAGAAGTATCCAAAGCATTGCCTACTTTTTAAATTAGATTTCAATTTGAAGTTGTCACAGCAACAACACAAGATAGATTGCAGATTCCAGCTCCCCTTCCTAGAGGTTTGATAAACTTTAAATTAAAAACAAGCTGAGAAGAGTATGTCAGCTGTGTCTTCATCAGCCATTCAGACAGCTCAACTGCAGCAGATTTAGACAGAGAGGCTGTGACATTAATTCTACACACATTTCAGAGGGCCTTATTTCAGGTTTAGCTTTAGTCTAGCTCTTCAGACTAACTTTCGCTTTGGGGGCTGCTCCTTTAGATGGTTTCCTCCAAAATGAACCCAAATGTGCTCAGAGGTCACTCCAAAACACAGTTAAATGAGGACAAGCACAAGATAAGCAGGCCTCTACGGGAGAAAGAGGCAGAAAAGGATCAGGTCTGACAGCATTTTGGGTAGTCCAGTGTCAAGAGAAGCATGGTGGTATGTACAACAATAATATTTATCAGCTTGTATCCTACTGCATTTGGCTCACCTGCTTAGTGTGTTTTAGCTATTTTGTCAAAAACACACACACATATTAATTAACACTCAAATCACCATTCAGGTCTCAAAAAGGAAGCCGTCCATCAGGATCTTAAACTTCAGGTGAAGTTTAAGGAACAGTTATTTGTTGTTTGAACTACACACTGATTTGACTGGGGAGATAGAGTGCAGGAAAAACTTAAAAGTTGCTATGAACTAATACAAAGCTAAAAAAAAAAATATATTGCTGCTTATTGAGTGTTGCATTTTGTACCATCCACCCACAGAATTCATCAGCAATATAACAAAATGTCCTTGGGGCAGCCTTGTTAGCAAAAGCTGTCGGAGCTTGTTAGTCCAAGTGGAGACAAATTGGAAGTGTAGGTGGACATTAAATCCAACTCAAAATAAGCAAGCAGCTCTGAGTGTCAGCAGATCTATAATTAAGGTGGTATTTCAGTTCATTCTCTTCTAAGGCCTCAATAATTATTACTGTACCTAGAAGATGGAAGGCTTTAATATGGAAAGATGTCAGGTCTTCAAACATAATTTTCCTTCCCATTTGGCAATGGCACTGCTGTAGTAAAGCAGCAGACTTCTGATTTTATGAAAAAAGTCAGGACTTCCACAGTAGATCACCAACATCTTGAATTTTCTTCCCCAATTAGCAGATAAGATTGTGCAGGAAGCTCAGCCCCTGCAAAAGGCTAAATACTACTGCCAAATGAAAGGGGGTTCTAGGCTGAGCAGGTCCCAAGAGACACTGGCCATCACCAAGGTGTCTCTCAAGATGTCTGGGGTCCCATCTCAGGGCCTTGTGCTAGCCCTCCTGCCAGCACATCTCTGCAAAGGACCATGCCCCACTTTCAGCATCACCTCATCAAGGGTCACCTCCCCAGCTCTCCATGCAGTCCAGGCTGTCTGACATCTACACGTGATGGGCTAAGAGAATGCTCAATTAAGTGCTATAACCAATTGTTTAAGATCAGCTATTTAGATTCGATTTACACAAGTTAAGTTTGTCAAAACCAGTGCACTTAAGGCCATTTCAGATTTCAGATTTTTTTAAAAAGTCAGCAATTTACTAAGAAAATAATAACAAGAGGCCTCTGTTTCTACTGATGTCTATATTTTAAAACTTTGAGTAAGATTTACTCAGGCTTCATAATATAAAATGTCTTTCAGGATCTTAAGTGAAGCTGCAATAAGTTTTTCTTAAAAAAAAACCCAAACAAACAAACTTTTTTTTTTTTCATTTCTAGAAGTTTCTAGACAAATGGCTGTCTTGAAATACTGCCCTTCTGGGGCTCAGAAAGATCTTGATGAGTGTCTCCGGTGCCTTGGGTGGGAACACTGGCTGCAAGTGTACTGTATCAATCTTGATGCCAATGCAGGAATTAGTCATCTTCTGAGTCACTCTCCCCCCTGGCTGGGACACTCGCCCTGATTGAGGACATGAGCTGGTCCTGTATCTGCTTCCTGGGGTTCTCCTCGAGGTCTGTCTTGATGGCACCCGACTCCGAAATCTTCCACTCCAATTCTGTGCAGAGCAGAGCAAGAGAGCCATGAATGTAGGGGAGCAAACTGGGAAAAGCCCACCCTTGCTTTCTCAACTGATTTCTCTTATCACCCTGCCATCAGCACCACCACAACCAGGGCCCTGCTTTGTTCATCCCCCTCCTCTTCCACCCCCAGATCCCAGCCCCTGCCCTGTCTCACACACTCGAGCTCTCCCTTCACAGACACGAGTGCCAGCACAGGTTTTGGCCCAGAGCTCAGGGTACTGTTCTGCAGCCCATCAGTGCTATCCCCAGTGCCCCCCTGCTCCTTTTACAACCAGGAGGGCAAAAGAGGCGATTGATACAGAGCAGCAGCTTTAAAGGCAACTCTCCTGGTGAAAATGAGTTCTGCCTCCTTCTAACCACGTAAGGGCAGAAGACAGGTTTGCACATCTATTGCTGGTGAAGAAATACTGCTCGCTTATTACAGCTGTTTCCATCATATACCGAGTTCATCACAACCAGAAGAGGCAGGGAACAGATTTGCTGTGGGGCAAGAAAACTGCAGTAATTCCATTTACACATCTGAATTATAGGTATTTTTCAGAGATGTACTCTGCAAATGCAATTCACCCCTTTCCCACTACACCATGCACTGATTATTAGTTCCTTAGTAAGACAGTAAGAGAGACTCCACCACCAGTGGTAGGCCTATTACTATACAGAGCTAAATTGGATTGCTTCCCAGAAGTGGGAGAAAGTCAATACAACACATTCAGTTGAAATCTTTCCCCTAGTTCTGCTAACAACCCTATCATTAAATCTAATTTTTTTCAGACATTACAGAGTAATGAATACAACCTCACACTTTCTCCAGTGGAAGTCACCCAGTCTTAGGGGAGAAGGAAGAAAGAAATAAAAAAAAAGTGCAGAATTTCAGTGCCCAGCTTTCTGACATGACTGAATTAAGCTGGCTCAGTCATCTTTCGACCCCTCCAAAATCAATTATTTATTTCCCAAAAATGAGAGAAAGCTAACTGGAGGTTCTGCCACCACTGCTCACTTCAGCGCATAATTAAGCAACTGCTGTAGTTAGTTAGCTGTTCTCAAATTAATGATCTGATCGGCAAGCTTTTCCCCTTCTGACAGCTCAAGGCAAGGGAGCATTTTCTACAGCACATGCTGAAGATATCCTGTAAACTTCAGGGTAGAAAAACCTCTTTGCATCCTATTCCAGTATAAACAGTGACATCATTCAGCAGGGACCCTGAAATGTTGCTTGGCTGTGGTTCACTTCAGATAGATTCCTTTAAAGGCTGACCACGAAAAAGTTTGAAGGCATCTGGCCCAATATGCCTACTCAGAAAGCTGATGAGTATCCTTTTAACTGAAATAAAATCCACTAGGTTACATTCAAATTGCACTTGGTTTCCAAGAAGAGCCTTTTTTTGCTCCTGACCTCTGTCTTCGAGCACTGCTGTAGGATACTATCCCTGACCAACCACCCTCAAACATCAGCTTTTACTGAAGCTTTTATTGGCGCTCTACAAGACCTGCCTCACCACCCCATCACCCTCCTCTCCCAAAGCACATCCCACTGACAAGGCTGCACAACCCCCTAGCCTGCTAAGATGGGAAAGAAGAAATAGTCTAGGGAAAACCACATCCTCCAGGAAAGGTAACAGCCTCTCCTTGTGGGGCTCTGTGCTCCCTGAGCCAGGAGGTTATCATGCTCCCATCTCCAGGAGACGGCAAGACAAAAAGGAAGCAGCCCAATTTCAGGCTAGCAGCTCTTTTTGGACAATACAGGCACTCCATAAAGGTTCATGAGGAGTGGAGCCTGAGTGTCAGGAAGGTACAACAGACAAATAGATGCCATCCACTGAAAATGAAACAAGAAGCCCTACAATGCAATAGGCAAGCACCAGTTATCAAGTGCACAGATTATCAAGTAACTGGGGGCAAGGTCAGAGAGCCCCAAAGAATGTGCATGGCTACTATTTACCCTTTAATATGATCAGGAAAATTTGTTTCATTCAACACAGCATGTGAATACTTGCACACATATAAGATAAATATCTGTATGTTGGCCTACTGAGCCACTCACTGCTTTTACAAGATAACCTTAATCATATGTTGTTGTTGAGCCATAAGGATGAAAAAGAAAAAAAAAAAATAAATTCTAATATCTAATATGATTTTTGATTTTTAGTACCTCCCTTCTCCTCCTAAACTTCACTTCTCTCATTCCTAGCAAAGCAGTTCTGCTTTTCCTTTGGAAGACTGGAGATGCAGACACTCACCGTCCCTTGTCAGGTTCATGCCACCGAACACCAAAGGCCCAATGAACTGAGCTTTGATGTCTCCCTCCAGGTAGACAAATATCGTAGGCAGGTTCTTATCGGGATAGTTGGGAATGCAGGTGGTAGAGATAGCTTTGATGAATTTCACGTCTCTGAACTTTTTTGCAAGCCCGCTCATATGTTGATTTATTAAGGCACAGAGTGGAATTCTGCAAAGAACAGAAACAAACAGACATAAGAAGAAAATAAAAGACAAATTAGACAGTAGTCTAGTCCAGAAGAAAGGTCAGAAACATCAGCTCGATGAGTGGCATTTATGGAAAGGCAAATGTACCAGAAGCAACTGCTGAATACTTTTCTTGTCCAGTACATCAGCATTCAAAGGAAACCAGTACCACCTGAGGTTTTGGTGGGTTAGTTGTTTTACAATATTTGCAATACAACCTTCCCTTAACACAGATAAATTGGTTTATGAAGATACAATATTTAGAAATTGCATGAGCAAGGACAAAACAAAAAGAAAAGCAGGTCCTGCAAATGACAATGAACACCTGTGAGGCTATTTGAAACAATGAAAAAAAATCAAGTATTTCTAACCTTTTCCACACAACTCTAGCAACTTATCAGACCTTTTTGTCAAGTTTTTCCACCATGCTGATAGGACTGGAAACCTTGTTTACTGCATTTTTATGCATCTAGAAACCAGACTATACACATACAGTGATCCTTCTAATGCACAGCCCCCCACTATATCCAAAATAATTTCCAAAGCACAGTATTTCAGTGGCAGCAGCTACCTCTATGGTAGTTGTATGGTACAAGTCACACTGTGCCATATAGAAATATCAAAAATGCCACTTCATGGTAGCATTGTTTTAGAGCTAAGTTCAACAGTCTTAAGTCAACAGTAAGAAAATTACTAACTCAGTATTTTATTTCTTAGAACTCTGGAGTCAGTACCTTAATTTCCACAATAAATACACATTTGTCTAGAGTATTTTCAGCTATTGAAAGTGAAAGGTTCAAAGGTTAAAAATAAAATAAAATAAAATCTAATCTTACCCTTGTTTGTAGAGGTGCAGGACTACCCATATATCTTTTCCAGCTTTCGTAACCTCTTGAACGTAATCTTTTCCTGAAATCTCCAAAACTTCTCCAAATTTATTCTTCATTTGAGCTGCTTTCATTTCTGCTAACCTTTGCTGTCTGAACAGTAAGGAATGGGAAAGAGATCTTGAGAACAGATGCATTTTTGACAGAAAAACACTTAGAGTAGCTGTCTGAAACCTAGATTTCAGAAGCACATTACAAATATCTTCAAACTCCAAAGCAAAAAAAAGCACATTGACATCATCTATAGATGCTCTTATATTTGCATCACAAGTTAAAATCATCAACACGCAAGAAGTGTAACTATGTTTGGTGAATTCTTTTTTTCATCATTTCTGCCCTCATTGGACATTTCTTCTGCAGATATTACACTATCAAACTAAATGGCAAAAATCATAAAAGATAGTAAAGATAAAGAGATAATGGAAAATCAACACTGTAATCATGTAAATCTGCAGCACTTTGATCTCATTCATGCAAAAATTGAGAAATCTTGGAGGGGATTTTCAAAGCTCTCAGAATCCCCAGTCATGCACTCAGCAGATGCACATTATCTCCACTAAACTCGGCTGTAGATAAAGGGTGCTGAAATTTAAACCCAATTATCTTAAAGACATTTAAAAGCTCTACAAGACACCAGAAATACAACCCACTTTTTCTATCATCAGGCATAACAACATCCTTCCTCTCTTCAACAATATCTAACAGCATATAAAAGAAGAAAAATCCAGTTTTCATAAAAGCCAAGTTCTGCATGCTGCTCTGACCTGTACATTTCAATAGCTTTCTCATCTTCCTCATTAAATTCATCTTCATTCTCTTCTAGCTCTTCCAGAGTCATGTCCTCATAAGTTTTCACTAGAATGGAAGAAGCATCAAATCAGCAAAAACTTTGTTCCAGGACAAAAACTCAACTAGCCTTTATCAGTTCAACAGAATTTATTAACTATGGGAAATATGGCTTTCTTGAAGTATTACTGTTACTGGATTTTTAGAAAATATTGTGCACTTTAGACATATAGATGGAAAGAGAATGCTGTAAAGGGCTCGGAGCTGAAGGCTGCCTAGAGTAGCACACAAGTACCCAAACGAGCTTTCAGGTTTGGTGGCTGGGGCAAAGACATACCTAACACACGCACAACACAGCAGGGATGCCTGAACAATGGAGGAAGGAGGAAGCATACACAGGTAATCTCATGAGATATTTTTACTTGCACATTCACATGGCAGACTCCCTTCACACTGTTCTTATTTCAGTTTTCAAACTTTCACTTTTATAAAAACACAGAGCTGACATCAAAAACAAAGCTTTCCTGTGCTGGAAGAATCCATGTATTCAGGAAAGTATTGTTCAGTACTGTTAACAGATGATCACCCTATACAAAAGGCAACCTTGGCATCCCTTACAGACTTGGAAAAGGACACATTTATAAACATTACTGCTGGCCATTTCTTTGTACAAGCTTCCCCCAGGAGCCATTCCAAGACTTGTCCTGCCGCTGCTACCTGAGTTAGCTGGTCACTCACCAAGGGACTTCTGAAGGATGGCAAACTGTTCCTCTTCCTTTGCACGCTCCTTTTCCTCCAGGTTTTCTTTTGGAGGAAGGATCCCTTTCTTGCGCAGGATGTCATTCCACTCCGTGTCTTTATTTGGGTCCTAGGAGAGAACAAGAAATGGATGATGTGCATGCAGAGTGAACTTTACCACTTCCAGAACTTAACACAGGCAAGTTTTTCAAGACACAGCACATTGCTAAACAAGTAGCTTTCTGGATAGCGCCAGAAAGTCCCAGTGTGCATCCTAATGCTGAGGCTTCTTTGCAGCCCCAGACCAGTACACTGAAAAGTGACTTCATTTTATTCCATCCCACTCACAGTACATACGGGAGATCTCAGTAGAGTACAAAAATTTGAAGCATTGTAACCATCGTTGTAGCTTCACAAGGTGAAAGGAAAAGGGAGGAAATCAGCTGAGTGAGAGGGAAGCACACCAGCCACAATGCTCACATGCAGAGCCTCAGCAGAATAACAGGTCACAAAATCAGCAGTCAGGGCATTGGGAAGTGCTGGTGAGAAGACAGGCAGGTACCAGCCACACAGACCTAACTCTGGATATACGAGAAGCCTCCTTGGTAGATTCAAGTCAGTGTGACTACACAAGTGCTTAGAGAGAAGCAAGCACAGTCTGTGTCAGACAAGGCCATTTCTAGGGAATCAGATCTAAATCTATGCCTAGACTGTTCCTGAAAGTTAAAAAGAGGCTTCGCTGTGAAACAGCCACAATAATTCTGCTAAACAAGGCCAACAGGCACCCACGTAATGCTGAGAACCTCAGCAGTTTTTCCAAGTTAGACAGCAATTTAATTTTTTTTAAATACATGAAAATTCAGCGATAAGCACTCACAGGCTGCTTTTGCTTCCTTACTGCCTTGCCCTAAGTTCACTCTGAAAACGGAATACAACGCCTGCTGCTTTGCTGTGGCCTGTATCCATATGCCTTACACCAGGCCTGTTCACTATCTCTTCTCTAGACCCAAACACAGTACTTTTGGACTACTCCCCACCCCCCAGCCAAGAAAAAAAAGTAAAGTAGCCCAGCAAATAGTAGGCAGAATTTAATTTTTTTTTTTTTTTGTCTTTGATTGCGGTCATTTTTGCCTGAACACAGCACTTCACAGCATCTACTGTCGCTTCTCACCACACTGAGGAGTG